>JAQNCA010000029.1:13208963-13218966 GCA_029783725.1 Acanthurus tractus | reverse complement strand
AATATTGCCTTCCTCCTATATGCAGTCAATTGTCAACCTTTCAAAGTTAATGCAGTTTAGCGTGAGCAAACCAAGACTTTAAGTTACCTTGGTTGTAGACTCTGAGCTGGTATCCTGTTTATCCAGCATCTCGATTTTGAAATCCGAGGAGAAACGGGAACTCTGAAGGATTGCTGCCATCTCTCCATTTACCTCCAAAGCCACATCTTTCTGCATAGCACAAAAAAACAAAACAAAACATTGTTTTTATTAATCCAACAAGAGAACAGATAACTTGTTTTTTGTGGGGGGGTTAGGATCGAATGTTAAATTTTTTTCCAACAGAAATTAAAAAAGCACAGCACATAATGACTTGCTTTTTACTGCATTGGAATAGTAAGCCACTGAATATCAAAAGTTCTTATCTAAACATGATACAGCAAGTTTGTAGTGGCCCAAAAGGCTTTATGACCTTTATCTTACCTTAAAACAGTGGGAGGAGTCAAATTCCAGCTCGTCTGGCAAATCTACCACAGTGCCTTTGTAGGTCACCATTGCCTTGTGCATGACTGGGCTTTTTGGCAGCTTAAACATCCGGTAAGTGCACGAAGCATAATTGATGTCACCTGTACAGAGGATAGTAGGTTCAACTGTAGAATGAAACGATCCTTCACATGTAATCAAAGGTCAATGTTGTCTTATAATACCTGTTTTTGCTTTGAGCTCCTCGTTGTAGATCACAATGCGGCTTGAAGTAACGAGGTGTGGTGTGCTGAAACCTATACTAAGGGCCAATGAAATGAGATCCTCCCAAAACAGGGCACCACCCATCCCCTCACCTGGGCCCCAAAACAAGAGGTCACACCTTAAGTGCAGTTGCATCATTTATACATTGACTTTTTTTTTTAAATCATAATGCAAAGTCATATTACCCCACAGGAATGGATCTTGCTTCATGTGATCAGGGATGACTTGGTTGGCATCAATGTCACTGAAGTAGAGTTCACCTCCCTCCTGTGTGAAAAAAGGGCATGATAAGCATTATGTATACATATGTTCTTGATGTAGTTTTTAGATTTTCTTCAAACTAACCTTTAGGACATTGTAAGCTTGCTGCAGCACTGCTTTTTTGTCAGGACACAGACAGATTACACAGTTGGATCTAGATTTATGAGAGGAAAAAGTGTTATTAAGCTACTGATCACAGCTGTCTTACAATAACAGACCATAAACAGGTACAAGGTACAGCTAATCAAAGATGCCTTATGGCAACGCCATAATTAAGTACAACGTTAATTCCTTTATGATTCTATAACACAGGATTGTACAATGAAAATGCTGATCATGCAGAATTATAACCAAGGGTTACACCTACAGCACAACATCCACTGAGTCATTCTTAATGCCGGCCTCATCAAGCTTCTCCATGTACCCTTTGACAAAAGAGACATTGGGCTCCTTGTAGCCAAACTTCTGCTGATGATACTCAATGTACTGGCGAGCGGTTGTAATCTGCAGGAATCCAAGTTAAATCAGTAGAATGTACATAATGCAAGACGTATCAGTGAAATACAATACATAAAGCAAGTGTGCACAAGCATGTGTAATCACCAGCTCCTCTGTCATATCTAGCCCAGTCACATATCCGTTTGGTCCAACGAGTTTACTGAAGGCATAGCAATCTCTGCCAGAGCCACTGCCGAGGTCCACGACTTTGCAGCCATCAAGCTTCGCTGGAAAGGGAAGGCCACAGCCGAAGAATCTGAAGAAAAACATACAGTTAATGACAAGAGTGAAAAATCACAAGATCACTGTATAATGATGGGAGGCATACAGAGGTTATGTAAAGAAACACTGAAATAACTAAGATGGATCAGTTATATCTGTAAGTGATGTCTTAGTTTGAATGCCCTGTAAAACACATGCTTTTCCAGCAAACAGCATTAGAGAGCGAGGTTCAAGTAGTCATTTATGAATAAAACTATAGCATGATCATTGGTGTCTTTTTGCCCAACATGTCTGCTTACTATAGACAACTATTACAGTAGAGTGTGCTCATTAAGAAATCGAGAGGCGCTGCTCCACAACTGCACTCGTTCCCATAGGTGGGACCGTGAGAAAGTTGTGTGCTGTCATTGCTGACGATATGTGTGATGCAGGTCAGGCGAGATGACAAACCGTACTTTTTGGACACCTCCGGATGAACCTGGTTCAGTGCATCTTTGACACTGGCAGCTAACGGGCGGCGAGCCACAGCGCAGGAAACAGCACTTGTGCTTATATCGCACGATGACTCCATAGAGGCATAGTATTTCTGCACAGAAGACACATTTTTCAGCGCATATACATCGCATATTCTTTCTGTTTTAACACATGCACGAAGAGCATTGCATTACAGCCTGACATTTGTCTAATACCGCCTTAAAACTGGAATTACAAAAATCACATCCCTATTGCAATGACATAGCGTCCATATTGAAATTAGTAAATTTAGTAGATTAATTCTAAAGGTATTTGAATGAAGAAACGTCAGTTTTTTACAAGTGCAGACTTATCAAACACGCCTGAGCAACTATTATGTAATGTCACAACTACTTAACCAGATGAACTTTTCCATGAAGTGTGGAAATCAAACTCAAGAACAGTGTGTGTTTCAGACTGAAATACCTTCACATTTTCCCGCACGCCGTCACAAGTCTCCATTTCGTTAGATAGCTTGACACAAAAATCAGAGTGTCACTAAACTTTGTGGAGAGCAACTGCTAGTTTATATCAAACAATGTTTCGGGAAGACCTGCCCCTCTGTCACGGTCAGCGTATTTCCGTTTTTTTTTCAGAATAAAATGCATAAATAAAACCGAATAAATAATACATGCAAGATAATGCATCTTAGAAATAAAAGGAAAATACAAAAACACAAAATGCAAGTATTTATGCGCCAAAATGTTCATTAATAGCTGTAAAAATTCCAGGCATAAATTGTGCCATTACCTTTAAATAAACTAACCTCAATTTTGATATTGCTCAGTTCACCTTTGACACACTTTTGTTACTTTCTGCAGGCACGTTTTTAAACATCTCATTCACTTTATATATGTGTGTGTGTGTTACATAAATGTATACTCACACAAATGCGTAAAAGGTGGACTGTACTGGCTGAATAACCAATGAATATATTTTTGCGCATAGCAAATATTATCAGTCAACATCTGAGCTACTTGGAGTTTTAAATGTGTTGCTGTTGAATAGAAAATGTAGAATATTTCAGAGTGTTGCTATGTAGACTGGACTGGATGTAAGCTCGAAGAGTTGTTCTTCAAAAGAACAGGTGGGCTAGTGGAGTTTTAGTAGTTCATACACTTATATCGAAAGGGATAAACACTTAATAAGTGACTGACACGAGAAACTTGTCACTGAAGGTTTGTTTTGACCGCATGTTGTCTGAGAGTAAAACATCAAATAAGCAAAGTGATAGGTATATACATCTTTTGTTTTAAGAATAAAAGAGCTAATTTGTACATTTAAAATGTGCATTGTCCTTTCTTGTTTGTTAAAACCTGTGAGCTACACCCCAGTACAACAGGGAGCGGTAGTGAGCCGGAAACCAAGACATCCGGGTATTTGCAAAATTGCGCTTGTAAAACGTTTGCGTACTTTGCGACGTAGAGCCTCCGCACTTCAGACGTAAGAGCATACCTATCCTGCGTATCCATTGTCTGTGATTTCCACTAAGTTGCGCTCATCGTGTGGTCACCGTCGTTCATCGTGCATAATGCGGCTGTAAAGACAAGTCAACACAACAGCAAGGCGGAAAAAAGAACAAAATATACCTTTGAAAGAGAAATGTTGTTGTAGCCTACTGCGTGGATCAAAACTGTCCTCAACGTTAGGAAATTACCCTGGGAGTGAGGGTTGCAAGGTACGTAATGCTGCAAGCGTTTTCGTTTGTATTATTTAACATTTGGTCTGCTGTGCTAGTTTTAGCAGTTAGCTAGCTTGCCGCTTCATTCACGCCTGGCCTAATCGGTAACGGTTGGTGTGCTAAAACATATATGTTTTTTTGCAAATGTGATAACATTACATAACAAATAGTTAAAAATATTAGGCTTACTCTCATACTTCTAGGTTTACCGGACCGATAACTACTCAGGTTTGCTGATATTCAGAACTTGCGTATAACGTAGATGCCATCCGGGAAGCCATGTTGTTAAGCTAGCTAACGTAAGCTAAACGTTTAATGTTAACGCATTGTTGCAAAGTAAATGTTTCCTGCAATGTTAAGATTAGGAAACTTCGCAATTATGTCGAATCCATAACAATTAACGTTATTTCAGTCCAGTCTTCAATAGTTCCTTAAACCTTAATCTGAGATTGTAGAAAAACTAATTGCAAAAATTAATAACTTATAAATTGTTTGACTGAGTCAGAGACTCAGTGTGCTAATATATAGGGAGAGTCGCCTGTCAATTTCATATTTGTTCAGTTTTTTTTTTTTTTTACATATTTTCTTCTGTTTTTAATATGTGGCCCTATTATGTGTAGATTGAAATTTCCTTCTAAATGTCTTTGTAGTAGTGTGGCGCCATGGCAGCTACCTTCCCTTACAGAGGGGTCCCAGCTGGGATGCCACCAGGTGTACCCCCTCCCGCACCGGTTCCAGACTACATGTCTGAAGAAAAACTGCAAGAGAAGGGTAATTTGGCTTTCATTCAATGCAATACAGTAACTACCTAATTAAAATACAAGTGTTGTATCATAAATGAATATCTTTGATGTTGTCATGTTTTTAATACTTAAATGTTCTCCAACTCTACAGCAAGAAAATGGCAGCAGTTGCAGGCCAAGCGCTACTCAGAAAAAAGAAAGTTTGGCTTTGTTGATGCTCAGAAGGAAGACATGCCACCTGAGCATGTCCGCAAGATCATCAGGGATCATGGAGACATGACCAACAGAAAGTTTCGCCATGACAAGAGAGTGTACCTTGGGTAAGAACAATTGATGCATAATAAATGACTCTTGGTGTGGTGTGGAATTTTATGTACATGGAGGCTAAAAAACCGACTACCTTCATACCATATTACTTGTTTTTACTCAATAAATATTTTAACTTCTTTTTTTGGTCAAGATTTTTATTCTTAACTGTCTAATCTTTTTCTCTCTCATTTGTTTTTGTTTAACAGTGCCCTCAAGTACATGCCCCATGCAGTACTGAAGCTGCTGGAAAACATGCCTATGCCCTGGGAACAGATCCGAGATGTGCCAGTCCTGTACCACATCACTGGAGCCATTTCCTTTGTCAATGAAATCCCTTGGGTTATAGAGCCTGTCTACATTGCGCAGTGGGGGTAAGAAAGAATGTGGAGGATGAACACTCTTGCTTTCTCTCATGCTGTTATTGTAGTAATGTATTTGCATGTCAAAGGAAAACATACGTGCATTGCACTGTGTCTAAAAAAAAAAAAAAAAAGTAAACTTTAGTACTTATCTTTGTCTCCTAGCACCATGTGGATCATGATGCGTCGTGAGAAACGTGATCGGCGGCACTTTAAGAGGATGCGCTTTCCACCATTTGATGATGAGGAGCCTCCGCTCGACTATGCTGACAACATCCTTGATGTTGAACCACTGGAGGCTATCCAGATGGAGTTGGACCCTGAGGAGGACTCCTCTTGTGTGGAGTGGTTCTATGAGCATCAGCCCCTCAAAGACTCAGCCAAGTTAGCCATCACCTTACTTTTATTTATTTTATTTTTTTTAAGTTTTTTTTTAGCAAAGTTAAGACAATGGTCAATGTGTCTTCTCCATTTTAGGTTTGTCAACGGCACCACCTATCGTCGCTGGCAGTTCACACTGCCAATGATGTCAACACTGTACCGTCTGGCCAATCAGCTGCTGACAGACCTGGTGGATTTCAACTACTTTTATCTGTTTGATCTCAAGGCTTTCTTTACTTCCAAGGCCTTGAATATGGCCATCCCTGGGGGACCTAAGTTTGAGCCACTGGTTAGGGACATCAACCTCCAGTAAGGACTTTCAGCTTTTGATTTTGACTTACAATCTGCAGTTCTATTGAATGATAGACCTGCAGATTGTTCACTGTTCATTTAATTAGATTGTGGAGATGACTGCATGAACACCACATGCATGCTTGTTAATGTAAATACTGCTGTTGAGATTTATTCTTTTCTGTTTTTACTTTTGGATACCATGTCTATGAAATAAAAGATAGTGTTAATGGCAATCTAATTTTAAGACAAACAAAAATCAAGCAAGTATTGATGCTGGATGATTTGTACCGTATTTGATTATTCTGTGTCATCTGTAGGGATGAAGACTGGAATGAGTTCAATGACATCAACAAAATCATCATCCGGCAGCCCATCAGGACAGAGTACAAAATCGCCTTCCCCTACTTGTACAACAACTTGCCACACCACGTCCATCTCACTTGGTAAGAAATATGTAAATATGTTTTTTCTTTAAGTTGTAATTAATTAAAATCTGATTCTCAATAATGAAAGGGAAAAATGTAACTTCTGTTAAATGTCTAGTCTATTTAACAAATTGGCTTCAATATCTTTCAAGAAGAATTAATGACTTTACCTCTGCAGGTATCATACACCCAATGTGGTGTTTATCAAGACAGAAGATCCAGATCTTCCAGCATTCTACTTTGATCCGCTGATCAACCCCATTTCACACAGACACTCTGTCAAGGTATGTTGTGATAATTGTTGCTGGTCATTTACCTTTTACTTCTTGTAGAACAGTTAATAGAATTCCTCTCCAACAATTCATGCATGAAGTTTTCAAATTAGGTCCTCTTACAAAGGCGCACTCGCATTGGTCTGCTTGCCTGTGCGTAAGAACTAGAGGTACATAGAAATGAAAGGTGACCTAATTTGTTTTCAGCTGCAGCTGCAGTTTGACCGTCACCTCTCAGACATTGCTTCCATATTCTAAAAATTAGATTGATTTGGGCCAAAATTCCTCTGGAAATGGAAATGAATGACATTTATTTACTTTACAACTGACTGTCGTATTTACAAGGTAACTTATGCCTAATTTCTTGTTTGAATTACCTGCATTCCCTCAGAGCCAGGAGCCTCTGCCTGATGATGATGAGGAGTTTGAGCTGCCTGAGTATGTTGAACCCTTCCTCAAGGAAACGCCACTCTACACAGACAACACAGCCAATGGCATTGCTCTGCTGTGGGCGCCAAGACCCTTCAATCTCCGGTCTGGGCGCACGAGGCGTGCCATTGACATCCCCCTGATCAAAAACTGGTGCGTACGCTACCAACATTTTTGAATTAAACATATCATAAATAATGGAATTAAAACAAATCAGTAAAGTTTGTAGAAATAATATTCTTATCCCAAATGAATTTAAATATCTATCTATCTATATATATATATATAGTTTTGAATAATTTCACTTTTTTTTTGGGATAAATTATCGTACAGGTACCGTGAGCACTGCCCTGCAGGACAGCCGGTGAAAGTGCGTGTGTCATACCAGAAACTGCTCAAGTACTATGTACTCAATGCTCTCAAACACAGACCACCCAAGGCCCAAAAGAAGAGGTGAGCTCATGATAAAGTTTTTCTTTATCAAGTTAACTTTTTTATAATATTGTAGCCATTTTGGGGCTTATTGATCTGTTTTTATTTTTATTTTTTTTTGTAAAGATTTTCTTTCTGTTGTTTTTCAGGTATCTGTTCCGCTCCTTCAAGGCCACCAAGTTCTTTCAGTCCACCAAGCTGGACTGGGTGGAGGTGGGTCTTCAGGTTTGCAGACAGGGCTACAACATGCTCAATCTGCTTATCCACCGTAAGAACCTCAACTACCTGCATCTTGACTACAACTTCAACTTGAAACCTGTCAAGACACTGACCACAAAGGTAATGTGTCCAGATTTTATGGTGCCTAAATAACAGTGTATAGCAAATGTTGCTCTTTATTAAAACCATCTCATTAACTGTAAGTTTCCCAAGAAATTTAGTAACTTTGTTTTTGCAAAACTAAAAACTGTTCTGTTTTTCTTCGACCATGTCTTGGTTTCTATTCCACAGGAAAGAAAGAAGTCCCGTTTCGGCAATGCTTTCCATCTGTGCAGAGAGGTGCTGCGTCTGAGCAAGCTGGTGGTAGACAGCCATGTGCAGTACAGACTAGGAAATGTTGATGCCTTCCAGGTAAGTTCAGCAACAGATTTTGCATAAGACACTCCCATCAGCTATACCATTATGATGCAGAACAAGCTTTAAGTTTTACAGGACAAGGATGCCATCACAGTTTCATTTTATAGAAATTAAAAGACAATGGTTTACTTCAAGGACATTGAATGATTTTGAGAAAAGTTTCAGTTCTCTGGAGTCAGTCCTCTGCTGTTCTTGAAAAAGTGTTTTTGGTGATAGTGGTATAATAGACATTAGTTAAACATGGATTTTTGAAATGACTTGAAAGTGCTTTCACACTTGTCTAATCCTAGACTATCCTCTCTGTATTGTAGTTGGCTGATGGGCTGCAGTACATCTTCGCTCATGTTGGTCAGCTGACTGGCATGTACCGCTACAAGTACAAGCTGATGAGACAAATCCGAATGTGCAAAGACCTGAAGCATCTGATCTACTACAGGTTCAACACTGTAAGTAAACACAGTTAATTTTATCTGACATCTGTTTGTACATTACAGATATATTGTTCAGTGGCCATGAAAATTATTCATTACAACTAATTTTGTTCTTATTTTGATCGTGTGATTATTATAAATCATATTTATTTATTTATTTTCTTACTTTTAACAGGGTCCTGTTGGCAAGGGTCCTGGCTGTGGCTTCTGGGCTCCTGGATGGAGAGTCTGGCTGTTCTTCATGAGGGGGATCACTCCACTGTTGGAGAGGTGGCTGGGGAATCTGCTGGCCAGGCAGTTTGAAGGTTAGCATGTAAAAACCTCTCAATGTCTGTGTGCAGTGGCCACTAACATATTTAATTAACAGAACGATACAAGGCACAGAGGTTTGTGTGTGTATGCAGCAACTGTAAACTTAAGAAACAACTGTTTTTCAATTTTCCTCAAACAGGACGACACTCTAAGGGTGTAGCCAAGACTGTGACCAAACAACGTGTGGAGTCTCACTTTGACCTGGAGTTGCGTGCTGCTGTAATGCATGACATCTTGGACATGATGCCTGAGGGCATCAAACAGAACAAGGCGAGAACCATCCTGCAGCATCTCAGTGAGTCCTGGAGATGCTGGAAGGCCAACATCCCCTGGAAGGTCAGTTAATTATAGAGATAACTCAAACTTTTCCCCTTCTACTTGATTCAGATGGTTCAGTGGTTCAATTCTTCCATCATTGCAGGTGCCTGGCCTGCCCACTCCCATTGAGAACATGATCTTGCGCTACGTGAAGGCAAAAGCTGACTGGTGGACCAACACTGCCCACTACAACCGTGAGAGAATCCGTCGAGGAGCCACTGTGGACAAGACAGTGTGCAAGAAGAACCTGGGGAGATTGACCCGTCTGTACCTGAAAGCAGAGCAGGAGAGACAGCACAACTACCTGAAGGTAACACAACAATAAAAGCTTGAACAAATAGCTGTATTTCTTGTCACACTGACAATACTTATAAACTGTACTTTGATTAGTTTTGCTTCAGTGCTATTTTGTCCATCGTCTCATGAAAGCCCATATAGGCATTTACTATTTTCTGTAGCTGTTTATCAACCTGCTGCTCTATAAGGATGAGGAAAGTAATGCACCCACATGATTTTGAGAAGTTATGGATTAAGTCCTCTTACAAAGGCGCACTTGCATTGGTCTGCTTGCCTGTGCGTAAGAACTGGAGGAATATCAAAATGAATGGTGGGTCTTTAACACCAGCTGCAGCTGCAGTCGGCCCCTCATCATTCAGATAGGACTTCTTAAAAATTATATTATGCTTATATTGTCTTTTCAGTATTTTCATTTCAACCTGTTCTACTTATTACATTTTTTAGTGAAAAAAATGCATTGATAG
>JAQNCA010000029.1:13193409-13208863 GCA_029783725.1 Acanthurus tractus | reverse complement strand
TTATATTGTCTTTTCAGTATTTTCATTTCAACCTGTTCTACTTATTACATTTTTTAGTGAAAAAAATGCATTGATAGTCACAGAACTAAAAAAAATTCATGCCATTGCATCTGTACATTGAAGTGTATATATTCCGCCTACAGGATGGCCCATACATCACAGCAGAAGAGGCGGTGGCCATTTACACCACCACTGTCCACTGGTTGGAGAGTCGGCGCTTCTCACCCATTCCTTTCCCTCCATTGTCCTACAAACATGACACCAAGCTGCTCATTCTGGCCTTGGAGAGGCTCAAGGAAGCATACAGGTACACTTTCATCATGACCACGTATATCTACAAATTTTCATCAACACCCAGGCAACATAACTGTCATGTTAGATTCTTTTATATCTTATGTCTGTTTCTCTTTGTCTTCAAGTGTGAAGTCTCGGCTAAACCAGAGCCAGAGGGAGGAGCTGGGACTGATAGAGCAGGCGTACGACAATCCTCACGAAGCCTTGTCCAGGATCAAACGTCACCTGCTTACTCAGAGAGCTTTTAAAGAGGTCAGGACCAAGAACTGATTTTATGAATTCATTCATAGTTAGCGGTCTAGTTTCAGCTTGTAATTCATTCTTTTATAATCTGCTCAGTAATTTTTCTTTTTTAAGACTGACTGTTGAAGCCTTGAATTTCTTTTGTGTTGCTGTTTAAAAAATATGTCTTATTTAAATTTGATTCTTCTCAGTCTCATAACAACTTCTTGTGTGCAGGTTGGCATCGAGTTTATGGACTTGTACAGTCATCTGGTGCCTGTGTACGATGTTGAGCCCCTGGAGAAGATCACTGATGCCTACCTGGATCAGTACCTGTGGTACGAGGCAGACAAGAGACGCCTCTTCCCACCCTGGATCAAACCTGCAGACACTGAACCACCACCACTACTGGTCTACAAGTGGTGCCAAGGTCAGGCTCTGCTTCGGCTTGTGGGGATGGAAATGCACCAGTGATAGAGGGTTACTGCATGAAAGTTAGATTAATTATGTTATACCAAAATAATTTTTGGTTGAGATAATTTTTTTTAACAACATTCATCCCATTTTATAACTGCAATCATGTTTGCAGATCAATTTCATGTTATCTAAAGACTTCTTGTTGATTTCCCTCAGGTATCAACAACTTGCAGGATGTGTGGGAAACTGCAGAGGGAGAATGCAATGTGATGCTGGAATCTCGCTATGAGAAGATGTATGAGAAGATTGATCTGACACTGCTCAACAGGCTGCTGCGTCTCATTGTTGACCACAACATAGCTGATTACATGACAGCCAAGAACAACGTGGTTATCAACTACAAGGTAATCTTTCATTTCAGATGCAAATTATTCCTGCATGATCTCAACAGATCATTCCTCAAAATGCCTTTAACCATATTTTTCAGCTCAGTGTATAGGAATACTTGATCTTTTGTACCATATAGTTATTGTTTTGTTGCAGTTAAGTTTTTACTTTGCATTGATCTAAATGTTTTGTCTCTGTCTATCTAGGACATGAACCACACAAACTCCTATGGTATCATCAGAGGGCTCCAGTTCGCCTCATTCATTGTGCAGTACTACGGCCTGGTGATGGACCTGCTGGTGCTGGGCCTGCACCGTGCCAGTGAGATGGCCGGCCCACCTCAGATGCCCAATGACTTCCTCAGCTTCCAAGACACAGCCACCGAGAGTGCCCACCCAATCAGACTGTACTGCCGCTACATCGACCGCATCCACATCTTCTTCAGGTAGGATTGAATTACCAAAATGATAAAAGATAGAAAGATTAATGCATTTTTGAAATATTCTTCACAGCCAGTGCTACCAATAAGGAATAAGTTGCAAGGACTGCCTCACTTTAAAAAATGATTAACTCTTGGTTACACAACTCAGCTTTGCTTGCCAAATAGTGCAGAGTTGTAATAGATGTTGTTTTTCTTGGTTTTATCAGGTTCTCTGCTGACGAGGCCAGGGATTTGATTCAGAGGTACCTGACTGAGCACCCAGACCCCAACAATGAGAATATTGTGGGTTATAACAACAAGAAGTGCTGGCCGCGTGATGCACGCATGAGACTGATGAAGCATGATGTCAACCTGTGAGTTTATCCGCAAGTTTTTCACTCTTCAGTTAATTTTTTTCAAGACATTTTATTCTGTTAAACACATTTTTTTTAACCAGATTTGGAGAAAAATACTTAAATTTCTAATCTTATCCTTCTCAGTGGACGTGCTGTGTTTTGGGACATCAAGAACCGTCTGCCCAGATCAGTGACCACTGTCCAGTGGGAGAACAGCTTTGTTTCTGTCTACAGTAAAGACAACCCCAACCTCCTCTTCAACATGTGTGGCTTCGAGTGCCGCATCTTGCCAAAGTGCCGCACCAGCTATGAAGAGTTTACTCATAAGGATGGCGTGTGGAACCTGCAGAATGAGGTGAGGAAATGATGCCAGAAATGAGCAACTGCAATGTTAATGACCTGTGACTGTTTGTTTAGTATTCTGGACAACCAGTTAGGATATGTATCTAACTGGAGTTTTAACGTGTACATCTTTATAACTGGATCACGTTATTTTTTCAACTCTTCAAATTTCTGTTTTCAAGCTCTCCTATTATGTTTTCATGTGTAGGTAACCAAAGAGAGGACAGCACAGTGTTTCTTGCGTGTGGATGATGAATCAATGCAGCGCTTCCACAACAGAGTGCGTCAGATCCTGATGGCCTCTGGATCCACAACCTTCACCAAGGTCAGTAGGCAACCTTCTCTTGTTAAACTAGACGTGTAGCATGTAATGTTAAAAGATGAAAGTAAAGGTGGAATTAGTCAGAATACTGAACTACATCTTGTCTTTACCTCTAGATTGTAAACAAATGGAACACGGCTCTGATCGGTCTGATGACATACTTCCGTGAGGCTGTGGTCAATACTCAGGAGCTCCTTGACCTGTTGGTGAAGTGTGAGAACAAGATTCAAACACGTATTAAGATTGGTCTCAACTCCAAAATGCCTAGCCGCTTCCCTCCCGTAGTCTTCTACACTCCCAAAGAGCTGGGTGGCCTTGGCATGCTGTCCATGGGCCACGTGCTTATTCCACAGTCAGACCTGCGGTAAGTTTGGGGTCTTGATCTCTGGTCAGTCATTTCTCTTGTAAATTCATATGGCAACCTGGGTTTAAATTCTTTTCCTTTTTTATCAGATGGTCCAAGCAGACAGATGTGGGTATCACCCACTTCAGGTCTGGAATGAGCCATGAAGAAGACCAGCTCATTCCTAACCTGTATCGTTACATTCAGCCATGGGAGAGTGAATTCATCGACTCCCAGAGAGTTTGGGCTGAATACGCCCTTAAAAGACAGGAGGCCATCGCCCAGAACAGGTATTTTCTTTTTTCCGATAAGAACATTGATATCTTAATGGAATTAGGATCTGCCTCTCTGCAAGGACCTTACAGTATTTATTTTAACAAATGTGAGCTAAAATTAGACAAGGCAAATAGCAAGAGTGTCCTCTGTGTTCTAGGCGTCTAACTCTGGAGGATTTGGAGGATTCATGGGACAGAGGAATCCCTCGCATAAACACACTTTTCCAGAAGGACAGACACACACTGGCTTATGACAAAGGCTGGAGAGTCAGGACCGATTTCAAACAGTACCAGGTATGATGACACCACAGCTGATATGTTGATGGACAAAAGTTTGGAGGAACGATTAAGGATACCATATTATATATAGATACTTTTATTACTTACTTAGATATACCTTTATTGTTGCCAGGTTTTTTTTATAACATGAGCTAATTGGAAATTCTCACAATTTATATAAACTTAAATGTTGAATTAAACCTTCTGCAATTACCATGAACATGCATACATCTATTAATGTCTCTGTCTTGGTGAGTGCAGGTGCTGAAGCAGAATCCTTTCTGGTGGACTCATCAGAGGCACGATGGCAAACTGTGGAACCTGAACAACTATCGCACAGACATGATCCAGGCTCTGGGCGGTGTTGAAGGCATCCTGGAACACACGCTTTTCAAAGGCACTTACTTTCCCACCTGGGAGGGTCTTTTCTGGTAAGAGTACTTAAACACTGAGAGCACTTGTGCATTTTGAGAAACACTCAAATAGGAAAAGTCCTTCAAGCATTTTCTGTGCATCTGTCATTTGTTTGGTTTCTGTTCTCCTGTTTTAGAGTTTACTTCCCTTGGAGCTGCTTTTTTTATTTTTTGTGAATTTGTTTTACCTGGAATTATTTCTAAATTGTCAGTTGTTTCAATTTCTGCCCATCAGGGAAAAGGCCAGTGGCTTTGAGGAGTCCATGAAGTGGAAGAAGCTGACCAATGCCCAGAGGTCTGGTCTGAACCAAATCCCCAACCGTCGCTTCACGCTGTGGTGGTCACCCACCATCAACAGAGCCAATGTCAGTACAACCAACGTTTCTAAATGTGTCTTTCAAGTTTGATTAATTTTTTACGTTCCTTTAAAATAAGTAAGTAATGAAGATTCTTCTATATTGCTCACATTTTTCTCCTCTATTTTCAGGTCTATGTGGGTTTCCAGGTACAACTCGACCTGACTGGAATCTTTATGCACGGCAAGATCCCCACACTGAAGATCTCCCTCATTCAGATCTTCAGGGCTCACTTGTGGCAGAAGATTCATGAGAGCATTGTCATGGATCTTTGTCAGGTAGGTTTCATATCTGTGCTGACGTGCTTTTTCTCAGCATAACAAATCAAATACAGCAAGTTTGTATATGGATTGACAATTTACCTGCTTTGTTTGTTTTCAGGTGTTTGATCAGGAGCTGGATGCTCTGGAGATTGAGACAGTGCAGAAAGAGACCATCCATCCTAGGAAGTCATACAAGATGAACTCATCCTGTGCAGACATCCTCCTCTTTGCATCATACAAGTGGAACGTCTCCAGACCATCTCTGCTTGCTGACTCCAAGTATGACTTTTGAAAGTATATATATATATAAGATCTGATATTCTTTTATTTTTTTAGTCATCTATAAATAAAATATTGACCTCCTCCTGCAGGGATGTGATGGACAGCACCACCACACAGAAGTACTGGATTGACATCCAGCTGCGTTGGGGAGACTATGACTCACATGACATTGAGCGCTATGCCAGGGCCAAGTTCTTGGACTACACCACTGACAACATGAGCATCTACCCCTCCCCCACTGGGGTGCTCATCGCTATTGACCTGGCTTACAACCTGCATAGGTTAGTGTTGTAACAAGCATTTATAGTATGATGGCAGATATTAGCTGGCCGGTGAGACAGAGTTACAAAAACAGTGGCGGACATTTGGCTCAAATATGTAGCATTAATTTGTGGTTGAAGAAGGCAAAGCCTTGTTTTTTTCAGACCTATTTGACAAACAGTGTATTGTAGGCATGTAAAATCAACTAGATAATTATCATTAAAATTCTTGACCGCACAGCTTGGATTTTGACATCCACTTGTTAATGTCAACGAGAATGTTCTGCAGAAGCCTTCAGAGTCTTCACACTAGCTTCCTAACTTGTAATACATTAATGCACCTGTTTGCAGTAGCAAGTTGCTGGCGGTCGTTGATGATGTCTCTCTAAACTGTTTTTCTGTAAATTTTTAACACGAGAAATTTTGATTAACACAATTTGAAGTTAGTATTTAACATTTTTTTTCTCCTCCATAGTGGCTACGGTAACTGGTTCCCTGGAAGCAAGCCTCTGATCCAGCAGGCCATGGCCAAGATCATGAAGGCCAACCCTGCCCTGTATGTGCTCAGGGAGCGCATCCGCAAGGGTCTGCAGCTGTACTCCTCCGAGCCCACTGAGCCCTACCTGTCCTCACAGAACTATGGTGAACTCTTCTCCAACCAGATCATCTGGTTTGTGGATGATACCAATGTGTACCGAGTCACCATCCACAAGGTGAGACAGACTTGTTGATGGGGTTTGTTTGTGTTATTACGTAATCGTAAGTTGCAATTAAAAGAAGTCTTGTTGTTTTTCGATGTATAATTAGTTGTAATTAGAATTACTGTTTTTTAATGTCATAAAGTGTTGCTTTGACACCTGAATTTAGTCACATGAATTCTCCATCTCTGTCAACAGACTTTTGAGGGTAACTTGACCACGAAGCCCATCAATGGAGCTATTTTCATCTTCAACCCAAGGACTGGCCAGCTCTTCCTCAAGATCATTCACACATCTGTGTGGGCTGGACAGAAACGTCTTGGACAGGTTCGGCCCCCTTCTGCCACTGCTTAATCTAGCTCAGCTTTTTGTATATTTCATTCTTACTTGTATTGCTTTGAGTGTTTAGATTTCCTTAGTTTTGGGGTTTTTTCGTAATTTTATTTTGCCTGTTCCTCTATGAAACACTTTGCTACCTTTAAAAGTGATTACATAGATATTTGAGACAAGCACTGAAGTTGGATGTTTCTGTGTCTAACTACTAAATGTTCTTACTTATTCTCTGCAGCTGGCCAAATGGAAGACAGCTGAAGAAGTGGCTGCCCTGATTCGCTCCCTTCCTGTGGAAGAGCAGCCAAAGCAGATCATTGTGACCAGGAAGGGCATGCTGGATCCTCTGGAGGTTAGACTCTTATATGCAATATCCTTAAGTAGTTGTTCCAGCCTGAATATTTGATATATACTCCCCAGTGCTTTCCAGTTCTAATGCTGCTGTTTCTCTCTACAGGTCCACTTGCTTGACTTCCCCAACATTGTGATCAAAGGTTCTGAGTTGCAGCTGCCTTTCCAGGCCTGTCTGAAGGTGGAGAAGTTTGGGGATCTGATCCTGAAGGCAACAGAGCCTCAGATGGTGTTGTTCAACCTCTATGACGACTGGCTCAAGACCATCTCTTCATACACAGTGAGTTTTTGCTCTCTATCACAAGAGCCTTAAGAAAAAGTCATGTTCCTGTGTTGTGTCCACAAGCGAATCCCAGCTGATTTCCCAACAAAGCTCACTGGGTTGTATTTATTTTTGGCATCGTCAACTTATTCTCCTGTTTAAAAAGTTTGTTGTCTGCTCCATATCTAGGCCTTCTCTCGACTCATCCTGATCCTCCGAGCACTCCATGTCAACAACGACCGTGCCAAGGTGATCCTGAAACCTGACAAGACAACAATCACTGAGCCGCATCACATCTGGCCCACGCTTACTGACGAGGAGTGGATCAAGGTGGAAGTGCAACTCAAAGATCTCATCCTGGCAGACTATGGCAAAAAGAACAAGTAAGTGTAAATTTAATAACTTCAATATTTACCTGAAACAAATGCAATATGTTGCTCTCTGTAACGGGATAAAGTAATGCCAGACCTGCGTTTAGTAGTCATTGATCCCCTCTTTTTTTCCCAGTGTGAATGTGGCCTCGCTGACCCAGTCTGAGATCCGTGACATCATCCTGGGTATGGAGATCTCTGCTCCATCACAGCAGCGCCAGCAAATTGCTGAGATTGAGAAACAGACTAAGGAGCAGTCACAGCTCACAGCCACACAGACCCGAACCGTCAACAAGCACGGTGATGAGATCATCACCTCCACCACTTCCAACTATGAGACCCAGACCTTCTCCTCAAAGACAGAGTGGAGAGTCAGGTATGCAGACAGATTGTTCATTCTTTAATATTTATAATCCAAAATATATATATATATATACAACTGTTGCAGCCTATTGTAGTTGATGTATAACTAGGCAGTCACGATTATTGGTTTCCATCTCAGTTGACTTTTATGACGCTTGTTTTTCATCTATCAGAGCCATATCTGCTGCCAACCTCCATCTCCGAACCAACCACATTTATGTGTCTTCTGATGACATCAAGGAGACAGGCTACACCTACATCCTGCCCAAGAATGTTCTTAAGAAGTTCATCTGCATTTCAGATCTGCGTGCACAGGTATGTAGATGACTCACAGTTAGGCAGTTTACTCTTTATTTTGACATAACGCAATATTTACCCTGACATATCTTCTTAAATGTAAAGAAACAAGATGTGTCTTCAGACACTGATGTTGCACTGTGTTGTTGCAGATTGCAGGCTACCTGTATGGCACCAGTCCACCAGACAACCCTCAGGTGAAAGAGATTCGATGCATCGTCATGGTGCCACAGTGGGGAACTCACCAGACTGTCCACCTGCCCAACCAGCTCCCAGCTCATGAATACCTTAAAGTACGAGACAAGTGCAGCTTCAGATTATGTCCCAGTTGATTCTTACCTTCTGGATGCTCGAAAGTTGCTCCAGCAACTATGTAACAGTTTTTGCTGTATCACAAATTTTTAACTTACTCCTCTTTCTAAAGGAAATGGAGCCCCTTGGCTGGATCCATACGCAGCCCAATGAGTCACCCCAGTTGTCCCCACAGGACGTCACCACCCATGCCAAGATCATGGCTGACAACCCTTCATGGGATGGAGAAAAGACCATAATTATCACCTGCAGGTAGGTTTCATAACCAGATTCCAACTATCTGTTTCTTAAAATGTTAATAACTGATGCAAAACTGTTGTGAAAGACTTTTTACAATTTGTAGTCAGTTGCTGTTGTACTAAAATTTTCCTTCCATTTCCAGCTTCACTCCAGGCTCGTGCACTCTGACAGCCTATAAACTGACACCCAGTGGCTATGAGTGGGGTAGGCAGAACACAGATAAGGGCAATAACCCTAAAGGCTACCTGCCATCCCACTATGAAAGAGTGCAGATGCTGCTCTCTGATCGGTTCTTGGGCTTCTTCATGGTCCCTGGACAGGTGTCCTGGAACTACAACTTTATGGGTCAGTATTCATAGTTTTTATCGTTGTAGAATATTTTTATTTATCTATATTCTTCTTATTTATTTTTTTAATTAGTTGGGCTAAACAATTCAGCTTTGAAACTATTTGAATCTGTGGCCACATCTATCCTACCCTCAGTGCTACTGTTTGTATCCCTTCATGAAAAAAAAATTGTGCTACGTATTGATATTCCCACTCTGCCCTTTTGTCAATTGATTGATTTTACTACCCAGTAATGCTCAACAATTTAGTACACAATTTTTTAACTGTTCAATTTAACTGTTATAATCAAAGGCTTATTAAGGCAAGAATGTCGTACTTGAGTCCCACCCGTTATAGTGCCTTTTACTGAAACTAGGTTCGTAGAATACATGTAGGATTAGCAGAATAGATGAGCTCAAATAAATAACCATTTCATTGACTTGACTCGATATAGGTGTGCGCCATGACCCCAACATGAAGTATGACCTGCAGCTGGCAAACCCCAAGGAGTTCTACCATGAAGTCCACCGGCCCTCGCACTTCCTAAACTTTGCCTCACTGCAGGAGGGTGAGATCTATAACGCAGACCGTGAAGACATGTACGCCTGAGAGCAGACATTGTAGATAGCTCTGCAAGAATCACACGGAGCCAGACCACAACAGCCCTTGTAATATTTCTTCTGGAAACATGTAATGGATGTTTGGAATTTTTTATGTAAAGGCTTTAGGACATTTTAGAAGTCTGTTAATTTGTTTTTGATATTTTCTACAAGTATTTTTTTTCCCCTTTGTCTCATTTTTGATGGTAATAAAGCTTCTTCTGTCACTTCATCCAAGCATACATGCGTTGTGTGTAGTTTTGAGTACACAATAAATTAGTGTAATAATTGATGAGATACATTGCTTCAAAGGGGTAAAGACTTGTTTTCCCCTTTATCCTTTGAGAAATTAAATTGCAAGCTGTATTTTCATGTCAGTAATGCCCTGTTGCTATGTTGTATTGTACAACCTGTGACATTGTAGCTGGGTTTAAATAAAGATCACCTTTTTACAATCACTTGTCTTGGTATGATTTCTTATAAAGTTCATTTATCAGAAAAGTATCGTTCAGCATTTATGTTTACTATTATGCTTATTTTAGCTGTACAGAGGAACCTTTTTTTGGCTTGCTTCCCTCTTTAGTGAGGCCAGAGGTCAGCACCACTCTCAGCAAAGCATGGTTTGGTATCTGCACAAGAGTGTTTTACTGTAATCTTTCTTACGTTTGTGTACTTTTTTGCTTAATATAATTGTACCTCAGTCGTGTTGGCCATTTTATCGGATGTTTAAAGGTCAGCATTTCTGATGGCAGCTCTGCAGAGGAAATTCAATGTTCACGCTTTGGTGCATGCATCATTCTGCTCGACCTGGCAGGCGAGTTTCTGCATGTAGTTACTGTGTCTATTCTCGAATTACATTGGTCAGAAAAGTAGGAGGGTCCTGGAGCGAGTTGACTGCAGAAGAGTTGTCCCGGGCCATCAAACAACACAGAGATTTGCAAAGTACTTGATGTCCTTGTATTTTTTTGGTAGGCTGTTTAAATGTGACCACACCGTGAAAATGCGTGACGTGTTGTCGGAAGAGGAGAAGGTCAAGTTCAGGCGTGTCGATAGCTTGGGCTCAGCAGCGCACTCAAGTTAAACTTCATACTTGCACTATTTTTTTTTTCACTTTTATCATCAACATCTTGTTGCGCTGACAATCCGCTGTCGGTTTCGATTGCTGTACGGAGCATGTGAAGTGAGCGGCGGGGGACTGTAGACATGGAGGCACCTGAAGCACATTCAGAGACTAAAAACGCACAGGGCTGTTTTGACAGGACGTTCGCGGCTCTAACTGTGGATGATGTTTATGAAATAGCCAAACTGATCGGCACCGAAGTAGAGAAAATTATCGACGGCTGCGGTAAGGAGAGCGTTGTTGGTCTTGTGCCGAAAATAGTGAAAGTACTGGAGCTGCTGGAGAGCTTCGCCTCGAGAAACCATGCTCACAAGCTGAGAGAAGAGGAGCTGCTGAAGACCTTTGAGACCATACAGCTGCAACAGCAGAAGAAACGCGTGGCGAAGGAGAGCGAGGAGGGCAGCGAGAAGAATGAAATACGGGTGAGAAACATGGCAGATTTTAATCCTCTAACTGTCTTTAAATATAGAGACGGTGACAGTTCTCTATTCACATTGTTAGTCATACCAGCTGCGTAACAGTAATGTAACTTCACTCGAGGGGTAATAACGTATGTTTTGACTGTGTGTGGTTGTCGTGACTAACATGTTGCGACTAGCTCTCACAGAACATGGCCGACGCCTTACAGATATAGAGAAAAAAATTAACATAAAAAGTAAACATACAGGATACAGAGGGCTTTAAGGAAGCGTATTGAGTAAGCATGAAACGGAAATCAGTGCGTTGCATGTACTTTTTGTTTATGTGAGCCCCCACCAACAGTAAACATTGTGGACTAGCTACTGCGACTGTCTGTTAACTGTCTATAAAGTTAATTGGTATCAGTCCGCCAGTATTAACCCGAAATACCAGCCCTGCTGCCGCGTGTCGTCAAGGCAACCACGGCGTGAGAATTTTTGGCTAACGGCTGTTGTAACCTAACATTTAGCTAACAGTGAAGGTATTTAATAAAATCCTTTACATGACCTTTTTTTTTCTTTTGGTTATTAAAACTTGACCATTAGCCTTTAAATAATGTATGTTTAGTAAGCCTTGGTAGAATAACTGTTCATTTTTAAATCAAAATGAGTTATTAATACTACATCAGCTAGTAAAGGCTAGCTAACATTAGCTAATCAAAAATGCAGGCTAGGACAGACAAAGTAGTTATTTGTTTTGAAATACTTATTTATTTTTGTTTTGAAATACTTATTTTCATCCTATAAAAAGTCTTGAAAATAATTTGATCTCACCATTTAGTACATTTTTACCTGTATCACCACATCAAAATCTCCTCTGATTATGCCTTATCCATTAACATGTATAAGACAGGGTTGTTAAAATGAATCCCAAACAAGTACATGACAAGGTGTGGTCCCTAGAAGTCAGAACTTTCTGGGAACATATGTTGGAACCATTTCAACAAACATCTGCAATGACTTAACTACAAAATGACACACTCACTTAAACAAAGACTATTTTTCACAAACCAAATGCTTCGATGCTCAAAAGATTTTAACTTAGATTTAAGACCCTGTCCCTGAGGTTGTGGTTTTACTGTCTGTTTCTCATTCTCTCAAGCAGGAGCTCCAGCAGAAGGAGGAGCAGTGGAAAAGGAGATGTGAAGAGCTGCAGGTCCAGGTACAACAGCTCCAGGAGGACAGAGAGGAGCTGCATAGTAGACTAAAGGGAAGCCATGCACAGGAAGGTATGTCCCAGGATTTTTAAGGTAGTGTAAATTATGGGTGCTTGAAATCAAGATTTTGTAACTCACAAAATCAGCTCCAAAAGACTGTCATGCCAAAAGCAACTTCTCACTTTTCTACATTATATATTGTTTATGTTGTTGTTGTTTTTTATTTAAATGCTATCATAAAGAGAGGAAGATGGTACGATATGATTTTTTTCATAATGCCTGAGCGAAATTTGGGTATTTTTATTTTGCAAAGGTTGAGTTTTTTGAGTGACTCAAATCTTTGAACAGAACTGGATTAGAATTTAGTGTCATGTGATGATCCCTTGAACACCTGTTAGACTAATCCAGGGTTGCCATCAGCTCTTCTCTCAACAAGCAAATTAGCCTTAAGGTAATTTGAATATGTAGTTTCCCTACTCCAGTCCAAGAATGCAAATGTATTTTACGTTACTTACTGTGAAAATGCTCCTGCACCAGTAACTGTGCAGACTCAAAGCAGTGGATTAACAGCCATAGCACTGAGGTCAAAAGCAGTCAAACCGGTCTTTGCAATGTTTATAGGGCCGTTATTTTCATAGGTAAGAGATGAATTAACAGAAGGCTATAGTCTGCAAACATAAAAGCACATACTTTAAAAAAACTGAATAAGGTTGACAGAGTTGGTATTAAATATTTTCCTCTAATCAGAAAAATACTGTATTTTCCCCCAGAAAGATAGTCAATATAAACTGACTAAGATAGCAGTTTATATTAGATATACATACATCTGAAACTCTTAGTTTTGTTTAAGTAGTTTGCATTTGACGTCTATACTTGATTATTATTAGGGCTGGGCGACATTGCCTAAAAAAAAAAAAAATCTCAGATTTTTTTCACAAAAAATCCTGATTCACGATTGAAATCGATTTTTTTCACCCCCTACCTAAAAAAGTGTGAGTGAAATCTGCACCGCTCGCCGCCATCTTGTTTAAGAACGAAGCACGGGAAGGAGGGGAGGCGTGCACTCTGCGCTCTCTGAACTACGGGAGCCCAGCAGGCAGGCATTGGTGGCGGATGTTGATGAGAAAATCAATTTTCATTAAAATAAATCGATAATAAGTACAAATTCAAATTATTCGATTTATCGCCAGCCCTAATTATTATGTAATAATCTGACAATCTGAAGGTGATATCCCATCATGTCTTCTTTTCATTTGCTCTGATAAAATTTTTGCATGTAGAAAACTGAGCTAGAGCGTGGAGCCTCTAAGCTGACTCTTGTTTTCTTGTACTAACAGGAAAAAAACATGGTGTTTTTATACTCTTATGATTTATTTGACAAGGGGTCATGTGGCAAATGACTGTGGTCATTAATTTTATTTGATGAATGTGGCTGCTATCAGGATGAGGTTAAGTTCAAAGGTACTGTGGTGTATGTAAAAGAATTTAAAGTCTAACTAAAATGGAGATGTCTTTTTAATCCTTTTAGATCACGTCCCTGGTATTATTTTTCATTTACTTACTATGTTCAACTAATTACAAAAATTACATTACTTTGTCTCTTCATATCAAAGTTCAAACACATTTCCTTCCTGTTAAAAGGGAGAAGTTCAAGTTGCTTGGTCCAATCAAATTGCTCCTAACATTTTGTCCTGCCTGTATGTCATGTCTATGTCAGAAATACATCATGATGTGGAAGTTGGACACTTTTAATATGGCGTTTAAAGTGGCCTTAAATTTCAAAGGGCTGGGATATATGGTTTAAAAGCACACCCATTTCAGATTTTGCCCCAGCTTGTGTAAGCATCCTTCTGTGAAAAGTAAATGTGCTGTTGATTTTGATTTTATGTGCCCAGGTTTTAGAGATTCCTCCCTTCCACTATTGATCAAAGTATTAAGTGTAATTCAGAGATCAAGTGGTAATAACCTGTTACTTTACAATTTACTTTGTTTAATGTTAAATGTTAAACATTTACTCCATACAGAGGGCTTGTTTTAGTTTACGCTGACCACTAAACACATTGTATAATTGTTTTGAGAGATTTGATTATTACTTCAGTCATATATTTCACTATGCAAACTATAAAAATGCATGAATCAAAATATCCAGCCTTTTCTTATATTTTCACCTGTTCACCTGTTGTTTTTGCACTATAAATTTTTCAGATCACACAGATCTGTAAAGCTCCTTCATTAGCTGTCAGTTAACTTTATGCCAAAACAATTTAACACAACCTAAAACCTGAATTTTGTCATAATTGGTCTAAATATAGAAAATTTTTTTTGAAGACATACATAGTCAGCGGGGCAATAACCATTACAAAGTGGGATACAGTAATGTTTCAAAAGAGATTTCATATGCACAAGGCCACTGCTTTCTCTATCTGACTTTGTGTGTGTGTGTGTGTGTGTGGGTGTATGCAGACCGTGTCCAACGGCAGGAGCGAGAGGTGATGCTGAAGCTGAAGGAGGTGGTGGACAAGCAAAGAGATGAGTTGAGAGCCAAAGTTCAGGAGATAACGACAATCTCCAAAGAGGTGGAGGCGGTAAGGAGATACTCACAAACATTTCGAGTGTTCTTCTTCATATGCACACCAATACATTCTTAGTAAAAAAAAAAAAAAAAAGCCAAATTTTTAATATAATGTATTAGTCACTTTTCAACCAGATTTATTGTTACAACGTAGTTATATTATACAAAGGAATAATAGTAAGCCTCCCTTCATTCTGCTTTTAATCCTGAGTGCTACGCTCATTTGCCTAAAAAAGTGTTGGGCTATTGTTCGAACTGTTTGTACTACATATTGTACTTGTGCATTGTTGTATGCCTTCCTCCATGAACACAAATAGTGTAGAAGTCAAACAGTAGTACAACTTTTCTTTCAAAGTCAATCATTGATGGAAAAAAAGAAGAGAGAAAGCTGCCAACTAGCATGCATGACACACCAAACACTATTTTAATATTTATAGGTATGGATGCAGAGATCCTTTCTTTAAAAGATTATTGACCTCTCTTACTTAAAGAACTGTCAGGCTGAGATTATGTTTTGTTTTTTGTTTTGTTTTTTGTTTGGTGTTTTTTGTGTCTTGTAACATGCTCTCGTAATTACAAAGTTGTGTCACGTGAAGCATTAAAAGAGAAGTTCATATATCATAAAAATTAGCCCACTAAACACACTAGAGGACAGGAAGTGCTTTCACTATCAGGGAAAGAGAGAACAGAGCAGGGATTATTCACATAGTTACTGGTTGAGGCTTAAGCTGCATTTAAGACAAGTTCATGCAGAGTTTTCACCCC
>JAQNCA010000029.1:13169975-13183718 GCA_029783725.1 Acanthurus tractus | reverse complement strand
CCATCCATCCATCCATCCATCCATCCATCCATCCATCCATCCATCCATCCATCCATCCATCCATCCATCCATCCACATTACTGTGTGAGCCTGGGTGGTGTGACATGTTTCTCGGTGTTTGTGTGTCAGGTATCAGAGGTTCTGTACTAGCAGGAGTGCTGGTTCCTTTACTGCTGTTGCTCCTTGCTGTGCTCTGCTGCTGTTTGTGCTGTGGAGGAGGCCCTGTTGACAGCAAAGACAGGTCTGTGCCTCCCTTTTTTCCAACAACATAATGTCCACTTAGCACAAGCCCACACATAAAAAGAGATAGTTCAGGCTTTTAGTTTAAAATTTTAGAATATTTGTTATCTGTTTGGATTAAGGAGTCTCTACATGGTTATTGAGCCAAAAACCAAAAACAGAACCAATTTACAGTAAAATTACTGGTAGTTTGAATTTTATAATTCGTCCTTCAGATTGATAATAATTTTATTAACATGACGTTGTCAGTTGTTAGTTTCAGCTGTACAATCAACACAAATAACAGTGTTTAATTCTAATAATAAGAACTGTTTGTGACCTTTTTCCTTCCAGGGCAACTTTGGCTGATGGAGGCTTGTCAGTTCGGATGAAATATCACGTCTACAGCGTCCTGGCTAACATCGGGGCTGCACTGCCCTGCATCTCTAATTGGTCTTCTGGCCTGCCTCGTGTCACTGGTTAGTCCTACTGCACAGTGTTGATGATGGATAAATTGCTCCAGTTATGAATGCAAGACAATGAAGCTAAAACTGCAAAATTATTTTTAATATATTTCACTACTTAAACAGACTAAAGGCTATTTTAGATCAAACTAAGTGTATAACTTAATAGCTGCAAAAGAATAAGTTTAGCAGTCTCTGAAAACCTAAGAACTTTTCTAACCGTTGTCTTATTAAAATATTTTTCACCCAGTATCTCACCATGACCCAGAACTGACATTCAATCACAGTTTCATTGAGCCTCCTTCCTCTGGCTGGGTGACTGAAGGATCATCCTTCGACAGTGATGAAGAGGAAGGAGAGGCGCTCTACTGCGTCCCTCCAAGAGAAGGTAGAAACAGAGATACCCCAAACTTCACCTTACCCATCTTTAGTGAAAAACATAACCACTTCTGCAGTCTCCTGCTCTCACATCGCTTTACTTTTCTTTCTTTGTCTTTTTTTGTCAGACATCGAGACGGTGGCGGGTGGTGAGTTCCAGGAGATGAGCTCAAAGTGCAACATGTTCTTAGACCCATCTGGCTTCAGCAGTGAGGACATCACCTCACCTTTCAACATCCCCCGCACCTCCAGCATCGCCAAGGCCAAACGGCCATCTGTCTCTTTTGCTGAGGGCACCCGCTTCAGCCCCAAGGAGAGGCGTGGCTCAGCTCAGGAGCCCGGCGCTTTGCCTGGACCCTCACGTAACAAGCCTAAGTCACCCTGGGGAGTTTTGATGCTCTCTGCCCTCCAGAGTCAGGGGACTGCAGCTAGAACTGAGGAGAAAGTTGGAGCTGAAGGTGAGGTGAGGGAAGATGAAGTGGATGTGTCACCATCTGACAATCAGGAATCAAGCTGTGAGGTGGGGGACCAGGAAGTAGACAAAACCCCAACAAGGGCAACCCTGCAGGTCCCTGGGGCTCCAGGAAGAAGGAGGACTATGTCAAACACAGTGGCTCACAAGGGCACCCAGCTGCCAACATCTGCCTCAGATGCTCAGGCAGGGGCACCAGATAAGGTCACCACAGTGTATGTGACGGTGGGCAAGGCAGGTAGGCCCGTGTCCAAGACTGAGCCGAGCTCTGAAGGCCCTGTTCAGGCCATGCTACGACGACTCGGCAGTCTCCAGAGACAAAGGGAGCAGGAATCCAGCAGGCCCAAGCCTAAAGCGGCTGAAGGGATCATCAAACCCCCCAGGAAGAAGCTGGGAGCTCGGGCGACTGTGTGGGAGCAGGGGGGGCCGCCTGGAGGGGAAGTTGGTGTATGTAAGCCAATCAGGAGAAAGCCTGCCTTGCCTACCTCCCCTGACGCAGCTGGTGCAAGTGACACTCCATCATCAGAGAGCGGCACTCCAAAAAGGCCACTGTCATCCATTTTAAAGAGTGTACCTGAGGTGGCCTCGGCTGACTCTGGGTCAGATCAGAGGGCTCAGGGAGACACAGGACAGGGGGAAGACTCCAGTTCAGGAAAAACTGAAAGCAACTATCTGACTGTAGGACCAGCAGGAGACGCTGTGAGTCTCACTGAGGTCATCGCCAATGAAGGTGCTGAGCCTTGCTATGAAAACGTCATGATCATACAATCCTAACCTCTGAGAAAAACACATGACAGCAGGTCTGATCCAGTTCTAAGTAAATTACAGGTCTGTGATTCTTGAATAACTTGTGACAGTTATGTACACATGTATGAAACATTTATAATAAAAAAACCCCTAACTTTTAGCTTACATTTTATAGAATATGAACAAAGTTTATAAAATATATGAAAAAGCAAAGTATTTGCAGAATATCTTGGTGCTATTTGGGTAATTTCACCTGAAAAATACCTCTTGTTGTATTTAGTAACTCCAGTTCAATATGAAAATAAGTATTGAAACAATTTAGCTCTAATAGTTTTCATCTGTTCAGTAATATGTGTTGCATTAACTGTATGGATGCAAATACTGTGAAATGTATCTTTACTTGGAGGAGGTAGACTGACATAAAGACTGGATAATGACTTTTCATAGAAAAACATTTTTAACATTGGGGTTGTTCCAAAAACACAATAGCTAACAATGGCAAGAAATATCAGAATACAGTTTGTATTCGACCAATAACAGAAAGAACTTATGCATGAGAGGAAGATTTAAGTCTGCTAAGTAAATGATGATTTTATTTGAAAACACAAAAAAAGACAGCATCAGGTTGTGAATTGCAATCAAACATGGCTCACTCTGAATCAGTGCACAGAACAGCCTGCAGACATCCATCAAAAACCACTAAACTTCACCAGCATTGCTCTGTCAGTGTACTGTAGTACTTTGTTTTGTCACTAGGGGTCAGAAAACTTGAATTGAAAAAATGTTTCCACTTCCTTGACCTCTTGTCAAAGTGTACTCAAGCATTAACCCGCCTGTCGCTGACCTCCGACCGTTGCTGTGAAACTTACTCATGGCCTCTTCAGGCCTAAACTCACATCAGAGCCATTTTAGGGGGGTTTTTTTCTCATCACTCAGTAAACATCTGTATGAACATTTGTCAAGATTTTATGACCCTTTTGATGTGTTAAACCTCTAGTATGCTATGAGTGTTTTATATTTTCCTGTTCACTGTATATATGATCACAACACTTAATGAAAATAAAGATTTTAAAATGTTTGGATAAATGATTTAGAAAGCATCACTGATTTGCAGCCTGTGTTGGTGTCTGAATTTTTAAGACTGGAAGAATTTCTGAAATCCTTCACTTTTAGTAAAAGTAGCAATACCACTCAGTAAAAATACTTCATTACAAGTAAAAGTCCTACATTTAAATGAGTAAATGTGCAAACATATAAACAACAAAAAATATTTTCATGCACTCATGCTCTTCTTCCAACTGAGTACGAGAACATACAGCAGCTGTGAAACTTAAAAAAATACAAAGACACTCTTTATAGAGCCAGTAATTTGGTTTGTTCATTCTAGGCTAATGACGAAACATGGCGGTTCATCATTGCAGACTCAGTGGAAGAGGATCTGCTTCCTCTGTGGATATAAAATGCTCATTCTGAGGTAATAAAAACCACTACAATTCTTTTTTAGGTTGTTATAAACTAACAGACACATACATACTGAATATTACATCCTATCTCTGCCACAGTCTACATACAGATCCACCTAAATCCAACACACTGGACCTTTACAAATCAAAAATAAAAGTGCACACAGAGACAGAGTGGCCTTTTAGAGTGATACACTGTCATATGAATGATTTCAGCGGAATAATTCTACTGATGAATTCACACATGGCTGAGGTGAAACTAAACACAGCTACTTTATTCACTATTGATTTGCTTTACCCACAATAATGGGTCATATTTATGAGGTGATCATATATTTGGTGTTTAAAAAGTAACAGTGCAGTTTTTCAGAGACATGTAGTGGAGTATAAAGTACATTATTTTCATCTGAGTTGTAGAAAGGAGCATTAAATTGCAGTCTATTTTTTAAGTATAGTTTTAGCAAAGGAAAGCAGGTCAGCTAATGTTAAATACAGATGAGAAATAGGAGTTCAAAAAAATGTTACCAGCTGAACTTTGGCCTTGATCAGCAGCATGTGGACTTTCATCGATCTCCGATGTTTGCAGAAGCTGATGAGCAGCCAGCTATGTGTTATGGTGACATATTTGACCCACTTTTTTAACAGCCAGATTTAGTTAAAATAGGTGATCACTACTATACAAACTAAGTCCAAATGATCATGTTAGATTATTATGTGGAACTACTTCTCTGCCCCAGTGGTGCCTGAACAGCCGAGCCAGTACTTGGCGATGGATCTGGGATACGGAGGCATGGCGGGGTCGACTCTCTTGGTCCTGAGGTCCACTCTGTAGTATTTATCTAGAAAACCCAGAAAACCAGAGATTCATTGTCCATTTTTGGATATATTTTAGAGGACTGGTTGGTCGAAATTGATTTTCTGAAGTCAAAAAACTGAGCTTGAAGGACCTAACAGAGCACTGTTTCACCACTTAGTCTTTGGTGACTCATATAAAAGATAAATACTAGTTATCAAGCAGAAACAAACAGGGAGTGGTGTAAAGAGTTCTTCTGTTTCTTTGTCACGTGAACTAACACACAGCATGTGAAACTAGTTATATAAGCCGTCTGTGGCCAGACAGCTGGGGAAAGTTTGATAAAATTACTGAGTTCCTCTCTCAGCTGCACTCGAAATCTGTAACTTATCACACAGAGAGTTTTCTAACATCAGTTCATCTAAAAGAAGCTGAAACGAGTCAAACGGCAGCAGGTACGGAGAGAACAGGGTCGTCTATATTATCTTACTGGATGTGCTTTTGTACTGCTTCCATGTATTCTTTGCATTTCCTTCTTTGGATATTAAAGTTTAATTAGATGTGATTACAGCTCCAATATGATTTTGTGAGAATGCTAATGGCAAAGGCTGTATTTTCCATTAGCATTCTTAAATGTGTTTGTACTCATTGTTGTAATAAATGCTGAAACAAAACAGTTTATAGTAATTATAAATCAATAGACAACCCATATTTTGATATTGGGAAAAAGTGATTTGTTAAACAAAAATGCAACGGGCTCCTACAAATGCCCTTTACTCCTCTTTACCCACTTGTATATGAAATATCTTTAGATTTTGGATTGTTTTTGGAGAAAATAAACTTTTGAAGATGTTTTAGGCTCTGAGACACTTGTAATGAGCATCTTTTACTATTTTCCAACATTTTTAAGACTAAGCAATAAATCAAAAATGAGTATTCCTGCCTGCAGAAACTGAGCAGCCCTAATTTTGAAATTTAGCTCAGTTTCTGTGTACACAGGGTGTCCATGCAAGGCAGTGGTGATGACCGAAACCGGACCATCATGTGGTCTCAAGGTTGAATGGATGAGTATGTTGCTAAATGGTGAAACTGCACTACATATGAATCTGTGTCTGCTGTAATACCTCCTTTAAAGAAGTAGACGGTCTGTACGGGCTGTATCCCCCGGATGGGCTCCCAGTACGACCTGTCACCTCTGGGGTCGTAGTTGCCTCTGTTGTTCTGGTTGTAACGGTCTCTCCGTCTGTCCTGGTCCCAGTCTTGATCCCACCGTCTGTCCCGGTCCCAGTCTTCATCCCACCGTCTGTCCCAGTCTCGTCCAAGCCTCTCCTCCATTTCCATCCTCCTCTCTGCAAGCCTCAGACCCAGTTCCATCCCCCTTTCTGCAAATTCCTGACCCATGCTCATCCCCCGCTCAGCCATGGACCCCCAGAAGGGTGAGCGTTTTTGCCTCCTACGACCCCACTGCTGTCCATACTGCTGGTTCCACTGCTGGCCTTGCTGTTGTCCCCATTGCTGGTTAGGCCGGTAATCATTGCGGTGTTGAGGGGGCCTCAAGGGAGGGACGTACATCCTACCAATCAGAACAGCATCCACTGGAGACTTGAGGCCTTTCCATTCCTTCTCAATGAAGTGGTGTTTGTCATGATGCTGAGGCACTGGGGATAATTAGACAAAAATTAAGAATTAGTAAGAGACAACACCAAAATCCACCCCCAAACAAGCACAAATGAACTGTACCACTAAAACTCACAATCAGAGAAGAGCTGGCTGAGGAAGGGTTCAAAGTTGTTGTAGTATATGTCAGTGTAGCGCCTGAACATCGCGGACGGAGACCTCTCAGACATGGTGATGCACTCCTCGTGGGACGGCTGATGCAAAAACTCATATGTGTAATATTGATCACCTGGAGACACCAACAGGATGCCCCAAATTAAAAGTTTGACGCTTAATTAACTTTATGTTAAATGCAAAAAGTATTCCGTAAAAGCACCTGTGTTGTTGTTGTTGTGTGTTGCATCATAACTGGCTTTACCTTTGAAAAAATAGACCCTCTCTTTTCTGTTGTGACCAGGAGCAGGAAGAGCGAACGCTGCATCCACATGATCAGGAATTTTGTCGAAACCCACGCTGATGTCTCGAGGGTAGTCCTCATCCAGCACGCCGTCATCAAACCTCCAGTACTTGTTTCCCTAATGAAAGTTTTGCTTTAATTAAACATTCAATAAACGTACCCATACATGTTCAGATTAATTCAAGATCATTTGCTGTGTCCCTCACCTTGAATATGTAGGTCTTGCCTTGACAGTTGACGCGGGTGAAGGCAGCATCGATGGGCCCGCTGATCCCCCACACGTCCTTTATGAGCTTTGGATAACCAGGTAGAACTGACTTCTGGTCCAACTCAAAAAAATACTCCCCTGGAAAAAACATAAAGGTTTTTAATCAAGTTTTGCTTTTTGTCAGATGTTAGATCATAACATCACCAGCCACTCACCTCTGAAAGCATAAATGGAGCCATTTTTTAGTTGCATGAAGGAATCAAAAGGCCTCCCACTGCAGGCCACGGCGTCTGGGTCGGGGGCCTCAGTGGTGGCTGTTGTGATGGGGACGGTGGTCGTTTCAACTGTAGTCGTGGGGGTTGCAGTCGTGCTGTTGTTGTCCTGTATTACTGGATCTGTCTGGGTGTCAATGGGTGTCATCTGCACTGTAGGGTTTCTTTGAGGATTGTGCTCCCTTGGCCGGTTTGGTTTGGTCATTTCCATCGTGGTTTCTGGATGATTTTCTGGACGTTGCTGTGGTCTGCGGACAAAGTCTGAGATGGGCTGCTGCGTGGGCCTCAGCTGACGACTGACGGGCTTGAAGGACCGGCCGTGTGCTGAAAGTCCAGGGGTTGGAGTGATGTCTTCAAACTGCTCATCATCATCATCTGCATACACAAACGTATCTCCACGAGCTGAAGTGAACAAAGAGATTCAAGTCACCATCTTTCTAACATCCTTTTGACTCAGTACATGATCACAGAGGGCTTCTTACTCATCATGCCGCAGGTGGCCTCGTAGTCAGAGCAGCAGCTCTTGTAATACTTGCACATGGAGTCGCACTGACATCTCCTCCCAGAGTCAAAGCCATTCTCACAGCGGCCCATACAAGACCCTGAAGAAAAAATGTCAGTTAAGAAAATGGATTAGCTCTGTTGTTTAGTTTGGTGTTTTTGCACTGTTTCTGCTAAATGCATCTCATGACTGTTTTCCTTTGGATAATAAAAGTAAATTGGAATAAATTTGATTACAGCACTCATGAGGCTTTGACAGCATGGGACTGGCATCATGGGATATGTTGTTTTTTTAATGATCAATTATAGTAATCCTTAGTTTATCATTGTAGCTGGCTCGGTATATTCAACGCCTTATCATATTCTGTTTGTACTCCTGACTCTATTCAGTGCAAAAACAAACAGGTAATCGATTAGTTGATCAACATTTTTGATATTGCATTAATCATCAAAGTCATTTACGGAAAAAAAAAGTCAAACATTTACTGGTTCCATAAGTAATGATAACTTGCTACTCTCACATTTTAATAACTGCTGTTTGAAATGGAGTAAATTAGGATTTCAGATTGCAGGTGAGACATGAAAACCTACTGGCATACCTCACAACTTTCTAGCATTAACAGACTGAAATATAAAGTGGCAAACTGTAGGTAAGTAATCATGAGTAAATCGCGTCATTCAGAGTGCTTTTTTAACATCTGCCAGAAATAAACTTTTAGTTATCACACATTACATCTGACCAACAGAGTGGGCCCATGAAAAAAATCTAACTGTAACACAATAACATTCATTGAAGGATAAACAACAACCAGTAACATTCCTCTTTTCTTACTAAATATATATTTTTTGGTCTTTCTACATGAATTTTTAATGTCCTACTTACCATCTGCAGCAACAGTGTGAGCCAGCAGAGCGAACAGCAGCAGCTCACACAGCCTCATGTTACCTCTGCTGTGAGAGAGGGCAGAATGAGGAAAGAGATGATTGAGCGTGTGCTTCCAATCATTGGAAACATGTGTCAGTCACCCTTCCTTTCCTGCAAACCTTATTTGCGAACCTCTTTCTACCCGAGCAAACAAACAGAGGTAGAGAGAGAGAAGAAAAAAGTTGGAGTCATGTTACAATCTGTTGACCTCCTGATACTCTGTTTCTGTGTTTTTTGTACTGCACACTCTGAGTCATTTGTGACAAGGCAATGACTTTTTATCTGTAGTTTGACAACTCAATCTATGTTATCCTGTTATTTTGCTTCTTGCTTCTGAAACAAGCCCAGACCTGAACGTGGCTTGTGACGTGGGCTCACTATGAGGCCTAACTGAGAACAAAGGAATAAAGTTCAGGCCTGCTGTCAGGTCTCGTAAAACCGTTTAACACAGGTTTACAAACTCATAAAGAAGATTTAACAGCTACAGAAAAGCAAGGAAAGTAATTTCAGATTTATCTTTGTCTTTATCTGTTTCACACAATGAAAATGAAATTCATTTATCATCAGTTTTTAGGTTCTCCTGATATCCCTCAAAAAATATTGTTTTCATTTAACCTTTATTCAGTAAAATGCTTTATTATATTTCTGGTATATCTGTTAATTTTATTTAATTACAGTCTAAATGATGTTTAAATTAACAAATTAAAACAATGAAACATTTTCTCTGTGTGTTCTGTTTGCTTTATTTTTTTGCTGTTTTTATTATTTTAATCATCATGTAATCTGTGATGCACCTTTTGTTGCCTTTGGGTATTAAATTTTATATATATAAATATGCCTTTGTCTCAACCATTAAAACCATTGTTTGTCTGTTGGTTATATTAAGTTTATTAATGCAAGGACACAATTTAAAATGTGCACACCATGTGATTATCACAACATTTTACATTATTAAAACACATTGGTCTCGACATTGCCTCTATAAATATTTGAGAGGGAAACAAAAATAAAACTACATGTTTAGCTTCAATTCAATTCTAACTTCAAATATCCCTTTTAAATGTGTGAATTTGTAAGCCGACACAAAATTCTGTATTTAATCAAATGGCTCCATCGACTAGAAGGATTTTCTCCAGTTCCTCCAGCAGGTGGCGTGTAGTGTTTATGAGCAGGATGAACACGCTCTGACAAGCTGTGATGCAGAGAAGAGAGACGGAGGGAGGAGGGGAGCGTTCTCCTCTTCTTCCTCTTCATCACCGGCAGCGTAAGGAGCCGGTGGGCGGTGCAGACCCCTAACGACACCCAGCCTGCGGATGCTGACCAGAGGATGCGACAGGTCGGGAGGTACCACAGGAAAGCGGAGTCATAGTTTGTGTTTTTTTTGTAGGAAAAAAGCCGCAAAATTGTGCGAGAAGAACAGGCCTTCTTTGTTTGGAAAACCTCAATGAATGCGAGTGACAGACAATAATAGTTTAGCTTCTTGTCCAGGAAAACAAGTGGGATTTGGTCCTTAGTCTGTCACTTTGAGGTCCCGTGAGATGAGATTTTTCCTCATTCTCTTTTTTTTTTGACAGACACGTCTCTAAACAGGTTGAGAAGACACTGAGTCATCTTTGTGGTCGGGGGGGGATAGAGGAGACAAAGCAGCAGCTGTTGGAGCAGGACTATGCGCACACAAACCGCGACCTGCTCAGCATCAGTTTACGCCTGTTTTCGTGCTTACTGTCAGGGATGACATCGTGAGAGAGACAGGTGATGCAATTTTGCGAAAGCTGTCACCATTGATTTACAGCTGAAATCTGAAGGAGTTTTTACAAGGTGGGAGATCGAGGAATCACTGACAACAACAAGAGACCTTTGTAAACAAACACATTCCAGCATCCGCTGACACCGACGCGTTTCTGCCGGTAGATGCTCTTTTCTCTGACGCTCTTCCTTGCGAGGCTCTACCGACATTTCTGCATCATGTTCAGCTCGGACAGGCTCACAGTCCCGGATTATGTCAGCCGGTTTCAGAGAGGGCGAAGCGGCTCTGGCTCAGGCTCAGGCTCCGGCCCTTGCAGCGACCCCCGGGCTGTCTCCCCGGGCATCAGTGCCGACGTCCAGGCGGTTTTGGACAGCTCTCTCCCCGCCCTGCGCTGCGCCATCAGGAGGCTGAAGACGGGTAAGGAAACGTCTGTTTCAGATGAGACGCGCAGGGCCATCGCGGAGATCTTTCAGCTGGTGGAGGAGGCCTGGGTTCTGCCCACCGTAGGCCGTCAGGTGGCCGAGGAGATCTGCAACAGGATCCGGCTGGATGGAGGCCTGGAGCTGCTGCTACAGCTTCAACAGACACCTGCGGTGGAAATCACCTATGAGTCTGCAAAACTACTGGAGCAGATACTGATCTCAGAAAACAGGTAGTGTACAGGGTTGGACAAATTAATGTGAACACTTTTACAACATTATAACAATGCAGGAGCTTTACAATTTAGTAATGAGTCACCCCTTTGAAGATTTGAGTGTTAAGTTTCTGTTGAGATTTTGTCTGAGAGGTACAGACAAAAACCCCCCAAAGATTTTCCAGTATCATACAATAAAATACACTAAAATTGCAGATGTTTCTGTTGTATGATCTGGAAAAGGACAGAACAGCAGCAACAACAAAACGATCTACATGAATCAACATCCCTCTTAAACAGTTTCACAAGTAGATTTTCTTCTAATAATCACATCTCAAATTACTGCAAGATTGTTTATTATTGACATGTAAATGTTAAGGTCAGTATTAGTGTTTTGTGCTTATCCCATATATATAAATTATGGGAAATTTTTTCCTGATCATTTTATTTATAGTTTAGCCAATCAAATGTTTGATAAAGTATCAGAGAAGTGACAGGGTACATCATATCTTAAAATCACTTGTTTTGTCTGGCTAGCAGCCCAAAACTAAATATGTATATTTAATTGACATTGATAAAAAACAGAGAAAAGCAGCCCATCCTCATATTTATGAAACTGGTACCCACGAATGTTTGTCTCTTTAGCTTTATAAATGGCTTAAATGAATAATCATTTATAAACAAATGCACTTGCTTTATTGTTTCAGCCATGGAAAGAAATTATTGGGTTTACCAAAATCATCTCATAGATATCAGTTTATTCCTGTTCAGGAGTTACTGTTTATTGAAGAAGTGCAGTCAGTCCATTCAATTGTATAACATTTAAAAACTTCTGTTGACAGAGATTATTTGGCTCGAATGGGTCTTGGGGTCGTCCTGAACCTGACCCGACAGCAGGAAGATGCCCAGCTGGCTCGCAGTGTTTCAGGGATACTGGAGCACATGTTCAAACACACCGAGGAGACCTCGTACCATCTCATCTCCAACGGTGCTCTGGATGCCCTCCTGTTCTGGTGCCGAGGTACAGATCCCACCGTGCTGCGCCACTGTGCTGTGGCACTGGCAAACTGTGCCATGTATGGAGGCCACCGCTGCCAGCGATGGATGATCGAGAAACAGGCAGCCGAGTGGCTTTTCCCACTGGCTTTTTCCAAAGAGGATGAACTCATTCGCTTCCACGCCTGTTTGGCTGTGACCGTGTTGGCTGCAAACCGAGAAATCGAGAAAGAGGTGGTGAAATCTGGAACCTTGGAGCTGGTGGAACCATTTATTGCGTCTTTGGATCCTGATGACTTTGCCCGCAGTTTATTGGATAGTGCTGACTGCATGCAGGGCAAGACAGCTTCTGATCTGCAGCATCTCTTGCCATTATTGGATGGCACACGACTTGAGGGAAAGTGCATTGCAGCCTTTTACCTTTGTGTTGAGACCAGCATCAAATCTCGTCAACGCAACACCAAGGTAAAATCACTGTCCATTTTTTAACGCTCAAAATGTTAGCTAGTAACGTCTGATTGCTTTGTTGTGACTGGAAATTTATTTTGTCCTCCTTTCAAGATATTCCAAGAGATCGGTGCAGTGCAGAGCCTAAAAAGAATAGTTATGTACTCCAGTAATGGCACAGCAATTGGCCTCGCCAAGCGGGCACTGACAATGATGGGGGAGGAAGTGCCGAAACGCATCCTGTCATGTGTGCCCAACTGGAAAACCTGTGAGGTGCAGACCTGGCTGCAGCAGGTTGGCTTCAGTGCCTTTTGTGACCGTTTCCAGGTAGGTTCAGCAGTTCAACAGAGACATGAAGATCTACCTATTCTATAGCATCTCTGACATTTCTTTTCACTGTTTAGGAGCTTCAGGTGGATGGAGACCTCCTGCTGAACATCACAGACCAGGATCTGAGTGCTGATCTTGGCATGACTGCAGGCTTAACTCGCAAGCGGCAAGTGATGCAAATTTCTCAACACACTGGTCTTTGGCTGAGCAATGTAACATCTCTGTTCTAACTCATCCTGCAGGTTTTTGAGAGACCTCCGTGTGCTCAAGACTTATGCCAACTACTCCACATGTGACCCAAACAACATGGCTGACTGGTTAGCTGAGGTGGACCCTCGTTTCCGTCAGTACACCTACGGCCTGGTCCAGTCTGGTGTGGATCGCTCTAATGTCCAACATTTGACTGATCAGCAGCTTCAGCACGACTGCTACATAGGAAATGGAGTCCACAGGGCTAAGATTCTGTCTTCTAGTCGCAGGCCTTTGAAACCGTGTCACACAGATGCCCAGCCTGCAGGACCAGACGTGTTCATCAGCTACCGTCGGACCACCGGCTCCCAACTGGCCAGGTTAGAACTACAACAGGTGTAGTGTGAAGGTTAAATCAGTGTTAGGGCAAGAATAGTCGATGTAGAAGTCATTATTCATCCTTTTCTGTTTTTTAAACACTATTTCACAGACTTTCTCATTTCCTCTCCTGTCCCAAGCCTTCTGAAGGTGCACATGCAGATTCGAGGATACAGCGTCTTCATAGATGTGGAAAAACTCGAGGCTGGAAAATTCCAGGACAAACTGATTCAGAGTGTACAGAGGGCACGTAACTTCATCCTGGTCCTGTCAGCAAACGCACTCGACAAGTGCATGGGTGACACTGCCATGAAGGACTGGGTTCATAAGGTCAAAAGTTTTCCATCCTCTATATGTAAAGGACTCTTTATTTTAAGGGATTTGTCTCACGTGCAAATGCAGGCAAATGACCATCACCTGCCTAGGCGATCCTGTTTTGCTAAATGTGAGCATAGGATGTGACAATGATGCCCAAATGCAGTCAACAATACACACTTCTTTGCTAC
>JAQNCA010000029.1:13147855-13160748 GCA_029783725.1 Acanthurus tractus | reverse complement strand
ATAATTCATATCACATGGATGAAAACATTAAGAAAGCCTGGTGGACTGAAAAAGCCTTTTTCTCCTTAATTTATTAAGGGATTTTTGAGAGGTCTTTTTTCTTTGTACATAAAGGAGGGCTAAAACTTTGCTCCAGGCCTCACTCAGGGAGTGCAGAGCCGTTGCAGGGAGGGCGTGGATGACCAGGGGACAAATATGGAGTGAAGCTAAACCGAAAAAAAAATATTGTGTTGGCAAATAAAAACAAGTTTGCTTATGCTGTTCTGCTGACATTTATTTTGTCTAAAATAAACTTGAATTTTGAAAATTTAAAATTTCTATTCACTTGTAACCTGTATGACTGTTATGATTAATTAAGAATATATTATCTACTGTGTGCGGCAGCTAGAATAGCACTTATCAGGGAATGCTTAAGCTGAAAAGCCCATCCATTGTTGACCGATATGATACCATATATGACATTTTTGTAATGGAAAGAATTACTTTTCTATAAGACTTCAGAAAAATAAATAAATTTTGGGAAATTGGATAACGTAAATTTCCCCAAAACACCCCTTTTTGATTGAATTTCCTCTAACGTTTGTATACATTTTGCTTATTGTTTTTGCTATTATTTAAGCTCTGCATTAAGCAAAAAAAGGTTTTTTTTTCTATTTTCTTTTCTATGTTTTTACCTGAACAAGGCAGGTTCTGCACTCTTGTCATGGTTTAATTTTGATATGGCATCTCCATTAAAATAAGGGAAATGATATTTTGTACTGTTTCATCTGTTCCACTGGACCAAATAATCTCATGTTACGGAAATAATTTTATTTACAGACTTAAGGGTTATTTTTTTTAACCTGTATGATGTGCCTTCATGTGCTGTTTAAACTATAATATATAAAACTGTCTTGTGATCATCTAGAAAGCAGAAAAAAACACTCCATGGCTTAATATTTAACCCTCACATAAAGCACACATGGGCTTTATTCTACATAAAAAATATATCAATAAAGGCTTAAAATGTTGGCAAGATATTTTTCTTTGTACAGTCTCACTTGCTATTAATCCATTTTGTCTTTTCTAATTGACTTAAACCTTACGCACTCACTTGGTCCAGTTTTTAAAACACAGTTCATGTATGAACCCCATCCATCTGGCCAAACCCATTCTTCTAAACACGTTTCTTTTATAATATAACATTTAGAGGAAACTGAAAAGACATTTTTGGATAGGCCCTGTAATATCTTTTATATCATGTATTTATTATTCTTACTTTCAAAGAATATCATATACTCAAAGTATTTTTCTCTAAAAGTAACTAGGCTATGACTATAATTAAGTACAAAGTGAGGGCTGCCTCGAGCACTCTTCTACAAAACTTTCACCTTTTTTCCTGTAACATGCGTGCACAATAGGAGGAAGATCCGGTTTGTCTACATTTCAGCCTCGCTGGAAGGCTTTTCTTTGGAATCACTGAATGGTTATTTTCGTAAGTTACACCCACATGATTTATTAGCTAGATTTGTTTTTCAAAGATTGACCTTTCACGATCTCATGATCAACACACTTATCTCTGTAGCTTTTATGACTCTTCTTCAGGGGTTATTATTTTATCTTTTCTATTCTGGGGTTGAGTGTTTTAAACATGACCTGCCGTTTTATAAGCTTGTGCAACGTGGCTTGCACTCTTTGACAACCAGTGATTTAACCTTTTTCCTGCCACTGCTACACCAGTAACTCACATGTGTGAAATAGTGTGTGTTTTCGCCCTGTAATAGGATGTTTAACTATCACCATTTTATCTTTTCCTCCTGACACAGACCAAACAGCTGTCACATCTCAGAGTCGAGATCAAAAGGTTTTTCTGTACATTACTGCTCCTGATTGCCAACCTTATCTACCCCTTCTAAACACAAGGAAACACTCCCTGTACATGCAGGCCCCTCACTCTGAAGTTAATTGTTAATCTAATTTTCAGGGTGATATACCATATATGCCACTATATATATCATGACTCTGTCTGTTTGCCTCTTAGTTCAGTGGTGTCACTCATTTTTTTGTACTCTGACTTTTCGACTCCATCACTCCTTGTGGATCATGGGTGGATTTCTGTCATGGCTGTGGAAGTATAGGAATTACATTGTAATAGTCCTTACACCTCTTTTACTTCTGCCTTTGCCGTTGGTCATCCCCACCCCGGTGAGAACATGAACACATAAATATGTTTTTCTTTTCTGTCTGCAGATATTTCTTTTAGATTTCAGACCTGCTGAATAGGAATAAAATGTATATTGTCATAATTGGTTTATATTAATCTAAAGCTATGTGATACACAAAGACCTATGGCAATCTGACTGTCATGATTCATTTTGTAATTCCTCACCTATTTTAGCAGTCAGCATCAAGTGTTATACATCACGCCATTCAGCCTTTAGTTTCAGCCTTGACCAGTCCTAATTTTACATTTGCTACGTTTGAGAATGGATATACTCAATCACAATACTAAGTCCAGGCAGTTTGCAGCCATGTATTATAACATTGTCCCATCCATACAAGACATATGTGATATCATTGAAAAAGCTGAGGATCTGCAGTTTACATGACTTTTATAGCACATTGATTGTATGAGTGATTCAAAAGTTATTAAACATTAAAATGACAGCAATTCATAGCTGCCAGAGGCTGTTTAAGTCTTTAGGGTTAAGTCACAGAATTATATACAATATATGTGGCAATATGTGGCAATGCAAAGGCAAAGTACAATCACTATTATCACATGCAGTTTGGTAAAGGGAAGCCTTGCAAATGGAGTAAACAAACTAACTGTTCGATGGTGTTTTTGGTATTTGAGTTGTATTTGCTTGATATGTGGTAGAACATATTTGTTTTAAGAACAAACATTTCTCCAAAAACCCATCAATGTCCTTATGTAGCTGCATGAAAAGCAGCATTTTAGTTGCTGAAAAAGTGACAGTGGAAACTATAAAATGAGTAAAAGTTAATCTTTACTGACATATACATCCACAGGTCAAACTTAAAAAAACAGCTCTGACAACATGTGTACCTTCTTCGTTATCACATCTTATATTTTACTTTAAACTGTTGTTTTGATACCAGAAGCTCTTTGAAATGACCTGCAGCACTATGTTCATATGGCCAATGCTTCTCAGTTATTGCTATCTAGTTCGCAATGCTCCCAGATAACTTCTTACTCCTTGTGAGCCGCTTGAGGACACAACCCTATATTACTTAAAGAATACATTAACAAGCGAAGTATCAGCTTTTTTGCAGTCACTTTTTGCTATGTTACGATATGTGTTGCAATAAAAACACATAGTATAACTATATTGGGCACATTTTACTTGATGTAAGCAATGCAAAGGTCAAAGAGCTCTGACTGTACATATAATAAAACTTGAAAACTATATGATGCAAACATGAGGAAAGTGGAAGAAAGATTATCTCAGTGGTTTTGTAGAGGAATGCTTAGAGGTTAAGGACTGATTCTTCTGTTTGTAAATGAAATGAAAATGATTAAAACTGTCAGTCTATCATTAAAGAGTCAGAAGAGAGAGAATAGAGGGTTATTGAAATCTCAGTATTTAGAGATTTGACAGTTCACTTTACTGGAAGGTTGTGTTGTTACAAACATTTAATAATGAGCATCTATTTCTGCCTTGTCTCATGTGTTTTCACATTAATTTCTCCAATCCACAAAGTATATTTGAGAAAAAGAAATAGAGATCCAATACACCAATTTTTTTCATTTAAATGCTGTACATTGTCTTCTGAGCTGCACCGAGCCTCAGTTGTTGACCCTTTGTACCTTGTAATCTTTGTCTATGATGAATTGAAAAGTGGGATCAGTTTTGGTCAATCCCATTGAACCACTTTTAATACAAATGAAAATTAATAATAATTGTATTAAAACACTCCTCTGTATGGCATCCAACTAAGCAGAGTTCATTAATATAAACAGACATAAAAAAAGAATATGATAAGGTATCTTTATTCCTATTATTATTTACAGCCTTCATTTTTTCATAATCCTCCGTAATAAATGGCAATTATAGGGTCATTATAGAAAATACTGTTGCTTAAGTGGACAGATATTGTGCCAAAAACTGGTTGATTTGCCAAGATTAAAACAGTTTCTGTATGTTGTAGTTTCTTTAAAAGCTTTAACATGTCTCTTTCTCTTCTCTGTCTTGACCATTGCTTGTACAGGTCAAGTGTGTCAGAACATTTGTAAACCCCAAACAAGCACAAATTAGACCATAAACCCTGATAAGTCCCCCATTGGATAAGAATTCTTTTTTTGGGTGTCATATCACATAAGTTAATGAAACTCATGACAGAATAGACATACAGCCTGTATTACTTATAAATGAGTAAATATAGATACATAGATACATCTAAATATAGATGCTTCCTCTTTTTGCTACGGGTCTCCAGACCCCACACTGAGAACCTCTGATGTAAAGGTGAGTTAAGAAACAGTCTTTGTCATTACAGGAGGGAAAATGTGGTTATATAATCATCCTCATGGCGCTGTACTGGTGTACAGAGTGTATCCCTCTGGCTGTGACTGCACTGATGCCCGTCATTCTCTTCCCCATGATGGGCATCATGGAATCGGGCGAGGTATGTCCAGCTCCAATACTGTTTACACACAGTTTAACTGACTCTTCACTGGATCAGGGAGTCATTTTTACAGTCCTACATGAACTCTTTTCCTTAATCCAGGTTTGTATCCAGTACCTGAAAGACTCCAACATGCTTTTTATTGGTGGGCTGTTGGTGGCCATTGCTGTTGAGCACTGGAACCTGCACAAGAGGATCGCCCTTCAAGTTTTGCTCATTGTGGGAGTAAAGCCATCCCTGTAAGAAAATTTACTCCTTACATTTAGCATACATAGAAATACTGCAGCTACAATATAAAAGTTGTTAATACTCGTATTCTTGTATATGCATACAGCTCTCTATCTCATCATTTGTGTCACATCTTTTCCAGCCTGATGATCGGTTTCATGAGCACCACGGCCTTCCTGTCCATGTGGATCAGTAACACAGCCTCCACGGCCATGATGCTGCCCATCTCCAACGCTGTGCTGCAGCAGCTGTGTGACACTGAAGCCAGCGCTGAAGAGAAGGATGACAGCCCACCTGGTTTAGAAAACCAGGCATTCGAGATGGGCGACACCAAAGAAAACCATGACATGGAGCTCAAACCAAAGGACAGCAGCATCAACATGGGTGTGTGTGTGTGACAGTGACACTCTTTATTCTAAACTTTTCTATTTTTATTTTCATCGTGTGATGTTTTACTGTTTTGTTATTTATGTGTTGGTGTTGTGCAGGTGAAGATAAAGATGGTGACAGCAAAGATATGAAGGAACTGAATAAAAACGATGACACTGCAAGTAGGTTTTTTTCTTACTTTGTCTTTAAAATATTAGTTTGATAAAAGGTGTTCACACAATTATTATTTACAAAACATTTGCAAAAAAATTCTACTTCTTGGGTGAGATATGCCTCCAATTATCTTTTAACAGAACTCTTTGAATCCAATAGCAACTTTGTCATTGCCGAGTTTAACAATTACAGCATGAGAGATAAAAAAAAATAAATCTTGTTTCATCCAAGACACCTCAAATTAATGTGGAGGTGTCGCTTCTGTCCCTCCAGAGGTTTGTTACAGGAGTCCAGATGTGGAACAGCGCAGACTGCAAAGGGTGCAGAAGTATGAAAAACTTACAAAAGGCATGAGCCTGAGCGTGTGCTATGCTGCCAGCATCGGTGGGACGGCCACCCTCACTGGAACCACACCGAACGTCATCCTGAAAGGCCAGATTGATGAGTACGACATGCATATGTATACAAATAAGCACACACGGCAGGTTTGCTGGAGGCAGACGAAACAACAGGACTACAGTTTTCAGTCTTTAGTTTAACCAAATTAGTATTAAGATGCAAAAGCCAACTGCAATTCCCAATCATGCCAAGGAGACAGGGTCATTCAATTATTGAGGAGTTATTGAAGGTGTTACACAGAACATCAGATATCACACCTTTGACAAAAAGTAGAGAAAATTGTCATGTAACTTGCTGGAACCTGTTGTCTTGTCAATCTCATGATTGAGTCCCTCCCTGTGTTTCTTACCAAACGTGACTGTATTTCCATCAACAGACTCTTCCCAGGGAATGAAGGCGTAATCAACTTTGCAAGCTGGTTTGGCTTCGCATTCCCAAACATGGTGCTAATGCTTGCCCTTTCCTGGTTATGGCTACAGTTTATGTTTCTGGGCTTCAAGTAAGTCACGTGGACTGGAGTCATCCACTGTTCTGATTGCTGTTAACTACTGAAGCATCTCCACAATAAAAACTGACTGATTTATTTTCATATCATGTCATTCCAGCTTGAAAAAGTCTTTTGGCTGTGGCAAAAACAAAGATAGTGACAAGGAGGCATACCAGGTAATCAAAGATGAGTACAAAAAGTTGGGCAGGATGAGCTTCGCTGAGGGCTGTGTGCTGGTTCTCTTCACTTTGCTGGTTCTTCTGTGGTTCACCAGGGAGCCCGGGTTCATACCCGGCTGGGCTACTGTGCTCTTCAACCAAGATAAAACGTGAGTATGACAACAGCTTGTTCACACGGATTGATATGACTGCTCCATTAAACAGTTAACCAGGGAATTGCCTTGTCTAGAAGAAGAAGAAAACAAGGAGGTGTCTACTGTTCAGGGAGTATCAGTCACTAAATGTCAGTCTCTACGGCACTGAGTGTCACATGTTTGAATCACTGACCTGACCTTGCAGTTCTCTGTTAGGTGCATTCAGGAGGCTAATTTAGTTAATCAGATGAATGAAATGCAGATGAATGAAATGTGTTTTCTCATCAGGTATGTCACAGATGGCACCGTGGCCATATTAATGTCATCACTCTTATTCTGCATCCCATCCAATTTGCCGAGGTGCTGGGGGAAGTCTGAGGATGGTAGGTCAGCTGATACAGTCCTGATAATTTTCTGTGTGCAAGTGAAACACTTGAATACATGTTATTGTACACAGATGCACAAACAAATCTAATGCACAGCTTTTGAGGACCTTCATATTTGGAGATTTTGGAACATTCAGATATATGCATATATAAGAAGGAAGGCAGGTGATCTAATTTTTTCTCTCTCTGTCCATACAAGAAGCACAAGGGAAAGTGTTCATTCACTGTTGCAGCACAAATTTATGTTTGTGGCATGTTGCAGCAAGTCTGTCACATAAGGAAAGGAGTGCAGTTTTACAATCACGTCTGTCCTCTCTGTGTGCTACAACAAAGATACCGTCAATAACTTTTACTGCCCTTGACATCCCATCTCGCTGATTCAGTGCTTTCCATATTCGTTATCCCAACTCCTTCCTGAGTTGTAGCCTGATAGCACCGAGGTCAAGTCTGTACAGCAGTTCATACTGTGCAGTTCCTGAGACAAATTACTTTTGTATTGATGAATTTTTTTTTTTTTTTGCTGCCCTGGTAACTTAAGTTAAGTGTGTCCTGCTCCTGCCTATAAGCGACGAGGGCTTTGCAACTCCTCAAAAAGTGGAAATGCAGTGTTTTGTATACAGACGGGTGACACAATGATTGAACAGGCTCTCAGTTTAAAAGTTATTATGCAGACTTTTAGGTGCCAAAGTTCATTTTTCACCTTGAGAAAAGGAAAAAAAAGTTGTTTTAAAGTGTTCTTCAAGTTACAACATCACATTTTTATGATCACTTTGGTGGCAGAACACTTCATCACATGTCTTTTATCTCTACAGAGTGCTTTTATGGTCACAGCAACTTATCTCTAGGAGATAAAAACTATGTTTTTCTGCAGTTATATTAGGTAGTTTATCATTATTTATGACTGTCTTAACCAATTGCGGAAAATAAACACGAGATCTAAAGATTTCAGTGGCTTTTTCTTCCTTGTCTCCTTGTTTTAACAGGAGCTCCTGCAGAAGCCCCTTCACCTCTGCTTAGTTGGGAAATTGTGCATGAAAAGATGCCTTGGAACATCCTCTTGCTTCTGGGAGGAGGTTTTGCATTGGCCCACGGAAGTGAGGTAATGGTCATTTGGCCCACATTCTTCTCAAGACAACACTTTCTGTAAATGTTTAAGATGCTGATGTGTGTTTTCCCCAACATACGTTTAGAAATCTGGACTGTCCATGTGGCTGGGAGAAAGTCTCATACCACTGCAGAGCATCCCTCCATATGCCATCTCCATCCTGCTGTGTCTGCTGGTGGCCATGTTCACCGAATGTTCCAGCAACACTGCCACCACCACCCTCTTTCTACCAATACTGGCCTCCATGGTGAGACGGAGCAAATAACTTGACAGGCTTCCCCCAACGTCCAGTCTTTATGCTAAGCTAAAATAATCCTGACTTAAACTTAAACCCAGAGATATGAGAAACATACTGATCCTTTAATTTCAGTCACCAAAGAAGCTTCTAAACATGTTTCTTAAACATAAAACAATTTCCACCTCTTTTATAGACCTTTCAAACAACAACAACAAAGAGTCTTGATACAAGGAATAGCATTTACAAGAGCTAATATGACTTTAAGATTTACTTTAAAAGAACAAAAAAGGACAAACACTTACCTCTAACTATCTTAATGTCATGGATATCCACTTGATAAGAAAATGCTTAAAAAAATGTTTAGGAAATTTGTGAAAAAAGATTTCTGAAACACAGGGCCACACTTTCAACTTATTCAAAGATCCTGTTTTCCTTTTAGCAATTTTTGATTTGCAAAGTCATATCTCATAAATATATTTTTGAAGATTTTCAGTCTGATGTTATATTAGTTATGTTACATAATTAGCTATTATATTATCTTATATCAGAGCACATACCTATTAGTATAAAAATAAAACTTAATTGCTTAGGGTCATAGAGGGTTGCTTGGTAATGGACCAGGAATGACAAATCTGTCCCTGTCCTTGATTTAACTAGTCGTGTTGTTTTAAAAACTATCCAGAGCACTTTAGCATGTGTTTAAATGTTCCTTACAATTTTTGCTGTTTTAATCCAGGCCACGGCCATCAAGATACACCCACTGTATGTCATGCTCCCCTGCACCATCTCCGCCTCACTGGCTTTCATGCTGCCCGTGGCGACTCCACCCAACGCCATCGCTTTCTCCTATGGCAACCTCAGAGTCATCGACATGGTAAGACAGAAAAGATAGAGACCCCGTCAGTGAGCATGTCGACATGCACACCGTGTATTTTAGATAAGGGCTCGTGTCCAAGTTTAAAGTAAGAAGCTTATTTTAATCCTTATATCTGACCCTTGTTATCTATCTACACACACAATATCATCCTGAATAATAGTAACAGAATATTACTGAGCTCAGGTAGATTAAGAATTAATTGTTATTCATACCCCCCCACCCACCAAGTATAATGACAAATCAGAATTAATCTTGTTTAATTGTTATTAGACCTGCTCTGATAGGCTGTTGACAAAACACTGAGCAAATCTGACTTTATTGATGATGTTATATTTTCTGCTTGTTTCAGGCCAAAGCTGGATTCATTCTCAACTTTGTTGGAGTCATGACAATCAACTTAGCCATTAACACATGGGGAGTTGCCATGTTCCAGCTAAATACCTTTCCAAGTTGGGCAAATGTCACCACAACTCCTTGAATATGAACTCAGAAAAATGGAAATTCGGGGGGAAAAACTGAGGGAGATGAACGATTTCTGCTTTTTTTTTTTTTTTTATCAAGATCCCACCTCTGGAGGAGTGGGCCAGGAGGTGACTTGGTATTTTTTATTTAAATCTCCTCTGAATGCTACAGCCAGTACAGCCTGATGTCCATGGAGGCTTTCCTCTGAGATTCTTCTATGCAGCTGTCAATCTTTTTTCCCGCCTCACACTGTGCTGTTAGGGTGCTGGACATGCTGACTGGAAACACTGCAGCCCCTGTTTGCTGATGTTTTGAGAGAATTGAGCTCAGTTTTTTCAGATGTTCAATGCTTTAAGACTCAAAAAAATGGCAGGTGTACAAGAAACCTTTGTTTCACCTGCAGGCTGTGCTATTTAAAAAACAAGTTTTTATGCAAATAGATGTCAGTCTTGAGGCATATTGTGGCAAAAAACTGTGATACTGTAAATTTTAATTGCATCTGTAATAGTAATGTTACACTATGTAATAAATTAAGTTTATCCAACAATTACACAATAATGCGTCATCTCTTATTATCTCAAGAGTCTTTTAGGCAGATACATGCAGTAAATCAGGGGTGCTTACAACTATAATCATGTTTGTCAGATTGAGGAAACTCTCTTTAGCCCTTAAGCTGCACAAAAAAGTATTGTTGCTCTAAAATAAGTCGTATTATATGCAGCTTCCAAGAAAATACATCTGTGGAATAGAGATGCTGCTGGTTCACTGTAGTTTTTTTTGTAGAGATAGTTAAACTGAATGGTGGGCTCAAATCTCATTGCCATCCATAGGATTAAGACCACTGGCTCCACAATTAATTTAAAGAGAGCCAAGAGGACAGAAGGCAAATCCCTTCAAAGGCTCAATGTGGGAGAAAGGCAAAAAGGATTGAAGGAAAAGGCAAGTCAATTACAGGAAACTGATTGAAAACATTTCATTGAACTCCTTGGCAGAGGTCCGTGGATCTGCTGTATGTGGAGGCTTGGAGCTAAAGGGATTTTTAAAACTACAAAAGGGATTTTGAAACTACATTTCACAGAGGTCAAAAGACAAAGCAGTTATGAAACCAAAAGCGATTTTTGCTTAATCTAGAGACCAGTTTTTTGGGTAAAGACTGAAAGACAACATCATCCAAAAGGGAAACTACTGTTCTCTCTTTTGTTAAGCTGGTTCTTACAGTAATGGAAGCTAATGGAGGTGTGATGGATGTCTGTCATCAGAGGTAAGACAACGTCTTTTTGTCTTGTGTTTTGTGACTTTTAAGCAGATAAAAGCCAAGCAGGATTAAAGTTTAATGCTGCAGTACATTTTCTGCTTAAAAGTCTCACGTTATTGTCCATGTGCAAAAAGTGTTCTTTGTGAGATGTGAAACGTATGTGTACCACCTGCATTCAGCACTTTTTTTTTAACCTTTTTTCTTAAATAAGGGGCCTGAAAAGATGATGAAATGTTAATTTTAAATATCACATAGTGAGAACAGTCATGTAGGAAAACAGCTGCACATTTTATTATGATATATCTCTGGGACAGCTGAATTTATATAACCTCACTCTGAGTCAGAAAGCGCACTGCCTCAGGGACTCTGAATGTTTCCCTCTAATTTTTCAAAAGACACTCATAAATCACTGTTTCTGATGGCATGAAATATAAAATTGGATTTTTCGGATTCACTATATCTCGCACTCATTTATGGAAGGTTTTTATTGAGAGAAAACCAATCAAATTGTCTGCATGGTGACAAACATGTTGTTTCATATTCTTAAATTATGGGAACAAGAAGGGTGTCGGTTTAAGCATGAACTGCTACAAATGGCATCTGCTGGATAGATGATGGAAACAAAGTATTGCCAAGTACTTTGGTGCTTCTGCACAGGTGTGGCATGTCACTCAACACTGTGATACAATGTAAAAAAAAAAACTGATATTGATCTGCACCCACTGTCCCTACATTTCTCACAGTAACCACAGCCAGAGAAGACACCTGTTACTTTCAGCTATGAGCTCTGCGTCAACACACATCAGTGGTTTGATTCTGGTTGCAAGGCTTTGTTGCTTCTCATCCACCTCATTCTGTCTTGCTTTCCTGTCTGGTTTGATATGCTCAGCTGACAATTTATCAGGTTCGACTAGTGAAAGCTAATGTTACAGTCCTGCAATAAATCCTTAGTTTTTGTTGACTGGCGTTTCCACAAAACAAAACAAGCTAGTAAATTACAAGCCATCTTTGTTTCAGGGGTTAAAGCGGTGGTTTGCAGTCTAGGGCTGGGGACCAGCCAAGGGATCACAAGACAAATATGAGGAATCATGAGATGACACACAGGAAAGCTGAAAAGGTGGAAAGCTGAGGATGCATGTTTCTGCTACGCACATTTATTTATATTACATAATTGCTTGTAAAGTACAAGGTGATTTCAAATCTTCTAGTCCTAAAAATCATTCAAATTAAATGATCAGAGGAGGATAAGATTTATCATATTTATTTAATTTATCCAGTGTTTCTTAGCTATTTATCAGAGAAGCAGAGGAAGCAGGGAAGCTGCGATGGAAGCAGACTAAGGGAGGTAACTCATTGTGTTCCCTTGTGACACAGTTTCAGTTCATTTTAATGACCGTACAGCTGCTGTATGCTGGTGTAATTTGTTTGTGGTTCAGTTTTTGAAAACATATCTTTATCTTTATCATCATGACGAGGTGACAAACACCAGGCTGCCATACACATTCAAGTATCCATCATCACGTCATTTAAACACAACAGCACAGCAGCTTTACACACTGCAGTTCATAATGATCATTAAATCTGCAGCTGGGCTAGAAGTTATGTCAGGCTTTGCTGAAGGCTGAATGCCAAACTACTGCATGTTAATACTTACAGTAACAATGCTAATATGATGTCTACTTTGTTGACAAACTTGTACTGACATGTTAACATACTTGACTATTGCTATTACCACTAAATGAAACATAATTAAACTGTGATTGATGGGAATGTTATTAGTTTTAAAGGTATTTAGACATTAACCAAAATATTGGACAAATTAAACTTTTGGCTTGATTATTGCACTGGTGGAAAAGTCAGAGGATCATCAAAGTTATCATGATGCATCCTAAAGGTAAAATGAACGTTATTTGTATTCCTTTATTATAATTGGCAAAAATCTTACAACGTAAACACAGTGCCACCCTGACC
>JAQNCA010000029.1:13126551-13147755 GCA_029783725.1 Acanthurus tractus | reverse complement strand
GTAAAATGAACGTTATTTGTATTCCTTTATTATAATTGGCAAAAATCTTACAACGTAAACACAGTGCCACCCTGACCCTGTGCCACCCTGACCTAAACTACCTGCAACAGGTCAACTGACTTTACGTTTTGCATGGATATTGCAATTATTTGAGCACAATTGTTGCAACTAAATTAACTAAAATTTGTCCACATAAAATGTCAAGTTAAAGCAATTGCTGTGACTTGGGGGCTCTGTGGTTTCATCCTATAAAGCTGCAAGCAACATTGTATACCTTGACTAACCTTTTATAATAGATTGCTATTAAACCAGGTGGATCAGTCCAATTTTCCTCGACTGAAGAAGACAGAGACAAGGCCAGAGAGGCAGACTCAGCATGCCTACATTCCATTTAGATGACAAGACGGTGATTTGAATACAGCCGAATATGAAGCTTGTGCATAAACACGTGCACACTGAGCATGACTACATCCTTCAATGACAGTTACTTGTCACCCTGTCATTATTTATTTGTTTGTTTTTGACAAGAGGGCCTGGGCATTATGGGTGGACTTCGTCTCTCATGAATAAACCTATATTTACAATTGTTTGATTTACTACAGTCTTGGATTGAGTTAATGATTGTAAAAACTTTGACTATACAGTAACAAAGCTGAGTATAGGTGTATAAAGAGACATAACTTTGCTGCTTTTAACTTAATTAAGAGTCAATAAAGGCTCTGCAAAACCTGATATTGCAGCTGAGAACACCATTGGGGCAATTTTTTCCCAGAAGACAATAAGACTTTCACTAAAGTGCTCTCTGAAATCTGTTCCCACATTACACCCTCCTCAAGAACTTCATCTTTGGCAGAAAGAGCCTTCAGCACTTGCCTCTTTCTGCAGAGGCCTTGCACTGTAACACAAGATTTTATTCAATCTGTAATTAATCCTCTGTCTCCCTGTCAATCTGCCTCACCCTCGCTGAGGACAGGGATTTTTCTTAAAGATATAGCTACGAGCTAAAGCTATTATTGTTCTCCTGGTTCATTGAGAGGATAGGACTGAAATCTACCTGTACTGACATATCTCTACTCCTTCTCTCCATCTCTCCTTTGTCACTCTACCTCTCTTACTCTTTGAGCCTCATACTGTCCCTGTGAGATTTGCAGAGAGGGACTCAAGTTTAAATTTCTCTTAAGAAACAAAAAGATGTCCTTATGGATCACCTTAAATGTTTATAGGATCTGCCCGATGGTTCTGGGATTGGTTTGACTTCCTCGAGACCACAACAGCCTAATTGGTGGGTATGTCCATCAGTTTTGATGTTAACTCTTATTGGTCAAATCAGAGACTGAATTTCCAGGACTGACTGGTTCTTTTTTTTATCAGAGTAGCCAGCACTTTTGATTCAGGTCGCTCCGGGTGTAACTTTGCAATTAATCAAGCATGTTTGTGTTTATAGATAGATGGACGGATAGGCTTTTATTTTGCAATGCAACAATATTGGTGGTAATTGTTTTGGTGCAGAATGATGGCTCAATTCCCATGTGGAAAGCTGTTGGTTGTTTATTTGTGCACAAGTTTGTTTAAATGCAGTATAGTTATATTAAAGTAAATCACACTTACAATATGACAGCTTTTGCCTCGGACGAGCTCAGAAAACCAGGGCATGGCGCCCGCTCTCTGACACTGGCTGTGATCAGTAGTGTATCTTATATCCCATTCAGACAAGCAGCCATTTAGTCAGGCAAAGAGAGACTGATGGAAGGAGGAAGAGAGCGCTGCCAGCTGCCAATGACTGCACCAGTAGATCTTTTGGAACCTGTTGCAGCAGGTTTTTCTTTCTAAATATCTTATTCCTGGGCTAGCCTGGACGGGTGCCAAACACACACATACACACACACGCATGCACACATAAACACACACACCCACACACACACACAGAATAAGGATAATATTCTTAGCTGCCAAAATCTGAAACCAGCCCATCAACCATCTCCAAACATATTTAGACATTCAATCTAATCGAGGTGGCTCACTGTCAGGGCGAAGGCGGTGCGAGCACACATCCATGAGGGAAGTTGGCCCAGATGTTACGGCTTTGAGTGTGAAAATCCGACTGAGGCTACGAATTTACTAAGCAGGCGTGAGACAATTATTGATTGGAAAGATTAGGTGAGTTGACCTGACATTTTTTTCTTATTAATAATATGATATTATTTTGACATAAAGTGCTGCAACATATGCCCATTTTTTTATGCTTTATTTACACTCCTAATGTTTACACTGTAACTAGCTGGCACAGCTGCAGGTGTTGATTGCTTGGGTTGATTAACATCTCTTTAATGTTGACAATACTGACAAAGCCCTGTCAGATCCTGACTATTTCGGTTTAAGAGTAAGAGTTATTCTTACATTTTTTTTTCAAAACACCACAAGCATGAAACAATTTGCTTTAATAACATTTGTGTAAGAGTGTGCTTGCTTGAAACTTTGTAAGACATCTTTCAAATCATTTTGTTAAAGTGCTTTTAAATGATCTTTGTTATGTAGCTCTGATTGACAGCATAGTGACTAAATTATTACTAATAACTTCACAGTTTTCTTCATTATGGCCCAATTATAAAGATACAATTGTTTCAGGTTCATAGGATATGTAATATCTCTGATGAAGAAGAACTTATTGAATCAGAGCTGTAATTATGTATACACATATGTTTATTAATATTTTGGACTTTTCTCTTGTCTTTGACTTTTACGTTTTAAATTATTTGATCCTTTTTGGATTGGTACAGTTAATCTAAATTAAACCATCTGAAAAGCATAAAGTGGAGAATTCTGAACAAGTCAAAGACATTAAAGACATGACAATTCGATCGACCAAACATTGAGTTAAATCAATAAATAAAAACAATTGTATCTTTTAAGATGACCTTGTATTATTGTTTTCTAAGTAACAAATTTTAATTAAAGAGTAAACAATACTGTCAAATAAATGCAATGGAATAAAGTGTTATATTTTGCTCTAAAATGTAACGGTGTGGAGAAAAAGTTCAAGGTAGCACAAAATAGGGAAACTAAACTAAAGTGCAGGTGCTTTAAAATTTTATACAAATCCCACATGACCCTACACAGGTGGGATTCATGTCATTGGACAAACTTTTTATTGTGAACAAAGAGAATTTTTACCATCTAGCCTCAGGTCAAACCTCACAATTTTACTAATTGACCTGAACTATTAAATAACCCCACTAGAAATATATAAACAAAACACATCCAAACTAGCTTGTCTACAACTTGTTGGCTTCCTCTTTTGGCGCTCACTACAAATGGCTCTCTGCCTGGCCTCTCCCGTAATTTGCATTGGCTCTGCTTCATGAAAAACAACCACATGATTTGCATATTAAGAAAATGTCATTGAGTGTTTCCAGATAACAATAACAGACCATGTGACCACGTTAGATTGGTATGATTTTTTTTTTTTTTGCGGGCTTGTTGTATAATCAGAATCCAGATAGAAATTTCTTCTTCAAGTTGTTCAGAAAATGACTGAACATAATCAGGTTGTAATTTAAAATGGTAATGAACTATATAAAAAAAACAAGAATATATGATCAATGAGTCAATAAAATATTGTTTAAATGACCAAAATGACCAAGTTTGATTTTAATCACCTTACCCATGACCAAATTTGTTAATTTTCTACAGTAGCTTATATAACAATTATTTGTGTTTTTGGAACAATTTATAATTTAGGTAAAGTATGAGTGGCAATATATAATTTGTAAGTGTGTATTGTGAACACAGCAACATAAAATCTTAACAGCATATAAACTCTCTGTATTTGAAGTAATAAGCAAAATAATCTCACAGGTACAATTACTTTTTAGTACCAATTAGAAAAGTGACCTTTGTAATACCATAATATGGTACAAGTGGCTCAAAATTGAAAGTAAATTAATTTCGTCAGATGTAATTCACTGCTTCAAGTGGCCGTAGTTTTTTTGAAGTGATAATATTTAAAAAAAAACCCTGGCAGCTTAGCTTAATTGGGATTAGTCCTAGTGAAAATATTTACTTGGGTCCTCCTTCTTGCCCCAAACAGAGGCGCAAGCACACGCATGCTAAGCATTGACATATAAAACACTGGACAAACCCTCTGTGACATCACCCATTGGTTTCTGCCTGAGCAAAAGTGAAGCCTCAGAAATCTCGTCCTGGGCGCTGCCATTTGCCTGCGCCTGACACTGCACAAAGCCCGCCTAAATGACGTAAAACCAAATAAAGGAGAAGAGGTGGGACTAAGGCCGGTTTGAAGGACAGACACCACACCCGCTCAGCCAACAGCCCCCGGCTAGACGTCAACAGGCTGTCAATCAACTAGACCATGCCGTAATTTATGCAGAAATTGATGAATTTTAAGCCTAAATATAAAGTAAACAAATGAGTTACAAAAAAATTCACACCCCTTAGAGTTTTCATGAGATGGTAGAGAAGCTGTAGACAAAATATTGTTTTTTGAACCAGGCTGTAAATATGTTTTTTTCTGCTCTAAAGTTGGCCATTTTAACATGGGCTCCAACGAGAATTTGCTCCCTTTTCTCAGCCTCAAGCGGTCGGTCGAGGAATTGCAAGTTTTTGTATCTTTTGGTTGGCTTCAATGCGTATGTGGGGAGTTTGAAATCCTAACCTGACAGACGTAAGGTGTCAGGAAGAAGAACGAATGGTATCCCTAAAGTGCAAATCACCAGACAAAGCAGCAAATAATAAGACTCCACAGCATTAGTAAAAGAAAACAACATAAACTAAACAAAATTTTAAAAAAGAGGACACAACAAGGAATCTGAAATGAAAAATGCAAAACAAAAACCACAACCACAAAAAAGAAAACACAGCCATGACCAAAACCATGAAAAAACACAACCACAACAACAAAGCAGATTACACAACATTTAGGTCCACCAGAAGAGGTAGCCACTTGTTAACGCCAAAAATCATTACTAATTGAATGCATCTCCTCCAAGGAGATCGCCTTCAATTAGGAAACGGTGATCGGATGGAGCTGGATGACGACATTTTTCAGATTGTGTTTGTGTCTACTTTTCCGATAGAAGCCATTTTGATCTCCCATTTGTTGGTGTGTTTTCTCTTTTGTAAATGTGGTTAGCAATTCCCTCTTGTATGTTGTGATTTGCACTTCAGGGCCGCCATAAAAATGGACATCAAATGTAAGATTTAATCTGTCTATCCTGTGTAGTGTACACAAATGGTCGACGTTTTGGGGACACCTCCAACAGGAAAATGACTGTGATGGTTTTTATCTTAAACAACTTGTTGTTAATGACGTTAATCAACAGAAGCACAGAGTGCTTACGTGACTGTAAACACAGCACACAGAGAGAGAAACTGTAACTGGTGCTGTGAGGTGAAACCACGGAACGGAGACTTCTCTAAACACAAGTCATTATCATACACACAACTTCACACACTATCGTTTGTTTACATACCTGTTCCACACCACTTTCTCAATTACATTACACACTTTGTGAAGTGCAGGAGGGTGTGATCGGTCAAGGACCTACTTGTAATCATGTTTTTCAGTCAAATGTTAACAAAATTCATGAATATATAATCCTCTTAACTTGAACAGTTACCATCTCAGATCAGAGCATGGCATTATATTATCTTCAGATAAAGTTTAAAAAAAATTTTTGCACAAAAAAAGGACTGTCAGTTTTGTCCTCCACGTCTTTAAGGCAAGATGTGATTCCTTAATAGTCAGTATGAACAGAGGGAATGATTACAACAAGCAAAACCTGTTTCTGCATTCTTATCAGGTCTTGACTGTTGCTCAAAAACACAGCTAAAATACAGTGAACTCGTCCTTGAGGAATGGGGTGACAAGGGGTGAACTGAGTATGTGCAGGTCGGCTATGGGTGAAAACACAAAACTCTTGTCAGCATTATAAAAAACACTCTTGACTGTAAAGATGGGGTTTCTACATTGATGTATGCTTTCATGAACATTAATTCTCAAAAATAAACTTTTAAGTAACTGAAAAGCACTTTCAGAAAGCTCTAAACAAATACGCCTCGCTGACTCATGAACTTGAAAGATTATTATGTAATTTCTCAAATATTTTGGCTGAGGATACAAAGAAAACCACTCCTGTTTTTAGTGTCAGTCACATCTCCAAGGAATTTTAACATACCACTTTGTAGTCATGTTAACAGTATTGTTGACCATAGTGACATACAAAGTACTTTTGATTTACAACAAAGAGTCTCCAAATGCGTCTAATAACATGGACTTTGTCTTGTTTAATTCGTACACCTCCATTACTACTTGTTGGCTCACACTCCAACTGCCGTGCTCACCTGCTAAGATAGCATTCGAGTCTCAGAGCTACTTTAAACATGAGATTTCATGAAAAATATATATCTGAAGATCTTTGAGAAACCCAGAAGAAAGTGATTCTCAAAGAGATAATCCATCTGCTGTGTGAAGAATTGATTTTCAAGCATTGAGTAGGTAGCTGGATATTACAAATTTACTTAATCTTAATTGAAAAAATATACGTTTCTATATATATATGTTAGATATGTAATTTATTTTCTTCAAATATTTTTTCCAGATGTTAGAGTTTTCTTTAAGAATTCTAAAAAAAAAAGATCTTATTTTTTTATTTTTTTAGGTGAGTTGACTTGACATTTTTTTTCTTATTAATAATATGATATTATTTTGACACAAAGTGCTGCAACATATGCCCATTTTTTATGCTTGACTTACACTCCTAATATTTACACTGTAACTTGCTGGCACAGCTGTAGGTGTTGAATACTTGGGTTGATTAACATCTCTTTAATGTTGACAATACTGACAAAGCCCTGTCAGATCCTGACTATTTCGGTTTAAGAGTAAGAGTTATTCTTACATTTTTTTTTCAAAACACCACAAGCATGAAACAATTTGCTTTAATAACATTTGTGTAAGAGTGTGCTTGCTTGAAACTTTGTAAGACATCTTTCAAATCATTTTGTTAAAGTGCTTTTAAATGATCTTTGTTATGTAGCTCTGATTGACAGCATAGTGACTAAATTATTACTAATAACTTCACAGTTTTCTTCATTATGGCCCAATTATAAAGAAACAATAAGGTGGGGTGCATTGTTCCAGGTTTACAGGGTATGTAATATCTCTGATAAAGAAGAACTTATTGAAGCAGAGCTGTAATTATGTATACGCATATGTTTATTAATATTTTGGACTTTTCTCTTGTCTTTGACTTTTACTTTTTAAATGATTTGATCCCTTTTGGATTGGTACAGTTAATCTAAATTAAACCATCTGAAAAGCATTAAGTTGAGAATTCTCTTCAACAAGCCAAGACATGACAATTCAAGTAAAGAAGTGGACAAACCATTGAGTTAAAACAAATGGCCCTTTTCAAGATGATCATGTATTAATTATTTTAGATAAAATGTTTATTTACAAAGTAATCACAATGGTCAAGCCTTTAATTTTTACTAAGTGATCTAAACCATTTAAAAAAAATCTGTATTACATAAGCAGAATACATCCAAACTGACTTGCCTACAACCTGTTGGTTTCCTCTTTTGACATTTACAAGTTTGCTTTCTTCCTGGCCTCTAACGTAATTTGCTTTGGCTCTGTTGACGGAAAACAACCACATGATTTGCATATTAAGGAAAATGTTACTGCATGTTGCCAGTTAACAGTGACAGAGCACGTGACAGGTAGGGGTGGTACAATATTCTTTCCATCCAAGTTTCTTCAAGGCTTGTTGCAAAATGAAGCATCCGGATGGAACAATTTCCTCAAATCCCAATCATGCAGAAGGTATTACAACATAATCAACTTTGTAACAAGCATACAATTTATTGCAATTTACACTAAATAAAGCAAGAATATCTGATCTATAAGACAATTAAGAATTGCTTGTTTGAAGTACAAAACAAACCAAATTTTTCTAAAGCTGTTTCTTAAAAGCTGATTTCTTAATTATGTATATAAACATCCTCTGAGGTTTGAAGGCAATTTTTGGGGAACAAGTGTTTATTGTAAAAGAAGTGGCTCTAAAATGTGAAATCACTCAATTTCAAGAGTCTGCATTCAAATAATTAGCAAAATAATCTTACATGCACTTTTAACTATTTCTACTGGTTAGAAGACTGACCACTTAATACTTAAAAAAAACATAAAGGCAACTCAAAACTAGGAAGTAAATTAATGTACTTGAATTCAATTCACTACTAAATGGTGTAGTTTTTATGTTGCTGTTAAATGGCTACATAAAAGGCTTGGTGACACAGTCTGCATGACCTATAAGAACCCAGCAGCAATAATCATCCTCCTTTATGGGCCCCTTAGAGCCTCTGGGCCCTTGTGCATTGCACTGGTTGCACTTTCAATAGTTACACCTGTGGTTAATACTGAAATCATCCATTGGTCTTTGAGCAGATTACAAGTCAGATTATTTCCTCAGATGGTCTTAATAGTAACACACACTCTCACACAAGCACACACACACAGAAGCTCTCTTACATGCATGTGTCCAGGCTGGTAGAAGCATGTCTGTCATGCAGATGAGAGGATTTGTTGCCAACATGTTAAAAAGGCACTCTCTCAACTTTCACACTGACACTTTAGACTCCTCTGATTTGAACAGAAAGAGTTACGATTGCTACTTCTCTCTCTTTCACTTGTACACACACACCAACACACACACACACATCTCAAGACAGGTTGATCCCACTTTCCCTGCCTCAGCATTATTTGGCTTTATGTGACCTAACAGCCATGGTTTGTTGGCAGTTTTAATGAGCTTGGTTTATGTCGGGGTTGAGGTTACCTTTACTGGAACTTGGGCCACGTGTCTGTCACCTCCGCTGGGATCAGATAACATTCCTCTCAGCCGTATAAACCTCTACCCTATTACTGTCTGCTATCATTCAGTTTTGGCGTTTCAGTAAAACTGGCACTGAAAATGAACTCAACTGTTCCCATGCCTGCACTAGTGCTGTGCGAGCACACAGTATAATGTATCTTACAAATTTACAGTAGCATAATGACTCTCTAGATATGACCTCAAAGGACCAGTTCTTGTCAAAACACTTCAGATTTCCCAACAGCAAACTGTAGTAAATCAAAAGTCAAACTTGAAAGGAAAAGCTTGATGTTAGATAATGCTGAGATGATCAACACAACCTTCTTCTCCACAGTGAATCTAAGGCCAGCAGCCATTTACCTTAACTTAGCATTAAGACTGAAAACAGTTATTTCACCTCTGTGCAGAGACGAAAAAAATCTGCCCACAAAAAAGAAACATTAACAGGCTTATATTTTTTAATCATGGACACTCAGTGTATCTATATTTTTTCTGCACTGTCCAATCTTTCTACTAAGCTAAGCAAACCAACTTCTATAAGAGAAATAGCACTTTTCTATTAATTATTTCTTTAACTGGTTTGTAAAATGCTTTAATGTGAACTGATGCAGCTAAAAACTGACAAATTATTACAGACCCCTGTTAGTCTGTTGAAATTCATCCTCTGCCTGAGTTTGATCAAAATTGGGCCAGAAAATACAAATGATTACAAATGGGGGACTGTTTTTCCCTCCTATCTCGAGTTGACCCTGTATTTTTTATTTTTTTAAAAATATCTTCACAGGAACAGATTTCGGTGTGGGATGTCAAACTCAGCGCCATTTTACCCCAGCTGCTGCAACAGTCAAGCATCAAGCCCCCAGGCCAATCAACACACCTGTGAACCCTGTGGGACCTCCAGCCAGCAGATGGCAGAATCTCAGGTACAAAGCTGCCTCAGGCCTTTCTGCTTTAACAGCTTTTTCACTGCAAAATCAACTTTGTCTCTGCCTTGAGTCTACCCTCCATTGTTGTCCAGTATAGACAGACTCTAGTTTATAAAATGCATAGGTTGTTTGTATATTAAATTGCATGTACTTCTTCCAACACCTCCACAGTAACACAACATATGCTAACATTTTCAAACATACAAATATCTAGGCGTAAAAATGAGAGTTTAAGGGAGCAGTGGATTATTTTTTGGTTGTGCGCAATCACCTGATTACACTGCCTTTGGACAGAGCGTAGCAAGTCTTTTCTACTTGTTTGTCTTAATTCAAAGCTAAGCTAACCACCTGCTAGCTGCAGCAACTAATTCTCAGTATTACAGCAAAATAGCATATTTCTCAATGTGATGAGAGAGGGAGGTGTAATTATCATGGGTGATTTAAAGCTAGTGTTTCGGCAGCTTCTTGGTACAGAAAAGGGAGTGGAGAGGGACACGATACAGGCTTTGGAACCTACAGTGTTTTACTTAATTCACATCCTTATTGTTGTGATGATTATACCACAGGGTAAAGAGGGCGGGGACGTCTGCTTCACACAGCAAGAGAGCAACACCTTCAGCTTAAGGACTTCATCAATGAACAGGAGTCACAGCACTGATGGGACCATCAATTCAGGGTCAGGCTCAGCACCAGGACGAGACCCTGTAGACTCCAACCGTTTCCATCCTTACAATCGACAGTACAGCGATGGAGCAGTGGCGGCTGCTGGTTGTCTTCAGCAGTGCTCATCTTCCTTCAGCTGTCTGCAGGAGGTTTGCGAAGCTGACACTTGTTCACCTAGCTCAGGTGGCAGAGCGCCGACCTCTTGGCACCATTACAGCGGCAGTTTTCAGGTGTCTAAACTTGTCACATGCTCATTTTATTCTCACCTGTCATTTCAGTGTATTCCACAAGGGTAGAGGACATATTAGAAACAGTAATGTTATCATAAGAGGAAATGCTACTATGAAAAAAAACTATATTAAGAAAAAAATCCTAGATTTGAAATTCTACTCAAGCAAAGGTACAAAAGTAGAAGTAAGCTATACACCATACAGAATATGTATTTTATTTGCTGAATTATATTTATTAAAGCATTAATTTGTTCCTCACTGTTATGCAGTAGGTATATATAAAGCTCATTTTGATGACTTTACATACTGCTGGGTGGTTTGTAAGTTTATCAGTACAGTATAATATAATGTAACGTAACGTAACGTAACGTAACGTAACGTAACGTAACGTAACGTAACGTAACGTAACGTAACGTAACGTAACGTAATCATTTCTATTAAACTAACCTGTGAGTTAATGCATTGGATATGTTACAGTGGCTAGCTGGTAAAGCATTTAGCATTGGTCAGAAATATGACTTTAGATTTAATATTCATCTGTAACTGTTAACTTTTGGATGTGTGACTGTGACTGTTGGCTACCTGTCACTATTACTGCAGCCAGATGAGTCCCAAATTTAATTACAGATATTAATTGCTACACTTATTCTTCACCCACAGTATTGAACGATCATAATGTGATCAAAATTTTCATCTACATTCTCATATTTGCAGAGTTCATACCAAGAGCTGTCAACTGTACCTGCAGAGCCCTCCTGCTTCCTGTCTCGTAGCTATCAATCCTACGGCCCACAGAGTCCTCAGGTGACTACGTGTGATGCTTGAACAAAAGAGGAATGCTGTAGGAGACTGGATATATGTGATGATCAGAAAAAAACCTGGGTGCTAGATTTAAGATTATGTGATTTTAGGTATCACAATAATCTGTATGAGAGAGAATAATGCCACTTGTATTGTTCCACAAGCAGCAAACTAGTCATGGTTTTATAGATCAATATACATGAGTCACTCAAAGCAAATAAAAGAAAATGGCAGGGTTAGAATAACATAGCTGTCTTCTTTTGGTTTGCAAGTCGGGACTTTGTCTTTGTGTTTTTCTGCAGGTATCATCTAGACGGTACCCTGATAATGAGCAGTCCAACAGCACACAGGCCCTCTTCCCTAAACCCATTTACTCATACAGGTAAATTGTATCACATTTTAACATGTTTTTGTCAACGTTTCCTCTATGTTCTTGGCTACCTTTATAACCTAGTCATATGTAAAGCAATCGTGGGTAGGACACTTAAATTACTTTCATCTTCAACTTAATATCACACACTGGCTTTGTTAAAAAAGGAGGCATTTCCAGTGTCTATGGTTGGTGATTTGTTTGTGTTAAACCTAGCTTATTTGTAACATGCTAAGAATATTTCTATTTGTGACTGCAGCATCTTGATCTTCATGGCTCTGAAGAACAGCAAAAAAGGAAGCCTGCCAGTCAGTGAGATCTACAGCTTCATGACTGAACACTTCCCCTATTTTAAGGTATATGCAGTTAATGTTTTATAAAAAACATAATGGATTTCATCCACTAAAAAAAAGAACTTTTTGTTTGGAAAGTAAAACACTTTACCAACCCACAGGCCTATAAATATTCAATAAATCGAATTGTAACTTCAGTTGACAGCATCAGGTATTTACTGTACTTTAATTCACAAAACTTGAAGTATCTGTAAATGATCAGGCTCTGGTTTCTTATTTTGTGATATTTGCTGGTATTTTGGTATTTTGTTACCGCATTTCTTGATTATGATGCACTCCAAAAAACTGTGTGCTACACAGCTAGTTGGCCCTGGAAAAGCTGTGTTGTACCCCTTTAGAGCTATGAGGTTGGCATGGGGAGTTAAGATGAGAATGTGTTTCTTATCTGTTTAATATTGGAAATGTGTTTTTGTAAGCCGATTGCTCGGGTGTGCAGAGATATCCTAGTTATGATTTACTGCTGGAAAAGCAATAGGTTGTGACATCATGCTACTGTACTTTGATATGTATGAAATTATCTAGCTGCAGGGTTACACCTCCATTTGATTCATCATAAACATTTTCTAAAGGATTCTACATATCTACAAATCAAATGTGTAAAAAAGTTCTGTCTCATAGACCTCAGCAGACATTAAAAAACTCACCATTGGAAAGAGCTCAAAGATTTGCTGCCATTCACATTAAAGAAGGTGCTCTATAGATGGCTGCTTTCCAAACAGCTGCCTGTCACATCAAACACAGGCTGCAGGGGCAGAAAGTAAATGAGGCATAGGATAAGTTATTCACCAAGGAAAGTCAAGGTATTTTACAAAAGCTGTGCTTTTTCAGATTTCATCTAAATACTTTCTGTATACCCTCAAGTAAAGTGATCATTTCAGCTCAGTGGACACTTGCTATGGCATGCAGATATCAAACATTGCAGATGGTGGAAAATTAATTTAGTTTCAGTGTTCGCTCCAGGGAGGACTTGGTGTCATGGTTTTTGTATATCGATCAAAGGTTTATAGTTTGTCTCCCTTGGTTTGTTATTTTTATATTTCAGTTAGCTGTAAGTTGTAAAATTAGTGTACAGGTCAGAAAAAACAACCTTAAAGATGTCACTTAGAGATTGTCTTTACATTTTTACTGGGTTAGGGTTAGGGTTAGGGTTCTGGCATGAATCACTTTCCCCTTTTCCCTTTATTTATTCATCCCTTTCCATTTGCAGACAGCTCCTGATGGATGGAAGAACTCTGTGCGTCACAACCTCTCTCTGAACAAGTGCTTTGTAAAGGTGGAGAACAAAAATGGGAGCTCGTCGCGTAAAGGCTGTCTCTGGGCTCTCAATCCAGCCAAGGTGGAGAAAATGCAGGATGAGCTGCACAAGTGGCGTCGTAAGGACCCCATCACTGTTCGCAGGAGCATGGCAAGGCCAGGTGGGTGCCCTAAGATAATTGAAAGGACAGAATGTTAAACAAATGATGTGGAAAATAGTGTTTTCTGGAAGGTTAATTTCATTATAAATTTATTACAGTAAAAGATTAAAAGATAAGAGAAGTATTGAACGCATATTTAATCTTTTAATCGGTTTGTGCTGACCTGACTGGCATGCTAAACTCATAGCAGCAAAGCTTTTAATGCATCTTACTTGATTTTAAGCTGTGTTTTACACACCTTTTTTTCAAAGAATGTCTTGATCATCTTCTGGGGGAGAAACTTGACAAGTTCAGATCTTTGCCACCTTACACCAACCCAGCTGTGTTATCTAGAGTGGCTCCCATCTACAGCACCACCTCGTCATCCTGCACCCCGACGCAGGTTCAACCACCGTGCATATCCATTCGGCATCCAGAGTATGCCCACATTCAGCCTCAGCAGCCCTGCTACCCTGCCCCCCCTGCATCTTACCCCAGCAACAGTTTTGCCATGTACTCATCCTGTGGACAACCAGCAGCCACTGGGAGCCTGAACTCACCCATGGCCGGCAATATGCCCCCTGTTTACACTGCTGCCCTGCAGACTGAGTGCAGTGTTGGCCCCAGGAGCATGCAAGAGTTTCTGTTGGAGGGGGACGCCAATTATGACATCGACACTCTAAACCCCAGTCTGACTGACCTGCAGCTGCAAGGTACGGGACACAGACTAAGACAGTAACACAGTAATTCAGACTGAATGCTACAGTGGAAAAAACAAACAAACAAAAAACATTGTAAATATTAACTAAATAAGATTTTTATGTAAGTCCTCTAGTCTGGTGACTGTGTGGGATGTCAGTCAATTAGCATTCACAATACCAGAACCTTGTCAACAACACATCTAAATGCATCACAGCCATGACTAATGCTATGAATATGCCTGTGTTTTATGAATGTTTGCTGTGTGGCAAACTGAACATGCATGTTGACCTTTAAAGGCAACCTGTGCTGAAAAACAGGCAGAACAGGAACTCATGTAGTAATGTGATCAGGTTTGCAGGAATGATGTTCGCTATAAGAGCCATTTAACATTTGTATCTTAATTCACATGAATTTATTGCTTATATCCTTAATCATCTTTAGAAGCCTATATGATTGAAGCAAGCCTTATTGTATGCATCTTAGCAATGATTACGAAATGCATCTGATATTACCTCATTTTCTTAGGTAACTTATGGGAGGAGTTAAGGGAGGGCAACCTGATATCTGATCCACAAGTCCCCACCACAACCCCGTCCAATAATTCTGACCCGCCGGAGCACCACAGTCAGACCAGCTGCCTGCTGACACCTCCACCTGTCGCTCGTCAAAAAGCAGAATATGAGGACGAAAACGCAGATGGTGGACAAAACTTGGAGCTGCAAGGCTGTTTGAATGGACTGCATCCTGTGGTGTGTTCAGGGGTAGAGAGTCTTGCTGGGTATCTGACTTCCTGTGCCACATCCATCTCCTTAATGTAAAGACTTCACTGCTTGGGCTCTTTCACACCCCCTGACCATTGATATACTATGTTAACCTGAATCTGGAGTATTATTGCAGGCAGCTTAATGCCACAGTATTAGCTTGGTGGTTATTTAACCCATCAAATCCCTTGTTTACCACTGCATAACAGGCTCTGTAGGGACTGGCTATAAATATACTGTCACCAGCAAGTTCAGTCGATAAAAAATAGCTTTTTATGTGTCAATACACATTTCTTTTTCTGCATTTTTTTATTTGCAACAGCTTATTTCTTATAAGGGATATTGACAAATACTAATAGGTTTGATAAATGGTGTAAAGTGTAAACAGGGAAATGTTTGATAAATTAAAATTGTGATTAAATTCTTTTTTGAAAACTCTATTTATTAACTGTATAGTCATACTGATTTACAAATTTCACATGGTGGTATTTCATTTAATTGTAATTCTTAAACATTTCTCTTAAACATGCTTAAATATCAGTTGTCTCTTTCATTCATTTGTGAATCAAATTAAGGTCTGAATCTCCCCTCAGCTTTGCAGAGCTTCATCATGTGTTTGAGCTTATTTTTCTGCTGCATGCCTGCAGTGGGGCCCCAGTGGGGCATCATGTAGCTAAAGATCCAAATGTATAATTACAAAATCAATGATAATTCTGTAACTGATGAAAGGTAAATAAGCAGCTCTTCACGAACAAGTTCCCCATATCCACTGAAAAGTGATAAGTCAATGTTGTCTTTCTTTTGCATCCTGATAACCAAAATAATGTCTCTCATTAAAATTAATATAATAAAATATAATTTTTATTAAAAACAAACCAGTGGGACAATATATTTCATGTTTTGTGGTCATGGCTGTACTGTTATCTGGGCTCAGCATAAAAAAATTCTTCAATTGCTTACACTGATGTCTTGCTGCATTTGCAGGATCAAAGATGGTCAATGAACGTATGCGGTGTAGTAACCATGATGCAACAGAAGATGGCAGCAGAGACACTTTGAGTCCTGCTGTTCTTTCTGAGTGAGGAGTTATCTACAGACACAACAGTCACACTTTCTATTCATATTTATTATTCAATTCATATGTGGTGCAAATGCTTTCTACATTATGCAGTCTGACAGACTTTATTCAAAGGATATTTTTGGACTTTGGGTTTCACCTGTTTTTGTAAAAGTATTGTCACTAACATATTAAAGAGTGTTAATTTTAAATAAATCTAAAACCTTCCTCCACAATTTTGTTTCTAATTGATACTCCAACTTATCAGACACAAAGTATTGATCTGTGCAAAGTACTTTTTCTCTCTTAAAACATGTCCAGAGGGATCTTTAATGAGGGCTCTTTAGATATGGTTTTAATTTCCAAACCCATATCTGGAAATCAATAATTTTATACTTAAAAAGATACATTTTGAGTACCGAATTAAGTAAAAGCATCATCTATGTAGCGTTCATGTCAGTAATGAAAATAAGGAAAACAAAACTGACCAAAGAGATTTAATTATTAACAAAAATGCCAGCAACATATCTCCTGGTTTTCATTCCTTTTTATTTTCCCCTTAGTGCTTAACTGTTTAAATAATCTATTGTCTACCTAACATGATTTTTATTGTATTCTTTGCCTGTTATTCATTGTATTCTGTCATCTTTTGTGGGAAAAAACAAACAATGGATATCAAGACTGCGAAAAAAATCCCTTATTTATTGCAGTGATGGAATTTCTGCTGTCAAAACTTTACATACTTTTTTCATTTTATACTTAAAACATTGATCAGAATTAAAGTATACACAGTGTTCAGTACTACAGAGAAAGTACTGAATATCAAAATCGGTTTCTGACTTTTGGCTAAATGCAGGTTTTCTGACACTTCAAAATGGCTATTTTTATTTAAAAAATACTCCTGAAGTCGTAGTACTATGAACATGAAGACAAATGACAAATGACACATTCACATAGACAAAGTACACATTTCTGTTTGTCATTCAAATGAACGAAGACAAAACAAGATTGATGAAGGACTCATTCGGATGTGTGCTACTAAAATATTTAAGAATCTTCAGGAGTAAAAATGTAATGAGATTTCTATACAAACTATATAAATGTACATCTGGATGGATTCATTACTTCATAGTTTATAGGGTAAATTCATTTCTCTCTTTGTCTCACGGTATGTTTCTGCATCGTCTTGTTTACTGAAGAAAAGTAACACTCACTTCATCCTTTTTCTCTTCCTTTTAAAAGCTATCGACACACTCAAAATGTAAATTAATCAGTGTTTTCCTGATGAGCAAGTGGAGCCCACATTTATAGACTGAAATCAACATTATGTACAGACACTGCATGTGTTTGCTGCCCACACACTCGCTCACACACACACACACACGCACAAACACACACTGATGCAAACTGATGATAAAACTGACAGAATTTGCTGTTCCTGCAAAGAGAGAAATGTACTGGTCTGAAGTTAACGGGAGTGAGACAGGAGTGTTTAATGCCAGCAAATAGTCCATCAGTTCATCTGTTTCTGGTCCTGAAATTGTGCATGGATCGTGGAAAATGTAGGTGTGAAAGGTGGAAGGTGGTCTTCCTACGGCCCCCCACTGTAGGAATAGTCTGCCTTGTTGTGCATCACCAGCTTGTTGTCCACGAAGTAGAAGCTGTCAGACTGCGTCTCATAAGGATGCAGGATCATTTCACGCACTGAGAGGGAGAGGAAAGAGATGCTCAAAACTCTGGATTTTTCCTTGTTAAATCCTGTTACATTGTGTAAAAGACGTGTGCGTGTGTGGGTGTTTCTGTCTCCTGTGGTTTTTGTGTGTGTTGGAGTTTTGTGACACTCACTGATTTCCTCAGACAGTGCAGGGAACTCGTAGATGTGCTCGCATGTGTTCTTGCTGCTGGGCATGCAGAAGCCGAACTCGAAATCAAAGCTCTTGAGCAGCTGATCTCGAAAGTAGTGTCTCTCAATCATGCGGAAGTTGTTAATAGGTGTGTCTCCCACTGTGAACTCCACTCTGCAAAAAACATGGGAGAAATTTCACTTATCAACCTGCCAGCAAGTTATATACAAATATTTAAGGCCTTGGTTTTCATAGTTAGGCCTCCACCTCTGATGGTAATGATAACATTGTGCTCCAAAATATTTTGTAACATATTTGAGGTCCATCACGGCCAAAGAAATGAGCAGCCAGCCAATAAAACTGGTTGATCCGGATTATTTGAATACTTGGAGGTAAAACCAAAAATTGCAATTTCTTTAATAACCTGTAACTGCAAAGAACAGTTGCACATGGCTACAAGCTATGTCTGAAGCAGTCACTCCCCCGTGATTCAGTTACAAAATAATTCTGATTTCATTTCACTTTAAAATAAAGTCAAAATAGTATTTATCATCCAGAAGCATGCTGTGTCCTCAGTGCACTCTCTGCCAAGACTGTTGTTTGCTTGGGAGATTAAAGTTGTAAAAATAAACCGAGTTATCATTTAAATTAGCCTCCAAGAACAACAATCAGCTCGTAGCTTTTCCCAGGTGCTTTCTTAAATAAACCTCTTCGATTATATAAGGCACAAAAACATATTATTAAATATACATGGAGCTCATTCATGGCGATGAATCAGTGGATGGGTTGGATTGAAATCAGTCACAGAGTGGGAGTCTGATGATGAACACCACTTGAGAGCACTGACAGCTATTTAGTGCCTGATTCAGCAGGTGGGCTCGGCTGATCTGTGCGTTCACGCTTGTTATCGTCCGCCTGTCGTCCCACACTGATGCCCACACGCCTCCCACACCCTGTATGTGTCTTCTGTCAGTGCAGCGGGGTTGACCGGATGATATTGCATCTTTCCAAAGATCTCTCTCCCTCTCACACACATATTTTTTGATTTGTCATTATGATATAAAGTAAATATACATTGCATGTTTACTTACGTTGCTCCAACCTGCCGCAACTGCAGGAAAGCTGGGGTGAACTGGTATCGGACAAAACGGCCAGCGTTGGGGTCACATTGCTTTCTACCTCCCGCTGAAGAAGACATATTCAGAAAAAAAGGTTTTAAAAAAGGCTTTCAGTGCAGAAAAACAATAACATTTATTGTAAAAATATCTTTAAAAAGACATGAGAAAAGCAAGTTTTAAACAAGTGGCTCACATGGAACAAAACATCCACTTACAGCCAGTCCTCACAATATATCATACATATGTACAAATGTATTGTAATTGGAAGTATGGAGTGACCTGGTGTTGGAGGTTTGGTGATCTCAAACAGGACTGTTCCTGTCTCCATGTCACGTATTTTAAACCTGGTGAAGTCGATCATGTGCACATTTTCTTCTGGAGAACAAAGATAGTCTAAGAAAGAAGGAAAATGCCCGTTAGATTTTGTTCTCATACAAATCAAACAGTCTCCTCGATTTGTTTGAAGCAAACTTTTCATGACAGGTAGCAAGCTGTCTATCATCGTATTTGTCACCTCTGAAGTTTGCTGCCAAAATACAGCAATATCTGTTGTCATGGGCATGTCTGAACTGCCTTTATTCAAACTCATTCAAGCGTGCTCCGTGCTTTTGGATGCTCTCCACTGTAAATACACAATAAGGCCAAGGCTGCTATGTCTTCTTATGCCAGATCATTTTCTGTGCCAAGCTGTGACGCAGAAAAGTTAGCACGCCCTCTGAGTATCTTAGCCACACCAGTACAAGCTCAAGGGTAGTTCAGGTCACACTTTGCAACCTGCCAGTCTCTGAGGATGAGAACACAAAGCTGAAAAAAACAAGTACAGTTTTATGGTGTGGAGCCAACATATACATACGACCACTGTAGTATGTAAAGCAAAAAGCAAAAAGAATTAAAATTCTTCTGCTTTTGCATGCGAATTACATCAAAGTAATTTAAATAATTACTAGACAAAGGCCCGAAATAAAAGTCACAAATTAGTTCTACAATCTCTCTGTATTAAACTTTCCATTGTTACACGAGGAAAAAATAAAGAAAACTTTAAGAGGAGCAATAGAGGAGGTATTTCTCCTCCAGGAAATACAAGAAATAACACTTTTTAAAGGGTCACTGTGTGCAAGGATGCCATGAAACTTAGTGTGATTCAGTATGAAGTTTCTCCCTGTTGACTTTGGGATCTATGACACTGTCAAACAGCCAAACTGAACATTTTCAAAAAAGCAACATACAACAACACTGACTGATTTATTTGCTGTTAAGCCTGCTGACTGCAGAAGAGAGAATAAACACATCATTTGCAGACACAGATTGTTAACATTAACCACATTTTTTACTGCATATTAAGAAAAACTTAAAGGTAATTTATTTTTTACACATTACAAAACAAGAACAGATCAGGGAAAATATTTCAGAATCAGGCTTTCATGTAAAGCTCATTTAAAGTATAACTTACTGCACATTATTTGGTAAGACATTGATACCTGGAAAGCTATTTTTCTAATTGATATTTTAAGGTTTAGGTGTCATAGTTAGCATGGACTTCTCCTTTTTAGTGCATTAAATGTTTCCTTTTACATTTTTTTCCACTTGTTTTGTTTCACTTGTGTTCACTCCTATCTGTTATTATTTAAGTTCATCAGAGTAAGTTCCTGTAGCTGCCGTCATTTGATTGGAGAACATGGTAGAAAAAATTAACAATAAAAGACATCACAACACATAAGACACCTCCTTGCTAAAATGTCATTAAATAGACAGGCTGTTTCGCACTAGTTCTTTTTGCATTCATAGTTATTATTGCCATCATTTCCCACAAAAGTTTTTTGCTCGGATTGAACAACAGAACTGTCAAGCCCACCGTATAACAGAAATGCAAGGGTGACAGATCCGTCAATGCTGGCACCCAGTGTGTGCGTGCGTGTGTGTGTGTGAGTGTGTGTGCATGTGCATGTGCGTGTGCATGTGCGTGTGTGTGCGCTTAAGTATGTGTGAGACACTCCCCTCCCAATGGGGCAGGATTAGACCTAAGAGGCTTATTGTGTTTTACCATCACATGGACCAACTAGTTAGGAAACACACACACACACACACACACACACA
>JAQNCA010000029.1:13106990-13126451 GCA_029783725.1 Acanthurus tractus | reverse complement strand
ACACACACACACACACACACACACACATACACACACAGCTACTATCTCTCTATCTATATTAGGGTTATGGTAAGGGCAGTTATAATTGGCAGTCTATAGTGAGTTGCATAAGGGTTAAAGTTTCACTGATGACCTCATGCAACACATTTAAAAAAAAAGGCAGTGACTGGGCAACAACAGAGATCAAAATAAGATAAACACACATGAAAAACATGTATGTATTTATTACGTGTGCACGTGCATACACAGACACGGCCGCATCCTCCGCTGTTTGCAAGGGTTACAGAGCAGATGGGCCACACAGGCTTTAGCCACCTGCTTGAAGATATTTATAGATCTTTTTATTACGTTCAGTACACTATGCCCGACACCTTGTCTAAATATGTCTCTCTTGTGAAACAGGACTATTTAGAGCTTGTTGTTTAAAACAGAAGAATGCACATTTAGAAGAATAATTAACAAAAGCTGATATTTGCAAGTTTCCAATGTTAAAACTACAGCAAAGGTGACAGAACACAAATTAAAATACAGTCAACTCAGAAGCATGAATGGATGTCTCTTGTCAAATCTTTAAGTGTTAGAACATGAAGAAAGAAAACCTCTGTACAGTGCTGAGGTAACTTTGATAAAGTCTGATACCTAAATTAGCCACAATAAATTGCATGCAGCCCAAGAACAATAGTAATTAAAATAACTGAATGGCAACCTTGGCTTTGCTTTGTTTGTATAGACATGAACGAATGGGCAAATTTATAACCACTTAAAACACGTAGTTGGCTGTGAATATGTTGATGGAAGAGATGTTTTCTTTAAGTGTTGTATAAATGCATGCAGGTGTGCTGTGCATGTCTGTGTATCTTTGCTTGTACACGTGCATTTTTATGTGTGAGTGTGTGTACATCCGCAGCTGTTTAACCTGTAGAGTGCACTTATCTCTGGTAATGGTGTTAATATAGATGTAAGCAGTGTGTTTCCATGGTGAACATCACAAGACAGGTCAAGACATCTTTATGTGAAAAGCAGCTCTGGCTCAAAAAATCTCTTTGTATATTCCCTTCTACACCCCAATAACAGTGTAAGAGAGCTGCTCCTTGATGCAGCGCCCCCTAGTGATGTGAGGATCTTTTCTGCTCTGAAAATATTATCAAAGTCAGTCAAGGACTTTTAGAGTATCAGCACAGAGACACTGTCACAAACTATATATAGAATACTATGTGGCCTGAAGTTTATCATTGTAGAGAGTCCAGATGAAGTCCCACCATCTTTACAAGAAGAAAAGCTTTAAACAATCATGAAACTGGACTAAATACTGTTACATAATAGTGTACAAGCCTGTCCTCAGTTCACAGAGATAAACATAGACATTACGTTTAATCCGCCACTTGGACTTTTTGTTTTAAAAACACAGTATAGGCATCCATAAAATGATTCATACCCAGCAACTTTATTCCTCAATATGAAAGTAGATGAATAAAGTAATGAACATTTACACTTGGACTTATTGGCCGAGTGACTGAAATAAAATATGTTACATAATAAATGTAGATGAGTCACAGTCATCTACTGCACATTATGTTATTAATAAAATAAAAAAAGAACTGAACACCAGCTTGTCATGAAGTAAAGTCTGTCAGTGTAAATGTTTATATTGTAATGCAAATGTAATAAGGTTAATCAGAAGGAATAATAAAAAGCATTAACAAATTCTGTAGGACTCGGATAATTCTAATTAATGATTATTATTAAAATAAAGTTTTCTGAACATGTTTTTTAAAGAGCAAAAAAAAAGAAATAGTCTCAACTCTCAACTCAAAAATAACAACTTCATTACAAATATATAAGTATATTAAAAATAAGTATTTAAAAAATACTGCAGAAATTGAATATAAATATATATCCATAAGCATGCTTTCTAATTAGTATAATTGCCTAAAAATAGGGTGTGTTTTGTTTTGATGACTTTAGAATGGAGTCCGTCAACAAGGGGAGAGTAAGTGGAAGATTTTCAACCTCATAACTGGACAACTTCACCAATAGATGTTGCTAAAAGTTGCACAATGGGTATTTAACATGTTTAAATACCTTCACAAGTCACCGGTGTTCGTCTCCAACTTCCAGTCATATAATGTCACTATAACCTACTCTTTCGAAAGAGTGAGAGACAGAAAGATCATCTTTCTTTGTTCTCAATCTTTTCCCTCAAATTTTTGTTTTCAACATTTCTTAAATTTGTCATCCACTAAATTTATCATATCTGCCAAAAAAATGGCACAATTGAAAATCAGCTGGAAGAGCACTCTGAATGCATTTTGTGCAGCTGAATCGAGCAGCTCTCTTCATGGGCACATGACCGATGGATGTATTTTGTGAATCAGAGATGGCTACTGGCCAATCTTGCTGTAAAAGGCAGATGGAGCATTTCATATGATAGCTCAGCCAGTAAAGCCACTTCCACCCAATGCTGTGCAAGTGTTAACACAAAACCATACCACTCCTACAGTCTCGTAAAAGTCAGAGCTCACTACCAGCTCTCCACTACATCACAGGATACACTTCAGTTTCATAGCCTCTGCACATGGAGCAGCTTGACTGATGACGACTGGCTGTACTGCCTTTTTGAAATTTGTGGAAGTAGTCATAAAAAACCTGCCCTTTTCAAATGATCACTGTTTAGTGACAACAAAATGAGGTGTGAACTCTGGGGAGAGAAAAAGGAACATAACACACACACTGAATGATGAGAGTCATTTTCAGTTAGTGTGAGACAGAGAGGGAGAAACAAGAGTGGAAACAGAGGAAGAGGAGCAAAGTCTTAACTGCTGTGTCTGATGAATCTGCCTCTCTTACAGGCTGCAGTTTGTCACAGTCCTTTTTTATGATCGACCAGGGCCTTGTTTCACTGAAACAGATGTCTTGGCTTGCATATTGGAATATTTTACATAGAAAATTCTTCATGTTATGCTCAAAGTTCCTATTTGTTAGGGTTTAAATAGATTTTTAAACTTGTTTCAAACAAATAACCAGAACAAACCCACAATAGTAAGTGATCTTTGTTTATTTCAATATTTCCCTTAGAGTAGTTTATTTATACATATTTCAGAGGTTCGTATTACTTGATAATCCAGCTAATATTTTACTTATGAGCTAGTTCTGACTGTAAAGGCTCGACCAAAATGTTGAAAAACCTTGTATATTCTCAAAATTGATAACATGCAAATCTTTGCTGGAAATATACCACAGTTTTCCACAATAGCAGACCTTAAAATGGAACATTTCATTCTGAGCTTTGTGTGGAAAATCTTCAGAGTGACATCTGCAGTTTATTCCAGGTAACCAATAGTGCACTATGAGCATTAGCGCAATTGCCTGCATGTTACCCACTGGGCATAAATACTTCTCTTTTACACAAAATACACAATAGCATGATAGGTATAGGTGTGGAAGAAAAGGAGAAAATAATCCAGAGGTAAGACTCAAATGAGAGGAAACAAACGAATATGAATTACAGCTAAATGAGTGGTTTGATAACATAATATTCACCTCATCTAACCGAGAGTTAGATGAGAAAATTAATGACACAGTGATGTTTGTTCTCTCAGTGCTGTACTGGGCTACAGTCAGATGCCTATTAGCTTAGCGTAGCCAGGCCATTGAATAGTCATATAACACCCCTTTTTACCCTGTGTTTATCTGACAGATTAAATAACTCAGACCTAACATGGTATTTACTGAGCTTAAGGGGTGCTGGAAGGCAGATTTATTTTACCTTTGGACAGAGCCAGTCTGGCTGTTTCCAATCTTTATTTTAAGCAATGCTACTTGCTTGCTAACCTCCAGCTGCATATTTATTGAACAAGCATGAGAGAGGTTTCCACCTGATAATGTAACTCCTGGCATGAAAAAAAAAAACCTATTCCCTTAAACATTTGTTGTGGCTTCAACACAAGCACTACAAGTAGCTGTGTTGTGAAAAATAAAACCAGACACCGTTGTCTGAGTTACTGTAATTCCAACAGGAAATTACAGTGCTGAAAGGAAATTATCCCTGCTGTAATTATGCATTTATGCACATCATCGTCCAACCAAACTCTTAAAATTATTATCATTATTGCTATTATTACGATAAAACTTATGAGACTGAAATCACTTTTGTTAGATACTCTGTTCTATTTATCACATTGACTTGAAATTACAAAAGGATAATGTGTCAGTTTAATATGCCAATAACACCATGATATACTTGTTCACACCTCACTTCCTTTCTTTCTGCCTTCTTTCTTTTACCTACACACACGCACACACGCACACATACACACACACACACACACACAAAGTGCTCCACTTCACTTCCTTCAACACTGTCACCTAGCAACGTTCCTTCTGATAGCGTGCCAGCTCGATTAGCCTGTCTTTTTCCTTCCCCTCATCCACCTGGCTGCTCCGCAACAACAAGGTGCAGCAGCGAATCAAAGGGAAGTATCTCAGGTTAGGCATCAGTGGTATGCAAATGAAATGTTCCTTGTTTACCTGAGGCCTCTTCTTTAGACTCAGGACCCCGTTTTGCCTGATTTTACGACCTTGAAATTCAGGAGAATTCATGTCCTGAAGATTTGTTGCAGATATTAGTAGAGTGTATGTCAACAGTGACTTCAAAGATAATATACAATTTCATTTATTGTCCCTGTAGGGGGACGTGTCATTAAACAGCGCAGGGGATTTGCTATAATTAAAAAAGCTAATCTCACAGCACTTATTTGGAAGAGTCATGTCAATCCTGCATTTGCTCTTCAAATGCTTTTCTGTTTCAATGCCACAAATTTTCTTGCTTTTAGTGATTTTGCTTTGTGGTTTCTAACAATTAGTCTCGCCTTTGCTAAAATTCATTTGTCACGAAACCAAAGCCCAACTGCAGACTCTTGTTAAACATTATAATTTCCAGTCTGCTCGAATGCAAAGTGGAACCAGTCTTGAAAAGATCAGTTTGGCAGCAGCCCCTTTAAAGGGAGTAAAATTAGCACAAAATCTTGAGTCATGCTGTGCTCTTGTGTTCAGATACACAGAGCCTGTCTGACACCAAAGTGGCATTCATAAAGAGCAAGCGAGCTGCCACTTATAGCTCCTTAATCCCCAAGATTAGCCTGGAGTTACAGACTTTCATCCACAGGGATTGACTTCACATGCCTTATTCTTTCCATTTGACCTCGTGGTCAACAGTCAATGTTCAATTAATCCAAGAACATGATACAGAATAATGCAGACATGTTTGCCTGTGTCGCTATAAAATAATCCACAGTCAAAGAGAGCTACTGATGTTAGCTTTACAACTTGATATTCACATCATGATATACAGTGCACCTGTGTATGGCAGGCTGTTTCATGTCTCTTGGTTAACAGCACCTGTAGGCAAACTGGCAAACATCGCAGTTCATGCAGAGGTTGCATTCTGATTCGCTAAATGCAGATGAGATCTTTCTCACTCATCTTTCTTTGGCCTGCATCACTGAACAGAAAGAAGAACATTTTTCTTTGAGGGAGTTTTGTAAGGACAGACATATCTTGACATTTAGGAATATATAGTAACTTGTTTTCTTTTGAAGAGTAAGACAGGTAAATCAATACTGTTCTCATATTTTAGCCTTAAAGCTGGGGCTAGTTATTCCAAAAAGCTAGCAAAATTTGAAAGTAGCATCACCTCAGGGCTCTCTTTAGGCCCCTCCCCTTGCCCTTGGGGCCCTTCAAAGGACACGCCCCCTCCACTTGCACGAGCTGTGCCGCATCGCTGCAGCTTCATAACAGACTTACAGGCTTATAAAAATAAGTGGTAAGTGGTGATAATAAGTGGTGGCTGTGGTGATTTTTCTTCTTCATTCTCCAGTAAACCTGCAATAACGTATCACCGGCAGTGGCACTAGCAGCAGAGACGCCGTGCTTTGAATCCAGGCTGGAGCACAGTATGGTAAAGTCTGAGCAGGGAGACACAGTCTCTTGATTGGATGTTTCCAAGCCGATTGTGAGGCGGTGATTGGCTGGCGTCTTTATATAATCACGACAGATAACTCTTTTTTTGACCTTTTCAGAGCTCCTAAGTTATTGATTGCTGTCAGACTGTAAAGACCATTTAAACCAACATAACAACTAGTTTATATCAGAATAAAATTTCAAAACCCCAGCTTTGAATATAAAGCTGTAGACAGGAAATGGTTAGCTTAGGTTAGTGTTAGCGTAAAGACTGGAAAAATAGGGAAACAGCTCAACATAGCAAGAGTGGACTTACCAAAAGTAAGCAATGAAGCATGTATATGTTTATATATATTCAGGAGTGCACATAACTTTCTCAGTGAATTACTCAGGTGAGTACCAGGAGATGGTGTGTGGTACTCACCCCATGTATAATATTACCAGTAAAGAAAAATATTCCTGAGAGCTTGCCGTTGTTCCTCATTCAGCTTTTTCGCCATCTGGCAAGTGGGCGACTGGATATTTCTTCTTGGCTAGCTTGTTCATTAGCAATAGCTTGCGCCACATTCATGTGCTCCTTGCGTTTTTCATGTCTGTCAAATAAACAATGATTGAAATTTTTTGAGCCTGTATAAAACAAACATGTTTTGTCTGCTAGATGTGCGAGCTTCAAATCTAATCTCACTATTAGCTTCAAGCCATGGCACATTGCGCAGCTACTTTTCTCTTTACAACTCTTTTCTTTGGCTCTGGGCCTGGCTTGGGTTGCCATTTCTTTCTGCTTAATGTCTGTTGTTTCTTTGATGTATTACACAGTAGTAGGTTACTTCATTGTGCGTGTCTGTAAATTGAGATGCGTGGTGTTGCCAACCTAACTGTCAGGTATGCAAAGGCGCGTAGTGATGCAACTGACGTTACTCATTCCTGATTTCTGTCGCTCATGCGTACATGCGTACCAGTTATGTGCACTCCTGTGTATATAATTAGAATGTTCCTCTAACAAACAAACAAACAAACAAACCAAATAACAACCCCTTTGGCTGATCTGGTCAGAACTCACAAACATATGATACCAGTAAAGATGGGTCAGTGGACATTGCTTTATTTTAAGGCGTTCCAATCTTAAAAGGCTGGGAATCTTGGGTTAAGACAGATGACATGTTCAGCTTGAATACTAATTCCGTACTTACAGGAAGCTTGTTGAATGTCTGCAGTTATCAGGTGCAAGCCATTGCAATTCCATCAGATTTATATGATGATCTGACACATAGCAGCTGACGGGGAGCTCTGAATGTGGAGAAAATCATGCTGCCGCTCTCTGTATTTTGGCCTGTGTGTCAGCTTCCTCTGGAGAGAAGTTTCAAGGGAGTTACAAGCAAAGATTACAAGCTGAGTGTTTGACATCTATCCTCTAGCAGCAAAATGGTCTTGAGGATTATTCACTCCTTATTGATACTAAGAGGGTTTGGGGGCTTCCTTGCATGCTTGTCTGGGCTAATATGGTTTAGTACCAAAAACTGAAAGACTAGTGGTAGGAAACTAGCCACAAGATTAGTTTATTTTTTCATTTTTTCCTAGCCAGAAACATTTATTTGGCGTTGCCCAGCAACCCTATCAAACTTTAATGGCAGATTTTCACCTGCAGGACAGTCAGATCTTGCATAATGCACCTTCAGCATGTTAGAATCTGTAATATTCATGGTCCTGAATCCGACAGCAAGTGTTTTAATCAGGGTGCAAGACGGAGCACAAGCATTAGATTGTGCTGATGCTGATGCAACTCACCGTCTCTCTCCATGTCAAATCACTCTGAAAGAGCAACCTTGTGACAGCTGTGCATGGCAGATTAAGAACCGGCAGCAACAATCAATTTTAATTAAAGCTGTATTCATTGTGTTGGCAGACATCACAGAGTGGAAATCCCGCCCGCCGTAGATAAAGCACTGCTCTGTGTGCCAGACTTATTGAGGCCAAATAACTGATCACCCATTAGTGTAAAAAAAACTAGACTGTTTTGAGTAAATCACCTGGATGAGGCAAAATTACACACTGAAGGTGTGTGATTTGAGTCCAAAAAATAAAACAGAATACAAACACCCCATCACTCTATAATTCCAATTTAGTTTTTACCATTTTACAATGTGTTTTTATCTAATTATCTGTATCTCCCTATTCTTTCTTTGTATGTGAATCGTTCAAGGATTCTTATGAAGACATTTATTAGTATTTTTATAGCAAATAATATTAGTAAGAGGTGAGGTTTTGAACAAAACATAAATTGATGCTTTGATGTTTTCATTTGGTATCAGACAGAAATGTTTAGACAAGATAGTTTATGAAAGTTTTGTTCAGGTTACGTGTGCCACTTCCTTCCTGAAAGTCAGTGACTGTTAGTTGAGCACTGTCTGATACTCACTGTGTAACTTTTGAAACTAATTACCAACAAGCACATCCACTGTACGAAGTAAACAAGACTGGGATTTCTCTCTAAAGCTCTCCTCTTCCACTTTCTAACTCCTTCCTTCATATTTAATGCATACATCTGGGTGCAAAACCATGAATGCATTTGACAAGCAAAGTAAGCATCATTATCCCATGACAGCAGGTCTTTCACCCCACCATGGTGAACCCAGTTATAACACATATAAACTCCTTAGCCTTTAGACATTGCTGGATGACAGCCATCATTTTTTGCAAGTGTGTCTTTAAACACACAAACACAAACATATAAATCGGGTGCCCAGCACAACATCAAAAGAGATTTAGCTTGTTTTAAACTTTCCTCTATTGGAGATCCCTCCTTTTTGTGCTTAAATGTAAATGTACATAAAGTATATTTTATTAGAGTATAGTCGCCTGAAAATAAAAACAGAGTCCGTCATGATGCACTGCCGTGTTTTTACGGTATCCCAGAAAGATAATCCAAAAACTGGCTCTGAAGTGGGTCTTGGGGTTTTTTGAGTTCACTATGCAGTCTCCTATATGCTTGAGAGGGAAGGGTTAGTGAAGGGATATTCAGTCATGTGCAATCTGCAACCTCAACACTAGATGCCACTTAATCCTCCACACTGGACTTTTAATATGAGGCTTTGGCAAGTGATTCTCTTTGAAAAATAAGTAATTTTTGCTGAAATGTCCCTGATGATGTTACAATCCCTCCTCTGCAGGTCAGCATTTAAGCACTATCTGGAGAAACACAATGTTTTTATTTTTTTTTTGTACTAATAGGACTTTCATTTTAGTTGAACCAGGCTCAACCTGCTGCCACACAAAATAACAAAACACCAGCCAAAAACTGGCGCACATTCCTGGTGGAGTATTTTGCAACAAAAATGCAGTATTTCTACTTTTTAACTTGCAATTATCATGACAAAAGATGCAGCTGTGAAAACTGGCTGGAGTTGCACAATAGAGTCTCTCAGCATTACAGACTGCTGTGCAGTCTCTTATCATCTGATATGCCTTTAAATGCACTATTCTGCTGCTACAACTGGACTTCCTGTTGTGTTGTATTTCCTTGTCTTACAGGTACCTGAAACAACATACCCACACCATCACAGCCCTCTGTTACATCAATGCAGGCTGTTTCAAGCCTGAATCCCTGCAAAAATCATGTTTTGCATTCAAAACTCTTGGAGTCAAAGTGAAAGACTAAAGCTCTCTAAGAGGAAGTGACTCCAGAGCAATTCCATGGAAACACAATTAGACATGGTGGATAATAGAAAAGTGGATCAACAGAGCAGTAAATAAAATTTTAGCAAAAAAACAAATCAGAACAACTAGAGATTTACTATTTTTTTATTTAACCTTTATTTAACCAGGTAAAAAGACCCATTGAGATCGAGATCTCTTTTACAAGGGGGACCTGGCCAAGAGGTCATCAGCACACGTCACAATAAATAACAGACAGGCAATAACAATATGATAGAGCAGCCAATAACTAAGGTCAAAGGCTGACATTTAAAATTTAGAGATGCACTGATTATTACAGTACAACTAAGAATCAAGCATTGTAATTATATACCAATATATATATTGATTAAAACTAAAGATAACTCTGTATTACACTTCTGTTGTCCTTAGATTATTTTTTAAACTCTTGTTATCCAAAGGACACAAAGGGCAAATTTGTGATGTAACATGATGTAACATTTATATGGTAACAGCAGAATTTCTGTTCATTATAAATCATCTACCATGTCAACAGACGATTGTCAGTGTGCCATGTTTCACATCACAGCAGCTCTTCTCTACTGTTTGGATTATATTTCTTCTTCTCTCCGCCTGTGTGACAATGAGGCGCTGTGCTTCGCTTATCAGCACTGAACCACCGTGACAGACTGGAGCTGGGCTGCCCCAAAATGGTGGCATTTACCTCCCAAAAGCACAACGGGAAAAGTCACTTACTCTGTAGGGTGAGGCATTTTCTGCTTTCCTCTTTTCCAGCTGTGATTTTTCTTTCTCATTCAGCAGAAAATGATTGCCTGAAATGCGCCGCATGCCATGCTTATCACTGTGGTATAGGGCTTTTGTATGGTCTGTCGTTTCAAATTTAAGGACCTTGGGGAGAAATTTTTGGGGAAAAAATTGCTCTCATCACTTAACAGGAAACAAGGAAGGAGATTCAACATCAGTTCATTCGTATAATCTCAAATATCATTCTGGTGTGGTTCAAATAAATCGAATTTTTTTTTTCTAAAAGGTCACAAAAATAAAAGTGTGATATGTTTTCATGACTATTTGAAGCTGTGTAGAGCCAATAAGTGAATGGTATGCCAGCACTCACAATGCAAACTAACTCAATTACACTTCAGCTCCAGGGTCATTAATTAGCTGAGGTGCACCACATCATTGCAGAATGCTGCTTTGCAGTCCTCCCGACATAATCCAGATTATTTAGATGTGAATGGAGAGCGGAGATTACTGCACCATCATGACTGATTTAGGTATAATTGCACTGACAAGGACCTTGAATTGCTTTTCCTAATTTTTTTCCAAAACAGATGTGATGGTGTGAGAGGAGATGAGAGCAGAGAGTTGTTGTTTAGACTTTACTACTTATGGCAGATTTAAACATGAACCAAAGGTTAGTTCAAGAATTTTTGAGCACAGGCTGTGTTTTCACATGTTTCGGTGTACAAATGACTGGTACTTAGCAAAATTTGTGGTATGAGTGTAATGGCTGCAGTTTAATCAGTTGCAGCAAATTCTGTAAGACGGTAAAAAACTTGTCCTTGGAATAATTAAAAGATTTTACCATTTTACAAAAGTCTGTTTGATAATGTGGTCTTAAAATGTTGTCTTAAAATAATGACGGCAGCCTGTAAGTGGCTAAAAATCCTGTTTAACTGGATGGTTTTAGTTGCCCAAAAGGATTACATTGTCGTCATTGCAGCCCTGTTGTGGCTCTGCCCTGAGGTGATCTGCTCGGACAATAACACAACTTTTAGACGTACCAGTCATTTGCAGCATATTGTAAGTCCAATCAATCAATCTGAGAGCAAAAGCAAATTTTAAATGTGTTGTTTTTGTTATTGGCATTTTACTAGCTTTTTTTTACATGGTCTCTGACAAATAAACCTAATAAACTAAACTAATTTGTGTCTTCTTTATACTATGTCCTCAAAACTTTCATCTAAAACTAAGGAGCGAAGGTAAAATTCAGGATACCATTAGACTTTGACAAAAAATAAAACAAAAATTAACTTAGAGTCTATTTTAAGTCCACTCTCTCTCATGGTCACTAATAATAAACTTTGCTTACATTTACTGAAGAAGACCTTGAGATCAGGTAGAAAGCTCCAGAAAACAAGCTATTGATTAGATAATGATAAAAAATGTTCTTCTGATTTGTGAAACTAATATTTTTAAGGTCAAAAGTGAACCTTCGTGTACATTAGTAAAAAATAGACTTTACTAATCCCATTTCTCTCTGTAGGCCGCAGGTGTCACACCTCATCAATAAACCTGGACCCCAGATTGACCTCACTTCCCTGCTTCCTTTGTGTCACTTAGCAAAAGCCTGTTTTTATCAGTAAAATAAGTAATGCATTTTGAAGATTGTTAAATTATGTAGTGGATAGATCTGCAAGGTTCAAAGTTTGTGAAACTCCACTTTGACATCCAGAGACTTAAAATCTGGACTTAAAAACTATAGCCTTTAACACCCCGCTTTGTCCTTTTTCCATGACATATTATGGAAACATGTGTATCAAACAACAAGCTGATAGCATTCTTCTCCTGTCTTTGTCCCAGCAGACTACTGACAAGTCTGTGACCAGCTATAATCAGCGGATCACATCTCTGGCCACCTGTTACCTCACAGCTACAGGTGTCTCCGAGTGAGGATGTAATCAGAGTGCGATTTTGCTGGGCAGGATTTAAGAGGCACAACAGGAAGTACATGCAGTCACCTGCTCTCTCTTTCAATGCCTACACACTCTCACGCAGAGACGGTGCAAAAAGCTACAAACAGTCAAACACCTACAGACACACACGTTAATGGAATTACTCACGCTGCTTTCAACACACAGAAACAAATAGCCTCTATAACAGTATCTGTCCTTGGTTAAGACATTAAACCTATAAGTGCTCACCGACTGTAACACACACTGGATAAAAGTGTCATTTAAAGCTACAGGGACTCTGTGTCGCTGTCCATGGTAGCCTGTCTATCACATGTATTCCTTCGAGACAGCCAAGAAAACCGGTGAATGAACGCAGGTAATGTAGTAATATATAAGACTACATTAAATACAGAAAGATACGCTACGAACAAGGAAGCAACAGCAGATGAGTCGCACTAATCTCATCTACCTGTAAGGCTTTTAACTACTCTTCTCACCGTGCCAATTAGCAGGTTACTTACTCTTGGTGATCTTCTGTAGCCCAAGCACATCCTCGGGCGTTATTACGGTATTTCTACGCAATTCTTCTTCAGTTGTAACCGGGATCCCCATGTCTGATGAGTTGCAGCCTTGCTGCACTTTCATGTCCAGCAGAAAGAGGGCTGTGCGGTGTGCAACCTGACAGGAGCTGAGGGGCTTTCTGATGCTCTCGGCGTCGTCGCCGCAGGAGCCGATTTACTTGCGTCGCAGCCTTTAGTTGCGCTCTGGCTAATACACCGTGCAGCAAACAGGCTCAGTGCTGTTACAAGAATAACTCATTCTCCGTGCCTCCTCCCCTTCTCGATCCGGTAAAAGATAAAAATCAGCCCCTTAGCTCTCTCCCTCCCTCCCTCCCTCCCTCCCGCGCTCGCGGCTCATCGGCTCTCTCACAAGCTATTTAATCCAAATCCTGTGGCTTTAAACCGGCCAGTGGTGCGTGGCGGACAATCTGCGCGCGTCGTCATCTGCTGTTACACCAGCGCGTGCATGGCTGGGCTTTATTTGGGAACAGTAACTGATTACTCAGTATTCGTTTCTCACATCAGATCTGAGCTTCTTCCCCCAGGTGTCAGAAATAACCTCTTGAAATGATGCCTGACTTAGTTGAGCTGCAGCTGTGAGAAAAAGAGATGGACACTAATTGATCAGAGAGCCTTTATGAAGCTGCTACCTGCTGTTTTTCTCCTGTAGAAACATTGGCTCACATGTTGGTATAAAGAGCCTGCTTCCTTGAGGTTTGTCTCTGCAGCATGGCACACCTCAACAGGTAAGGTATAGATATGAACATGTTTTTTTTTTTGCACCATTAAGGATAATTGGATTTTGGTCGCTTGGAGGCAGCAGAACAAACATACATGCATTAAACTGACATTATTTTTCTTTAATGTTGCTATGCTGAAAAACAAACAATTATCCACTGTGCAAACACTGAACACATTTAGCATTAATTTATTTTAAGTTGTGTTTCTGTCCTCCTGATTGATGTATTGCCCCTAACTTTGTTTTGCTGCTAAATACTCCAATAAATTCACTTGCAAGTCTCTCACTGTGTCTATTAGGGGTTCAGCTCCCATCTTACAGCAAATTTTATCATCTGAAAACATCTACCTTTTGCATCTGGAAACAAGGCTGATGAGAGCAAGGTCAACTAAAAATGCTAAATTAAATGATGTCAAATAGTAACAGAGAGTGAACCCATCAATACCCCAAAGAAAAATGCACAAAAGCAGGGAAACAAAGAAGATTTATCAATATCAGCTTTTATTTATTTTTTCATTGGAAAGTTGCTTTCCAGATGCCAGCATCCCTGAGAAAGTGTAAAAATGCAAATCTTTTGAACAGCCCCATCAATGAGCTGAAACAAGGCCAGCCAAAAGATAATCACATCTGCAAAACACAACCCTGCACTGCCACCTTTCTCTTGTTCTAGCAGCACAGACTAGCCAGCACCCTCCTCCAGTCACTGAAGTGAGCCTCCTGTGCTGTGATGAGGAGATAGTGCCTCCTTCTGCTTAGCAAACTTACTGCAGGGCATGTGCAGAGCTGAGAGCTGTCCATGGTAGTATTCTGTGAGGAGTGATGTGTTTGTTTATCCCTTTACTCTCTAAAATCTGTGGATCCCAGGAGAGCGAGAGCGCTTTGGTAAACAGGCTTATTGGCATCATTGCAGCTATAGAAACACATAGGCGAGTAAATAAAAATAAAATAAGAGGGGTGTAATAGCATGGAAACAAACTAATAAACAAAAACTATCAACCTAAATCTGCTAATCCCCTATAATCCCACTTTCATGAATACGATAAATCATATTATCTTTCTATGAGGTCTGTAGACAGAGAGCATCGCTACTGTTTTTACGGGTCTTACAGCTGCTCCGGAAGTCTGTGACAATCAGAACTTCTCATCAAAATCATTCATGATGCCACATACTCCCAAAATCTTACCAGTAAAAGCAGTAACAATATTCAAAAGCCATTAGCTTGTGCAGCCGAGTGGCTGCTGAAGAATTTCCAAGGGATGGTGAGCAGCATTGCAGGCCTGACCCCTTGCCATTCCCTCCTAATAGCCCACAGTCTGCTGGACTCGTCTCTATGCGGTCATCTCAAAGCAGCCCCTGCGGTGTGTCTGCATGTCTCTCACCCTGCGGATTGACTGGATCTGGGGGTGGTGGGCTCCCCATTCATTCCAGTGCTTGAAAGGGCCCATTTCAAACACATACTGGTAGCCACGGTAGCCAGGGTACTGGTATCCCACCCAGCTGTGAGGGGAGGAGGAGGAGGAACACATCATGGGTGACCGTATCTCTCATTTATCTCAGTTCCTAAACCACATCGATATTATTTTACACTTCCTAATGAAATGATACTTAAGAAACAGTTTTGTTTACTTACGTTCCACCAGTGACCTGAATGCTGGCAACGCGGTCCTGGAAGCCGTAAGACCAAAGGCTTGGAATATCCTCATCACACACCTCCATCTTACGACCCTCAAAGTTTGGACATTCATACAGGCAAATCTTGTGGTCCTGGGGATCCTGTAAGACATTGAGGCCCAAATCAGATTCAGATTCAGGTTTACTGCCAAGTACGTTTCCACACACAAGAAATGTTGTGTTGGTATTTGGTGCATAACAGTGAATATGTTAAATGAAAATACAATGAAATCTAGCAAAGGTCAATTACCATTCATAAAATAAACTTAAAGAAAAAATATGGAAAATATATCTGTTTTTTTCTTAACTGATCATGACTGTAATTTCATTTCAATTTCATAAGTGTGAAAAATAACTTTCAAGTAAACTAATGTTTGCTACATTTCCTACAGATACTGTATATTTTAGTGATGCATCTCAGATTTAGGTCAACAAAGGGATTTTTAAAAAGCAGGTATTAAGGATTATTATCAGGAATTTTGCTGGATTTACATTAATACAATTATTAGAATTGTCTTGTTTTGCCATTTATCTTTATCTTGAGCCAAGATCAAATAGTTTGTTGAAAACACTGAGCACTTGCAGTTTTATCTTTTATCTAAAACGTGACATAGAATCATAATGGAATGTCAGCTCCTTAGTCCAAAAATACAAGCAGTGGAATAGGCCTATAAATACAAATATAACTGCATCCATAAAAAGAGCTTTCCCTTGTTGCAATAAAGATGGATAAGTGGGTAGAAAGCTGTGTTAAAAAATCAACACCTGCAGCCACAATAGACAGAAAATGGGGCATGTAAAACCTCCTGCATGCTGATCCCAACTTACCATTCTCATGGGCCTGACGGACATGAAGCGGTCGCACCTGTAGCTGTTGGACCAGGTGTCCCAGCGAGGATACTCTCCCTTTTCCAGAATGAACATCTCACCAGTCATGTTCTGCTGCTCATAACCCACCCAGCTGGTCAGAAAGAGTGTTAGATGCTTTACTTGTAATTTATTCAGGAGAAGATATATGGTGTTACAACACGAATAATAATGGGTAAAGTGTTGTGACTTACGGTCCACACTCCACCCTGATGGAGCCAATTCTCTCAAAACCCTTTTCACACAGGTTACGGCACTCTCCAAACAGGTCCATCCTACGGCCTTGGAAGTTCTCATATTCATAGAGGTATATCTGCGGAATGACATTAGGTAAATGCATTTATTTTAGATGTCAAAAATCTCCAATGCATTATTGATTTTTGTCATTTTTAGGATTTGTCCGATAGAAATAAAACAGTAGAAGTACCTTGTGATTGCGCAGCCCGATGGCCGAGTGGCTGCCGATACTGCCCTGAGCACCTGAGTGAGACATGATCAGATCTGAAGAGAGAAGAAAGTCAGAGTCAGTCATCCAGTTTAGGAGATCAATTTGGAGTTATAAAGAGGGTATTTACTATTAGTTTACCCCTGGAATACACTGGTATTCAATTCAAAACACTGACAGTGTTGAGGAAAATGGGACATTCGCGTCCCTTCATTTATCATTCAGGACAATGCTGCAAATATCACCAAAGTGAAGCACCCCTTGATATTTAGATGATTCAATGTCAATATGAAGATGTTCACATCTTTAAAGGGACTAAATGTCTCAAGAGGGCATTTTCCCAAATGTGTCTTTATTTTGTGAGGGTCATACTCTGAAAACTAACTTCATATATAACTCAACAACATTGTGAAAGTGCCTCCTGACTGAAGCTTTACAAAGTTACTCTCTGGTGTAGAGTTTAAGTCTGTTTCTGACCATAACCAGACCTGCTGATGGGTGTGGTCATGGGTGGTAATAAATCCGCTCTGTTGCACCTGCACCAACACATCCTGGGGTACTACTACTACATCACTGCAGTACACTGAGATGCTAAGCTAATTTCAGTCAACAAAACACAATTATTATAAGATCTTAAGTTGCCTCTCCGGGTTACAACATGATGTGAGAACAGCATATTTAATTTTCTATAATGGAGCAAAACTAAACTTCAGGGCTCTTTTCCTGCCTTCTTATGATTTAAATTCTGACACAGAAACACTCTTTCATAGAAACATAGTTTTCTGATTCTTCCCCACTCACCAGCGTATCACATAAGTTTCTGCTGTTATTTCCACGACAGCAAAAATACCCATTAATGAGCCACAGAAAACTAAATCTGCAAGAATTCATTTTTATGAATAAAGAATTCCGCAAATTTCTCCATCTTTCTCATCCATCTTACCTCAGGATGAGCCGCAAAACAAGAGAGCGCTAAAACATTTAAACAAACCCTGCTGCTGCATTTTATGTCAGAGTTCCATCTACTCGATCCAAAATTAAGGTTTAAGAGCAGAGCCAGTCCTTGCTTGTTTGTTTCAGTCCAGAGTGTAAGTAGACAGGCAAACCACAATATTTCCCTTAATATCCAGTGATTCTAGCAGTACTTACAGGTTTAGAAGACCTCAAAGTGGAAACTTACAGTTACAATTGCAGGCTGAAACGGACCGACCTTTAGAGAAAGTGATGGACGCAGGCCTTGTGAGTGGGGATATATATATACATTCACAACCGGACCCGAGTCTATAGAGGCAGGACTGTGACTTCTCATTGGCTGTGAGCTGTTTGGAGCATGGTGCGAGGTCAAAGGTCACATTGCTTATCTCCAGACAAGTCGTGCTGACTCGGCTGCCTGCTTTGTTGTCCAGTGCTATTGTGGAGTACTGGGGACAGTCACTGCCATCAGCAGAAAGTTTGCCACACACACACAAATGCATGCACAAACACACAGAGTTACTTTGACAGCCACCACCCTTGCACACTGTCTGTCCCTTCTTTCCAAATTCTAGTTCTATGTTTTTTGATCCTTCCCCTCTGTCATTGTCTCCAGTTTCCTAGTGATCTGGTCTGTCTTTCACCTCTGTATTCTCTCAGTTTTTCTTTTTATCCTTGGTGCAGCCAGTCCAAGCCTTTGAGCCCTGTGTGAGTGCAATGTGCTGACTGCAGGAGCGGCATCCATCTCTCTTTTGTTTAGACAGGCCAATGTTGGACACTCTTTTGCTTATTGTAGTGCTGGTCAGGCTATATCTATACATACACATCTCATATAACCCCACTTACACCTATGTACACATGCATTTGTAAATGCATGCATGCTAACTAATGAGATCTTTTCTTTACATGGCCTGATGAAAAATAAATGATTATGTAAGATGCATTTTCAGTTTCTGTCTCTTTGTCCTCTAATTGATTGTACATGTCAGATGTATGAATATTTCCCCATAGATCTCTCACATCTGTGACACTGCAATCTTTTAAATGCCTGTAAAACTATTAGAGCATTTTGCTTTCCGTCTGATGTAATTTTAGTAATTTTGAGGCAGCTGTTAGATGGTGAAAGGCCTATGGGCGAATACTCACAGCATGAACTTCTAAAATGGATTATTAGAGCATAGAAAAAGAAGCTACAGGAAATGTCATGTTTTGTTTTGGATAATGCAAAGACAGTACCAACACATCTGACGCTGGAGTTATTTTAGACATTTATAGAATAAGTACTGGAGGAAGAACAGAGGGACACCAAAATTATTTTCACTCTGATCCCTTTCTAAGGAAAACTGCTGCTACTGTTGAGTTAGAGGTAAGAACATAGAAGCACTCACAGTACAATAAGCCCTCCACAGTACTGATGCGCTCATTACCTGTATGACCTCCACATACCTTTTCTTGCTTGTACATTTATGCAGAACATGTGGGCTTGGGACATTGTGTTAATGAGCAAAGCCATTTTTTTCACATTTGTCTGATTTATTTATTTATTTATTTTTACCAGGATTTAGATTTTAATTAGATAGGCACAAAAAAAGGAGACACTAACAGATGTTTGAATATGCAGCTGTCAAGCTCTTGTATAATCACATGCTCTTTGCTAAGCTCAGAAAATGAAGTAAAAATCAGGTTCATGCTCAACACATGAAAGGATGCTCTTAAAAAAATATCCCACCCGATATGAATTCAAACTGATACCATAAGGGCCATCCGGGCAAAGGAGGAAGAAAACCTTTTTATATTTAAAATAGTAACAGTAGCAATCCCACCCTTTAAATATTCTTTTACAGGTGAAAGAATACATGAAGCTAATTTTAACAACCTTACTGTTGACTAGTTTGTCTGTA
>JAQNCA010000029.1:13068600-13106890 GCA_029783725.1 Acanthurus tractus | reverse complement strand
TTTAATATTTTCATCTATAATGTAGTGGAGTAAAAGTGAAGTGAAATGAAAATATAGTACAAGTACCTCAAATGTGTACCTACCTGAGTAAATGTATTTACTTGAATTCCACACACATACTGATTGTGTTTGCTGAATAATATGTGGGGTAAATTAATACTGAATCACAATTCAATCCCAAGTTAAACTTAATTGAACAAGATTACTCTTTCATACAATTACTACATTCATTTTAGTCTCAAAGTACTAGTATCTTATTTCAAATTTGTAATATGTATGTACTCTGTGTACTTACATTTCACCAGTGAATGGATGGTGAACATTTTCAGGCTTTAAATGTTGTTTTGATCCCATGGTATTTTTTATTGTCTATTAAAAAACATTAAATGAGAACATAAAGTCACAGAAGTTGATCACAAAGTCATTTGTCGCCGTTTGAATGGATTTGTGTATTTGTGTATTTGTGTGTGTGTGAGTTCCTCTACATGCCCTGACTGGATTGGTGACTGCATGAACAGGCCTTTGCGTGCCCGTCTCTATCCATGACTGTGTTTATGCATGACTGAGCATGCATGTCTATACGAGTGAGTGAAAAGGTGAAAGGACCAGAGATGTGGGGTCAGTTGAGGTGGACGACAGAGCGCAGCACAGCGTGGAAAGGACTCAGTGAGTAGGCCCACACTGAAATATACAGCAAGCTTGTTTATTACACGCCTTTTTCATTTTGAGTCAAGTGTTCATTGGAATTCAGAATTTTAACACTAATACTAAAAACATTAAAGAAACAAAATGTTCTGTTTGTAGCTGACTATTTCTGTTTTTGTGCTTTACCACTAAATTTGTTTTTCTTTTTGCACCAGAATCACTGGCAAGACTACCAACATCTGTGATGATCTGTTTCCTGGACCAGGCCGTGTCAGGACTTGGTCCAGCCCACCAACCATGGACCATTTGGAACTTCTGCTTATCTGCACTGGGCACGGTGCCCTCCATCCAGTCCCACTGAGGAGAACTAAAGCCCAGCAGCTCAGTGCTGAACAATGACTGGAGCAGCAATGTGCTGACTCCTGCCTGGACCCGCAGGCCCAGCTGCTTTTCAGCACCAGCATGTATAAATAGGTCCGTTAACACCGAGGTCAGGACATCGTTTTTGTGGAGCCCCCTGTGAGCACTGCACTGCTATTCTTAGGGGCCGGTCAGGTAAGCCCTCCATCTCAATCCATTCAGCCTATAGACTTGTGAAGACCATTGTCACTTTATGTTTTTGGGCCTTTTGTCTCTGTTGTTTCCACTGAGCTGCGTAAATGTACAGACTGAGGTCAGACATGCAAGTTTATAGATGCACTAATCAATGGCTGGCTTCACCAAGTATGCTCATTAAGCTTCAAGAAAGATTTTATACGCTAAACAGTTAACATGCATGTAAAGATTCTTTCTAATGCCTAATTATCAGGTGATTCATTCTCAGATCTCTTCTAAAGACATGCAATCACAATGCAAAACGAAAATGAATGTGCCTTCTGCATGGCATTTAATAAAAACATTAGCTCAAAAGCATATTTTCTAGTTAATGTGGAGGTCGTGACGAGTTGTGTTACACCTGCCTGATGTTTTCCTTGATTGTCCTTTGAATATTAACATAAATATTATTTTCCCTGCTGTCTACAATGAAGATAAATCAGCATTGAGATACACAGTAGCATGGCTCTGAATAATCCCAACCCACTGGGACCATGGAAGGTGAGTGTTATGCATTTTCATGGATGGTTGACATTCTCATTTTTTAAAAAATATTATGCTTGACCAGAAAACAGCAGTTATGTGTGTCTGTACACACTTCAGTGTGTGGGTGTAGCATATGCATATGTATGCCTTTGTGTCCTCTCCAGATCACAGTTTATGACCAGGAGAACTTCCAGGGGAAGCGTCTGGAGTTTACCTCAGCCTGCCAGAACATCATGGAGTGTGGCATCGACAACATACGCTCCTTAAAGGTGGAGTGTGGCGCGTAAGTCGATAGATTTACTTGTTGATGTATCTATCGAAATTAAACAATTTGAATTTAAAAAAGATGTTGCCTGTACCCCTTTACACAACCCAAGAGAGTATTTAATAGTTAAATTCAGTTGCATCCTAATTTACTGTGAATAGTTTGTGGAGATTCACTTCATTGTTGTGTTTATTTGACGATTCCAAATGTTCCTGCATGTTGTGTGCATGTGTGTTTATTGTCTGTCTGTGTGCTGGCGACAGCTGGGCAGGATATGAGCATTCCAGCTTCTGTGGACAGCAGTTTGTGTTGGAGAGAGGAGAGTATCCTCACTGGGAGTCATGGAGCGGCAGCAATGCCTACCACATCGAGAGGATGATGTCCTTCCGCCCCATCTGCTCTGCTGTGAGCTTCTGTCTCCCTCTTCAGAGTTACAAAACACTTAATCTGACTCATCAGTTAAATCACTTGGGATCAGAACCTTGTTTTCTTATGTTCAAGCCTACAGGCTAACTCATGCCAGCTGCTGGTTGCACCTTAAAATAGACTATAGTGCTGTGATCTTATGCACTGTAACAATTTGGTCATTCCACATACATTGTATGGATATAGGAAAGATTTTACAACTTTTTTCAGAAGGCTTTTTCGAACATGAAAATTATTTATTAGTATTGTAGATATGAGGGAAAAACAAGGATAAAACAAATATGCCCGACTGTGAGGCCTACATAACTTCGTAGGACCCACCTTCTTCTACACTTGCAACACAATACTCATGTTGAACATGTCTTCCCTTTCATCACATGCAAACAGAACCACAAGGAGTCCAAGATGGTGCTGTTTGAGAGGGAGAACTTCATGGGACGCCAGTGGGAAATAAATGATGACTACCCCTCTCTGCAGGCCATGGGCTGGGGCAACAACGAGATCGGATCTATGCAAGTTCAGAGTGGCTCGTAAGTCTGAGCTTCTGCACTTAGATGGTTCGCTCTTTACAGGCTTCAGACGTGTGAATTGACATGTGGTATTACCCATCAAGCTCCATTTAAACTCTAAATGGCACATTATGACACATATTGTTCATATTTTCACAAACATGTTGCCTTTCATCGAGAGACTTGTACACTTTGTGTTGTTGTTGTAACGGCAAAAACTCTAACCTGATCCCGTTCCTTAGATGCATGCTATCTTATTTCAACTTATTTTTGACACCTTTTTGCATCTTATATGGGCTTAACAATAAAGTTTACTGCAGTTAACAGTCATAATCATCATATCAGAGTAAACCTCTTGAGAAAGTTGGTTATTTTTAATCTAAATACATTTCATGTCATTTAGGCTTTGTTTCAGTTACTGTGTAAACCATGTGTATCATTAATCACTGCTTTCCACTCCTCCTTCACCCCTCCTTCCCTCTCACATCCTCCAGCTGGGTGTGCTACCAGTTTCCAGGTTACCGTGGTTACCAGTACATCATGGAGTGTGATCGTCACGGCGGCGAGTACAAACATTACAGAGAGTGGGGCTCCCATGCTCAGTCCTTCCAGGTGCAGTCACTGCGTCGAATCCAGCAATGAGACCGGCACCCTTCTCACCCAACCTCTCACTCTTTACCTCCTCCTCCTCCTCCTCTTCCTCCTTCCTTCACCCAGTCATTCCAAGCTTGAGCCAGCTCTGTCAGACATCAGTGAAGTAAGGCTGACACTTCACAGTGCTTCACAATCAAGATGTTTAGCGCACTTTTGTTTTAATCTGTTGCCAAAAGAAAATTAAGAAAAGAAGAAAAAAAACATTAAGGAGAAGCCCCTGACTGATGCCCCACTGAGGGGAGAAGAGGAGGTGATGTCATTAGAGTCATTGCTCCTCATATTCGTGGCTGTGTTCAAAAAAGAAGGAACAGGCAACATAAAATAAACAGTCTGCTGCTAAACTCTGGTGCTTTGATTTCTTGTTTCTTTATTTTACACCAAGGTTTTCCATTTAATTTTGAGTTTTCAGATGTTGTGTTTACTCAAGTGTTCATCTGAATGAACTCCTTGTTTCATACCTTGAACACAAAAAGAGACCTACAAGTACTCATGAATTTGCTTCAAGTTGCTCCATGGCTGTAGAAAATGAACTCGAAGATTTCTTGCATGTCTGGTATATGTTTTTTTGAAGAAGTATATGTAACCAGCATGAGTGCAACTGGCCCCTTTAATAACCTCTGAAATCCTTGTAACACAGGACAAACATTTCAACATTTAAATCAAAGTAAGAAAGTAAACAAATAGGGTGCACGTGATTGCTTCACCCCATACACACAATAAAAGCTGCTGCATAAAGGTTAACAATGACAGCTGAAAGTGTGACAACACTGATAAGAAAAATACACAGTGAATTTCATTTGTCTTCATCACTTAGATCCTTAATGCTTGCTTTATGAAATGAGTGATTAGAAAAGATTAGCTCAACAATCTTGGACAAAAAAGCGGTATCTTTTTGGATTTGATATCTTTCTTTTGTTAAGTAAAGGCGATTCTGGTCCAGTTTTTTTGAGTCAGTAATAACAAAAACATGTTTGTTATATCAGTGATACAAAGAATCATTAACATTGCTTAGGTCTCCATTTTATAATGGACAAATATTTATTTTTAAATGATAATTTTCCTTCAAAGCTCGCATATATACAAAAAGTCCTTCACTTGCAGTCGTTCTATTTGATCCGAGGTATATTTTCTAATAATATGTAAACTCAGACAGCTAACCTTTCACATTACAAAAAAATAAAATAAACTCTGTTTACCAAATACAAAAATTATGGAATAATATTTAAAGTAAGCCACTTCAGAAGCATAAACATCGAAGTAAAGTCCAGTGAAAACAAACTGCAGAGCTGTAAGAAATGCCAAACAGTGTTCTCAGTAAACTTTCTGTTCTCACTAAAAGTTTAATAAAAAGGAAAAAATATATTGGTCAGTTAAATAGGTAAATAAAAAGAATTCTAAAATTCTCGTTTTTAAAACACGAGATTCATGAAATACGTAACATCATACGTAACATAGACTAGTTATTAAGAAGATTATGAACGAAATATTAATGCGGAAATTTTGCAGTTTATGTCAACAAAACACACTCGCGTTATAGCCTCTTAAACCCACGACCACCTTGATTTGCTTTAGGGGCCTTTAATGTGTTAAATTTGGAAATTTGAGCAAAATCTTAGAGGTATCTCCACCAGTCTACCTTAAACTGTTACGTCATCGTGGAGCTCCGCCCCTTTGCGAATATCGGAAGTAGATGGAAACAGGCAGGCCAGACTGGCTCTGACAGCGAAAACGTCTGTCGCAGGGGGTCACAAACACTCGTAAAATACTCGACCCCGGTGTTTTTTCTTTAATTTGAAAGTTCGAATGGTTTAGAAGAAGAGAATATATCAACATGGTACACATCTGGGAGCATTTTTCGACGACGCCGAAACTACGTGTCTCACTTTCTGCCTTTCTTCTCTTTCTTGTTGTCTCCCTTGGTGACGCCAGGCTGCACCGAACACGAAGCGTCAGCCCCTCGACGGTGGAAGCGGTAGAAACTTACAGCGAATACTATAACTATGTTGACCTAACCTCACGTTTACAGTCCTTAGCCCAGAAATACTCTCACATAGCTAACCTGTCGAGCATAGGTCAGTCTGTGGAGGGCAGGGAGCTCTGGGTGATGCGGATCACCAAGGACCCCAACATAGACACGCCGGGGAAACCCAAATTTAAATACGTTGGAAACATGCACGGCGACGAAACCGTGTCCAGGCAGGTGTTGGTGTACCTTGTGGAGTACCTGCTGACCAAATACGACGAGGAGCCACGTATAAGTCAGCTGGTGAACAATACTGATATTTACATTATGCCCAGCATGAACCCTGACGGCTTTGAAAGGTCCATAGAGGGGGATTGCAGCGGCGGCACCGTGGGTCGAAACAATGCCAAAAATATGGACCTCAACAGAAGCTTTCCTGACCAGTTCGATGGTACCAGTGTCAATCCAGATGATATCCCCGAGGTCATGGCTGTGATTAGATGGATCCAGAAGAAAAAGTGAGTCTCTCTTTTCTAGGAAGTACAAACACACTCTCCTTAGAGCCAGAACAAACGTAATACACAGTGTCTGGTTGTTTGAGGTCGTGTTTTCAAGAGAACAGGCTGGAATGGCTTCAGTAAACTTCACTGATCTCAGACACCTTTAGTCAATGTGTATTTCACTGCGGAGGAGCTGGAGAAGGAGACAAACATTCCTGTCAATGAACAACTCAATTATTTTCCATTTGTCCTCAGGGTAAAGTAAGTGTGACTCATAATAAAGCCAAGAACTACTGACTGAGTTTTCATGATCTGTAACTGTTTTGAAAATCAAGTTATTGCCAGTTTTCAAGTTAAAGTGTTAAGTGATTCCAGCTTCTTGATAGTTAGCATTTTAATCTGATCTCTAGAATAGGCTAATTATCTTGGGCTGTAAACTGATAGTGGGCCAAAACAAGAAATGGTGGGCATTTTGAGCTATATTACAGATCAAATGATTGATCGATTAAATAATTTTAAAAAAGCATGGGAGTCTCCCTGGTTGCTGAAAAGTTGACGCAACAACATGAACTGTCCTGACTTTTGATTCCAGCCAGGAACCTTTTATGTATTTTGTATCCCTCTCTCTCTCCTCCTTGTGTCCTGTCACCCTCCAAGTTGTTATCTTGATTATGAAAATAGCCATTAAAGAGTGGAGCCCTGCTTTGAGGCTGACAGACATTTTCGAGTCTAAGGGGTTAACAACTTTAGCTCACATTGACATTAGAGAGAACTGCACTCTTGGGTGTGTGTAAAACTGAGATTCACTTGTAACACTAGACCTGAAGCCTGTATGCACACAAATATTTAATAAGTTGAAATTGCCCTACTAGGTTTGAGACTGACATGCAAACAGTGAGTTAACATTACATCCCAGTATTTGCTCTGTAAACCCCTATAGCAAAATTCTCTTCTCATAAATTTGTCAAAGACAGAATCATAAGTAGAGATCCTTGAAGAGGTCGAGCAAATGCTGATGAATTTCAGAAGTCTGATGTGGATAAATCATGTGGTTATCTTCCAGACTTACAGTGTAAGCTCATTTTTAAGATTGCACCAAATAGTTTGTAGCTTGAAAGTTTTGTTTATAACATTGACATTTGATGTCCAAAACAACATTAGAATGTGAGTTGCATGTATTGTGGGGATTTGCAGAGTGTTGGTGTGGGTTGGATAGGGTGGATCAGAGTGACAGATGTTGGCACACAGCTGCTGAGAGACTGGAAGCTATGAAGGAGAGAAGAACAGAGCTTCTGGAAGAGTTACAATAGGGAGTCCAGTGCTGATGTAGAGCTGTTTACATGTGGCAGGTGCCAGTTCACAGTTTATTTTTTAGGCTTCTGAGTTTGAAAAGGGGGATTAATCTTCATTTCATACAATGCAGCAGTGAATTTTGGGATGGGGAGTGTAATTCCTCAATGAAACATTGTAACAGACTCTTAAAGCTTCATTTCAAGACCTCAACAGAAGCTTTGAATGTGAAAAAAAATGACATTCAGTCCAGATCTTGTATTTTGCACCAAATTCCCACTTGGCTTTACAGAGGGTATGAATAGGATAAACAGTCACGGTGATCAACAACTTTCAATGTGCATATTGTCATGTGAGCACTATTTTAGGACATACTTAAGTTATCCTTTTACCCTGCTTCTAAAAATGTGCTGTTGTCTCTCCTTTTCAGATTCATGCTGTCAGGGAACCTGCATGGCGGCACTGTGGTTGCCAGCTACCCTTTTGATGACTCAGCCTCTCACCAGCGGCAGGGCCAGTACAGCCAGTCAGAGGACGACAATCTGTTTCGCCACTTGGCCCTGGTGTATTCCCACAACCACCCTGTGATGAAGACTGGTGAGCCTAACTGTCCTGATGCCATGGAGGAGACTTTTAAGGATGGCATCACCAATGGGGCGCAGTGGTATGATGTGCCTGGTAAGATTATACTTTTTCATTGTTTGTGATTCCTGTGATAGTGACTGATTATCGGAGTTGGGAGGTGAGGACATTTCTAGTTTGAGTCGGTTTTAAGGCTTGAGTTCAGCTCTGAGCGTTATATATACAGTATATGAACTTCAGTGTGCCTTGATCTTTTTTGTTATAGAGCTAAAACATAGAACACTCTAAAGTGAGGTTGTATGTTACCATGGAGATGGCGAAGAGGAGTTGCTGTGTTTTGTCTTTGAATGAAGATTTATTATATAAGAAGATGATTTGTCCAGTCACTATTTCTCTTTTGGGCTTTGCATTTTTTGTGGACAGCCGGCAAGTAAAACTCCTGTTCAAAGTATTTTTGTGTTGACAGTCCAACCTGTGTTGCTGCTTGATATCTTCCCATCTGAAAGCCAAGAATGTAACTTTTTATCGTTGGACTGTATGCAGCATATGTTGGTTGTGCAGGTGGTGTGTACAAGCTACAACCTGTTTGAGGAGACTGCTGAAAAAAAGAACACAATTTACTCTTCATGCAAGAAAGTCTGACTAAGGCTATTGCCATCGCAAATTGTTCTCCCATTGCAGATCATAAGTATAGCATCAGTCTTTTCTGAGCAGAGTAGCTTAAGTTACATTCCAGAAGAACAACTTGAACAGTTTAGCTTACCAAAGCTGCTTAGAGACAGATTCCAATAGCATTATTCTTTCACCTTAATAAGCTTAGTCAAAATGCAGTGTAAAACTGCAAAATGTATTGTCTCTGTGTGAACTGTTAAACCTCATATAACTGGATTGAATTGAATCATTCTTTGTACTCAGCGTTGGTAATCGTTCAAATTTACTGAAATTTGTTTCAGTCTCATACTTTTTCAGTCACTAAAGTGCTGAATATTGTGACCTGGTTTTGTTTTTTTCAAGTTTCAGAGTGCTGAAAATGTAGACACTCAAGTTCAGGTCACCACCACTCAATATGTTTGTTTGTCAAAGCCTGAAATTACTGAAAGTGAGAAGTAGACAGGTGTACCATTACAGCTCACTCTGGGTTTATTACAGGCTATTAACTGTCTCTCTGTCCTTCTGTCTGACTGACTGACTGACTGACTGACTGTCTGTCTCTGTCTCTGTCTTTTTCTTTCTCTATCTCATGTAATTATACATATAACAGGTGTTTTTATTGGCTAAAGTAAATTCTGTTTTGCTTTTTTTCCATTGTACAACAGCTGTACTCTGCATCCCTTTGACAGAAACTTGATCAGCATACTTTTCTTTTGTTAGTTGTCTTAGGGGTTGGAAAGGCAGTTGTGTCTGACCTTTAGGTTGCTGTTTTTCTTGTTAACATGTGTTTGTTGTTGTAAATATAAGGTTGGGTAGTATGTTTTATGGTAGGTGAATTCTAATGGATTAACATGATTTGATATGGTCATATTAATTTTGCCTAAACTGTAACTTAAGAACACGTTTGCTCTCTTTTTATCCTGACCTTGCTTATCATTTTCAAGTGTTTTCCATGCTTACTGAGTCGTACAGGAGCAAATTACTTCATATGCAGGTTCCTTCCCCCCCCCCAACATTTCAATTAAGTCATTCAGATTTTATAAGGTAGTTGAAATGTAATTAAAAAACTTGATCCATCAAGATAAAACTTAAGTCATCCTTTGATACTCTGGGGTTCAGTCTTATAGTTTAGTACGAGACTACATCCATACTACTATATATTCACGATTAGCTAAAATGTTATTGCCTGGCATCTAAACTACTCTTGAGTTTTCAAACCTTCGATACATACGTAATTTGAAACACTGCTGACTTGTTTTAGTTTGAAAACTCCATTGTTGTGTTGTTATCTGAACGAACAGAAACAGATACTCTTGGACATGATGACGCAGACACCTAGAACATGTTTGTAATTGCTCCTTGATTGATTCCTTTCAGTCATAATGTGTCCTTCTATAAGTGCTTTTCCCCTTTGCTGTTCTTTCTCAGTAATCTTTCTACAACAAAGCAACCAACCTCCACTTTCCTGTTTACAACTGTCTGTTTCCTGTTTAAAGGGCATGTGTGTACCCAGTTCACATGAATGGTGTTTTCAGGTGTGTTCGCATGGATGGACTTTGTTTCTGAATTGATGCTAAAATTTACCTGTGATTTTACATTAAAGGTAATTAAGGTGACACATAATCTCTGAAATCTTTGAAGCTTTTTATTCATTTCGGTCACTTTAATGTAATTTAATGTCATGACATGTCACAATATTTACTTACCACAAGATCTGTAAATAAATGACAGAGCTGTTTAGCACACACAATGTTGATCTCAGCTTTTAGTGTCATCTGAAAGAAACTGGCTGTTTGAGATGAAGAAATCCTCTTGTGGTGTTTCACTTTCTCAACTAATACAATACACAAGCTGTGAAAATTAGTTATTAATAGGGCGGGGGGGACTGATGCAGCGTAGTATTATGATATATTTCACAGAGATATTGTATGGATACACAGATGTAAGGTATCGATCTTTCATTATGTAAATCATTTAAATATTGCATGTATCCACGTTTGTCCAGATGAGGTCAACAGAGGTGGCAGTCAGGATTGGCCCTGACAGAGTTGTTTAATCTGCTCTGCTTGATAATCCCATTTTACTGTATTAAAAATGATTGAAGTGAGATGAGCAGGCTGAAAACCTAATCTTATTAGATAAAACAGATTTTGACAGTCTTTTCTTTCGGGAAATCATTTGCAGCTGAATAAAATAATAATGAACTGTTTTATGTTGCAACATATGTCATGGCAATAATCAACATATTATTAAGTGCTTAAATTAGCATAAATATAATATCATAACTGAATATCATGAGAGTACTGTATCATTTGGACCTCTGTCGATTCCCAACCCTAAAGCCTTTAACAGCAACAAGGTCTATATCTCAAGTTGAAGACAGGTAGCAGAAAGCTTGAAACAGATGAATGGACAATGCTTGTGCTTGTCTTGTTTCGGTGGATGAAATTTCACTGAAAAAACTGGGTTAATAGCAGATGATGGAAACAGTCAGAATATTGTGTGACATAATGGTCGGGCCAGGCGAAGTGCCAGGAACAGTAGATTTTTTTGTGTTGCAGTCCAGGCTTCAAATAATGATTCAGCATAACATGTTATGTGGACTCATAATCTTTTGACACAGTCTAGTCTCATTGAATGACCTTTAATTTTGAACCATATTCTGGTTCATGTAACCCTCAAGGCATAGCTAGGGGGCCCAGGTGTTGTTCAGGATGCATTTAAATGGATGTTTTTTTTTCACTTTTGGACTTTCATTGCTGTTTATGGGCTGTTTGTCCGAAGCTGTAATCTGGTGTGTGTTGAAAGATACACTTCACCGCCTTCCGAAGTACAAGAGAACAAGGTCCAGAAAATCTTTTTACTGTATGGAAACACAACTCTAATGCCGTGATAATCTGTGGCCTTGCAAGTGCCAGTGAACACTCAGACCTCTGATAGCCGTACAGTCAGATGCTGCATCATTGTAAACTGCTGACAGTCATATGGCAGAAATATTTCTTAAGACAGTTTCTCTTCCTGGATTCTCATCGTAAATGCTAGACTAAAAATAGGATATATGCATACTTGCATCGTAATACTAAACCTCTAAAGTAAATTGCTGTCCGTGCCTTAAATTGCATGCTCAGTTACTTGCTCTGACTTTGGCTCCATTGTCCAGACAGCGGTTTCCTGCTAAGTTTAGGGTGTGTCACTGGATCCGGTACATGGACAGGATATTTGTGATAGGTCATGCTCTATCAGCTTATGGGAGGAGTTTCCTCTAAGCAAACAACAAATGATTAAAGAAACTTAGCACATGAAAATGCCTGACGTCTTGTGACCCTGACAACAGGATTTTACGTTGTTTGTCATGTTGTTGCAGCTAAGAATGGCTTTTCACACATTGCCTAGCATTATTTGCTAAGTCTGGTTTAGTTGACATAGCATCCTGCTGACTGTGCTGCCACCACAGGGGGTAAAACCTCTAATGAATTACTCTGATACATCTCTACACGCTACCACTACACAAAATAAGCTCAGAGGACATGGTTCACATGGTTCCTTTTGTTCTGTGTGATTGTTATCACCCACCAGTTTGATACTGATGGATTACTCTGAGACATACCATGAGGATGCATTTCTGTTATAAAGCTGAAAGTAATATGTGTTGTCAGATCACTACGATATGAACAACTGATAAAAAAACTTCTAAAAATTGTCCAATATGTGTTTAAGAGTTTATCATGTCATCTGAAGTTGTCCATTACAGTTTCCATGGAGTGACCTGGCAGCCAAGTTGTGCTCGCCAAGTGAACAGCTGCCACTTGACTGGGGATGACGCAGAAGAACTTGTGTTTGTGGTTTATATTTTGGTACGCCTGCTCTCAGAGCCTAGGCATGTACCACATCACAGCCTGCAGCTTTTCTCCTTGGCTTAAAAAGTATGCATTGTAATTTTTTTTCACTGCACTTCCTCCAGTTTCCAAAGAAGTCATTTAGTAATGTGACTGTTAGGAGGATCTCAACATCAAGCAGCCAGATGAGTTTGTTTTATGGGTGTGAACGTTTGGCAATTTAACCACAAATGCTCAGTAAAATCAGTAGATTTATCACTCTTTCATTTTGTGCTGTAGTACAGTAGCACAGTTGAAACAAATATAATGAAAAGCATGCCTCAAGCACCGAAAAAAGCAATGCTTTATTGCTGCACTTCTTTGCTCATATAACTTTGGTGTTTGAGAATTATAAAGTCTTTGTTATTCATGTGGACCCCAGAAATAATAGTTGTATGGTCAAAAGATGTGCTAGAAGGTGTCCTTGTTGATAAATGTTGCTAAAGCACACATACTAAACACAACATTCATTCGTGTGACTATGCCTTGCTCACTGAGACTGTTTGGTAGCTGGTTGCTTTTCTAAAGATATTTTTCAGTGTTTGGTGTTTGAGCTCTTTAATTTAGACCATTGCTAAGTGGAAACCGGTGGCTGTTTTGTTGGGTTCCTGTGGCCACACAGCATGCAGTCATGACAGTTTTTTAGTCTGGGAGCTTTTGTGGCCTGATGTCGCTCCAGTGGGACAGCCTGCCAAACAGCTACTGTGTCCTGTGTGTCCTTCTGTTCGCTGGGCAAACTTTATATGTCATGGGTTGTTGCCAGATTAAACACTATGTTTAAACTGTGGTACTGAAAAGACAAAAGTGGGTTCAAGCCTTTTTTAGACCGAGCTTCTTTTCTGTTTATCATTTGCTCTTGTTTCAGTGGGATAAACAGTTGGGGAGCCGGAGCATATTTAAAAATGTACTTTGTAATTACATGTTTTTCATATTCTGGATTTCATTTCTTTCATTCCCGGATTAAGACATATTCTCTTTTATAAGATATAATGTTATAGATTGTTTGTGCCGTCTCTAGCATGATTGGTTTTACTACATTGCTTACTTGTTTTATAGGAGGGATGCAGGACTATAACTACCTTTATGGAAACTGCCTGGAAATCACCATGGAGCTGAGCTGTTGCAAATATCCTCCTGCTGCTGAGCTCCATAAGGAATGGAACCTAAACAGAGAGTCTCTCCTAGCCTACATTGAACAGGTGGCTTATAACTAATAAAGGAGTAATGATGGTGGTTAGAATAATAGTCAGCATTATAATATACCTTCTTATTTTTCTTTTTTAAAAAGGATAATGATCCACTCAAACCATGCCTGATATTTTTTACACAACAGTGCTTCAGTTCAACAAGTTTTCCACTGGTTTTCAGGTTCATATTGGTGTCCGTGGCTATGTGAAAGATGCCGTCAGTGGAGCTGCTCTCACCAACGTCAGCATTGTGGTGGAAGGCATTCGCCACAACCTGACCACAGGAAAATATGGGGATTTCTACCGCCTGCTGCTCCCAGGAACTTACAACATCACGGCTGTGGCCTCAGGGTAAGTAATAACGTTAAACTCACAACGAGCATTGACAGGTCGATGAGCAGTGCATTTGTCTCATTTATTGTTTGTTGACTGTGACCACATCACAATGAACAAAGCAAAATTTTTAACCTGGCTCTCCAGATTTTCGGACAATGAAGCTCAGTGTCCGTGTCTCAGCTTGACTCACCTACAAGTGCTGCATTTAGGAAATGACAAATAACATCAGTTACTTCCTCTTCAGAGAAACAGTGTAACTCTGTCACTGAAGTGAGAAGAAAACGTGTTTGTGCACATTCATTGCATGACTTCCTATTTGGCAGATGTAAAGGACTGATGATTTTTTCTTTTTATAATGGTGCTTGCAGCACCTTATTTTGGTACTTCCTTGTGACTATAAAATGGATTTGAATCTCTGATGCATGTGTTTTTTTCCTGTTCACAGATACACGTCACTGACAGTCTACAGTGTCCAGGTCCTGGAGGGCAAAGCCACAGAGCTTAATTTTACCTTGGTACCTGTGGTCAGTGAAACTGCAGGCAGCACCATCCTAACTACATTTCCCATGCCATCCACCAAGGAGTCAGACACCACCACCACCACCACCACCACCACAACCACCACGGACTCTTCAAACTCCACCCAGACCCAGGTGGTCCCATCTGACAGAAAGGAGAACCCTGCTGCGCCTTCACCTGAACACCAGCCCATTCAGCCCAAGGAGTTTCGTCACCACAGCTACGCAGACATGGAGCTGTTCCTACGCAAGTACAGCACAGACTTTCCCTCTATTGTTCATCTTTACTCAGTCGGCCGCTCAGTGGAAGACCGTGGGCTCTTTGTGATGGTCATCTCAGACAACCCCAAAGTCCACGAGCATGGTATGTCCTGAATGGTTTCTTAAAGCATTAGCTCACAGAATTTTCCTTTTGTCTGTATATCTAATTTTCACTCTGACATCCTTTTTTTTCTGTTTCTGTCAGGTGAGCCAGAGTTTAAGTATATAGCCAACATGCATGGAAATGAAGTGGTTGGCCGAGAGTTAATGCTTAACCTCGTTGAGTACCTGTGCCGTAATTATGCTACTGACCCGGAGGTAACTTGGTTGATCAACAATACCCGCATTCACATCATGCCCTCTATGAACCCGGATGGCTATGAAGTAGCCACAGAAGGTGAGAAAGGAAACACTCAAGTGCACACGCTAAGAAGTTCTTACAAAGGCAATAACAAATCAGTATTACCTGCACAGTTTGCAATAAGACTTTAAATATTATGGCAAATGTATTACCACTCAGGTCACATAGGTGTTAGATATGCTGCTTTGGACACTTGAGCAAAGGTATAACATTACAGGACCTGAGCTGTAATTTGATCACGGAACTAACATTCCCTTAGTTGTGTGTTACTGAAACCTAACCTATTAAATTTACAGCTGACGCAGGACTTGTATGGAGCAGACCACCTTAAATTAAAGAGAAATCTTAAAGTAACACAAAATAATAGGTACTATGCCTAGTGTTCATTTAACGTCTAAAAGGTTAAGAGATGCGCAGTTATTATCACTTGCATTTAAGTTGCTCTTCTAATTTTTTTTGTGAAATTGCATATTCCTATAAAGTATCTCTTTACATAGTGGAGGCTTCTCCTTATGCTGGTAGAAATTTGCTTCAGTAGCAGTGTGGGAAAGTTTTAACTGCCACTTTGTCTATCATATACCAGAATCACTTCGCTGATAGTCACTGCTGATGCATAACAAGAAGTAGAGAGTAGATGGTGCTGATATTGTGGACATCTTAAAGGAGGAGCATGTGTGCTTATATTTACAGGTGTATGTAGATTACTCATCACTTTTTTCCTTGCAGGCGATGAGAAGGGATACAAGGGGCGCAACAACTCGAACAATTTTGACCTGAACCGCAACTTCCCAGACCAGTTTACCACCATCACGGAGCCCAGACAGCCAGAGACCATAGCTGTGATGAACTGGCTGAAGTCAATCCCCTTCGTCCTGTCTGCCAACCTACATGGAGGCACGGTCGTGTTTTGAACTTTAATGCCCAAGATTATAGTCTTGCAGGGTCACTGTCAGCTTTTGGTGGTGATAGTCTGTAAAGCGTGTTTCAAACTTGTATATGTCTTACATTCATTACATTTTCTTTGTGGGATTTGAAGTGAGGTGGTCTTTTGAAGACAGCAACGAGGCAAATCCACATCCGAGTATCAACAGTTTTTGAGTGGTGTCTCTCTTTTCTTTGTCTGGAATTTAGGTTCCTTGGTGGTCAACTATCCCTATGATGATGATGAAAAAATGCTGTCTCAGTACAGTCTGTCCCCTGATGACAAAGTCTTTCAGCAGGTGTCTAAAGCCTACTCCCAGGTAACTGAACAATGTTGTTGTTGAAACTGTTTCAGACTGGCAAAAAACATCTGCTTCTGGTTTCATGTTATAATTGAACACTTAACGTGGAGTTAGGGCTGATAAAAGGCTCTGACTACAACAGCACTCTTTGTTTAGTACTCACTTGTGTGTGATGTGTGTGCAGGAGAATCCTTTGATGCACAATGGGCACCCTTGTGAGGATATTGACCCTGATGAATATTTTCAGGATGGCATTACCAACGGTGCCAGTTGGTACAATGTTGCTGGTATGCTAACGTCACTGATCTTTCTTTGTTACTCACCACATTCATTTCTTCTGCATATGTAAGTTTTTTTTTTGTTTCTGTACAAAATAACAAGGGTTGTTTTTGTGGAAAATGAGCTTTTTCTACACATTTTGCTAATTCAAAGTTCTCCTTGACTCCTATGCCTCAATTTACACAAATCATTTAAAATACTGTTTTAATAAAAGTTTACTTAGTTGAGTGGTTTGCAAAAATGTTTTCGTATAAATTACACTACTGTAGTGGTGAGCCAGGGTTAGGGTGAAAGGAAATCTTCCACACTTTGAATTAGTATGCCAATGTGCAATAGATTAAGACATTTAGTTAAAGTCAAAGTGTGAATGAGCTTTTTTTTTTTTTGCAGGTGGCATGCAGGACTGGAACTACTTAAACACCAACTGTTTTGAGGTGACCATCGAGCTGGGCTGTACAAAGTACCCAATGGCCAAGGACCTACCAATGTACTGGGAACAAAACCGCCGAGCCTTGCTTCAGTTTATTCACCAGGTAAAAGAACACAGATCTCTAATCTCAGCTTTACCCTAACTTTCTGCCGTTTTGGATCTAATCGTATTTATGTAACAATGTGTCTCTTTAGGTCCATACTGGTGTAAAGGGCACAGTCTCAGACATTAGGGATGGCACAGGAATTCCCAATGCCACCATTAGTGTGGCAGAGATAGACCATAATGTGACCACAGCTCGTACTGGAGACTACTGGAGGCTGCTGACCCCTGGGACTTACTCTGTCACTGCCTCCGCCCATGGGTGAGATCTGGATTTCAGAGGGAAAAAACAAATAATTTAAGTTAAGTTTCTAGATATTTCTGTGCTTTCTGTGTCCCCAATTTTCAGTGCTATTAACTTAAACAATTATTTGTTGTCCAGATATAAATCTGTGAGGACCTATGCCACAGTCTCAAAGGACAGAGTAGAGGTTGTGGACTTCAGACTGACACGTGTTCACCCAGACTCTAAGGGAAAGCCTCACGAGGGACCCCAGCCCACACAGAACCCATCTGAGAAGGCGTTCGACAGCTTAATCAGGGACCTCTCTTTAGGCCAGGGTTTAGAGCAGCTGGTCAGAAGCACAGCAACAGAGAACAGCTTCCGCTACCGACGCTACAAAGACATGTCTGCCCTCTTGAGAGGATTCAAACTTAACTTTCCCAATATAACATCTTTACACAGGTATTGCGTTTTATTTCTCCTCAAACCCTTTATGTAAACAAGCCAACATATTTCCCTTTTAATGATACATAAATGTGCAATTTCATACATCCTGTTAAACTAATTAAGGTCTGTCCAGATCTGCTTTGTGTTTCACAACTTCAGCTATTTACTCATTAATCTATGTTACCGGTCTCTTCGTTTTCAATCCAGTTTGGGCCAGAGTGTAGAGTTTCGAACCATTTGGGCTCTGGAAATCTCCAACAATCCAGAGAAAACTGAACCATCTGAACCCAAGATCCGCTTTGTAGCAGGAATTCATGGCAATGCTCCAGTAGGCACAGAGCTGCTGCTGGAGTTTGCTGCCTTCCTCTGTATCAACTACGGCAAGAACCCAGCCATCACAAGAGTGAGTTTTGGTTCCTATCAGGAAATCTAGTGTTGTATAGCCTGAACTGTCTGTGTCAATCACATTCAGTGTGCAATTAATATTTTTAAAAGTAGTACATTTTTCTCATAAGAATATACCAAATTCTTTGTTCTTTCTTCAATCTACATGCACTCTTCTCATATCTGGAAGTGGGTTTAGTTAGTCCCATTAGATAGTATATGGTTCAGCCTCGCCTGTAAGTGTACCTTCTCCATTTTACTTCCCTAGCTGATCAATGAGACCCGAATTGTCATCGTGCCCTCAATCAACCCAGACGGACGAGAGCAAGCTGTTGAGAGGCAGTGCACCTCCACACAGGGCTTTACCAATGCTCATGGCAAGGATCTGGACACAGATTTCTTTGGTCAGTAGTATAATGTGTGTGTGTTACAGTTGTTTGGCAGAGAAATAAGAAAAAAGTCAGTCTTCTACTAAATTTATAATAGTCAAAGATTCACTCTGAATGCACCAAATAAATGTAATTTCTTGCTCTTGCCAAAGTAACTAGGTGTTCTTTAACAACTCCGTTCCCTGTCCACAACCTTTTCTCTTTTTTAAGGCAATGCATCTCAACGTGTAGTGGAGACCCAACCAGAGACCAGAGCTATGATGGACCTGATTCTAGAAAAGGGTTACACTCTGTCTGTGGCCCTCGATGGAGGCTCCCTAGTTGCTACCTACCCATATGATAAGCCTGTCCAGTCTGGTAAGAACAATATGGAGAACACATTTTTTAAAAATATATGAATAATAAGTCAAAATGTTAGAGTTTATGAAGAAGCTGCTTTGTTAGGTTATGTAACTTTGTATCATATTTACTCATTCAGTTTGTAAGTCAGTTAATTCAGAGGGCTTGTAACTGACCTATTTTATGATTGTACACATTGAAGATCTCTAAAGACCCACTAATAGTTATTTGCGTTGTTTAGTTGCCATTTCTGGTCATACATTCAGCATGCAGGCCCATAGCAAATTATTTTAACAACTTGTGGCCATGTTTCTACAAAATCTTGGTACTGAGGCTCATTTTAGCCCTGAGGATAGATGGATCCTGATGGTGTCTGGCTCAAGGTGATGCTTTCTAAAACACCAATGCCTGACCAAGTCTTCCACATATATCCAAGAAATGTCAATATTATCTTGTTGATTTTTATGACATTCAGTAAGCACATTTATTCTCCAAATAAGATGAACCTCCTCCAATCTGATGCTCAGTAAACTCTCCTGTGGCATTGCTTTGAGCCACAATATCAACTTTGCACACAGCATGCATATCACACAAGTGGGGCTTTGAGCTTTTTTAGCTCTAATGTTCTCCTCACAGTGTAGACCTTTCTTCAGTCAGTTAGATTTAGTTTATTTGTTGTTTATGCACAAAGTAGAACAAATGATACACCATCTCAACACAGATTGCTGAGGAACATTTTTAAAAAGAATTAAATTCTGCTGAATGATTCTATTTTTTTTTTCTTTCCTCAGTTGAAAATGAAGGCACGTTGAAGTACTTGGCCAGTGTTTATGCAAACAACCACCCCAAGATGCACCTCGGAGACACTGGATGTTCAAATAATGGGCAAAGTATGTATTTTAAGAGCTATAGATAGTTGTTATGTTGGTGTTGGTATTAATTATCAATCACTGATATAAGATGATATCAGTTATTAGCTAATGGACCTTTTTTGTTACTCAGTGGGAAACATCCTGGACGGAGTAATGAGAGCAGCAGAGAGACAAAGTCACATGGGGAGCATGAAGGTAAGAGTCTCTACTCTAGTCTATATTTTGCTTTTGTTATATAAGAACTGAAATGAAAAGGGACACTTTATTTGCTAATTTGTTAAAAAAAATGAGATTTTTAATGTTAGTTTGAACATAATTTGTGAAATCAGGTGAGAAGTAAAGCAAAGCCAGAAATGAGCTTCTGCTCCTGTACAGTCTCATGTATCTTGTGTGTACGTGTCTTTCCAGGACTTTAGTATGGACTTTGGCCACTGCCCAGAAATCACAGTGTACACTGGCTGCTGTTTATACCCTCCTGCTGAACAGCTGGCCACACTCTGGGCTGAGAACAAGAAGGCTCTCCTCAGCATGTTGGTGGAGGTATGACGCAGATTTTATCAGGACATAAGGACACTTCACAGAACTTGTTTAACATTGCTACATACAGATTCCTGACTTTTATATGACCCGTTCACCTAAGTCCCCAATCTCAAACAAGACGTTTTCAGCTATTTATATAGTCCTTTTTCCACATTACCAAATAGCTTTATTTATCCCTCCATTTCTATCCCACCCAGGTCCATAAAGGGGTTCGTGGTGTAGTGAGAGACAGGAGTGGAAAGCCTATTGTGGGGGCCATCATTGTCCTGAATGGGGGAGTGAGAGTATTTACCACAGAGGGCGGCCACTTCCATGCTCTTCTGGCTCCTGGCAACCACAACATTGAGGCTGTTGCTGACGGCTACCAACAACAACGCCAAGAGGTACAAAATTATACCCTGCACATACTGTTTGTCATCCTGGCTTGGAATGTTCCAACGTTCAGGAAGATGGCCATATATGGATAACTCTTAACAAGTGAATCCAACTTAGTGCTTTGATTATTTATTTTCAGTTGTGACCATCTGAATGCAGGCAACACTTAGATTTTTTTAAAATTTAAAAATAAACTTTTTTATCTAAGATATTTTTTTTGACCATGGACTCAACCTTTAAAGAAAATATGTATTGCAATATGCTGTGACAGTTTTGAAGATGTGATGACACAAAAATCATTTAATAGGGCTGATAATACAGAGAATGAAATGAGGTTTACAATGTTTGGTTTTAAATATATTTTTATATTTTTTTACACTGTTTATGAAAAGGAGCTTCATTGCATAATGCAAAACATTTAACAAAAGTATCAAGACACACATAAAAAACACACTCATGCCATAAAAAGTCTGTGAGAAATTTACTGTGGTTCCCCAGTACTGTCTATGTCTATGAAAGGTACAGGGCGAAGCACACAAAATTTCTCCACCACCTCCACCTCTCCTTTTGGCTGATCTGAGATCAGCAGCATTGGGTAGGACAGCTCTTGAAACAGATGTTCCTTAATGTGACGGCCCAGCTCTAGACTGTAGGCTCTGAGCCTTCCACAAGGACTGTAGAGCAAAGGATCCACTACAGAATGATATGTCTGCTGGTACTCTGGTACGGTGAAGCCGTGGATCATCACAGGTCCTGGCTGAACAGTAGGGACACTGCTGGAGGTCTTCTCTTCAGCGGTGAGGGCGGCATCACTGTAGGGCTCTTTGAGATGTGGAAGAACAGCAGCATTCCTAATGTACCTGTCCTCCAGTGTTCTTTTCTGTGGGTCTGCTTTACATTTCTCACACACAATGTCCAAATCGTGACTTGGGGCCAACATGTTTTTCCTCTCTTTAATAATCTCCCCATATTTCTTAGGACACCGAATACTCCGCCTTAGACCATATGGACACAGTTCATGCTTCTGAAAATAAAAGTGACTTTAGTTTCACTAGATTTTAGTGCTTGTGTAAGTGTTTCTGTGTTTTGCTGTTAGAAAATAACCAGCAAACCATACTGATGATGAAAAAAGGAAATGTAATATGATGAAAAGAGGGGAACTTACTCTTTGGCAACACTTCTTGTAATGTTCAGACCACATTACAGCATCAAGTCTGAAATCGTGAGGTTTGAAATCCGTGTTTTCTGAGCTTTGAAATCTTGTTTCCCCATACTTTAAACTGCACTTAAATAATGACATAGTGAATAAAAGAGATACTTCACTTTCTGTGGAGAAAAATCCAAGGTTAGTAGGTTCAGAGATTCTTGTAAATAACTTCTCAGAAGGTAGCTGAGTATTTTGAATGTTGATGAGCCAGCACTCAAATCCCATTTTAACATACTAGACAACCTGCACCATATTATACTAAGCAGCCACACCTGCAGATGAGGCTCTCTAATTCTGTAATTAACAACCTCACTTTTGTAGGGAGCTTCTGCAGACAGACACATGACTTTTAGCTTTGTTTGAGACAGCCAGAATGGATAAGAAGACGTGGTATAAGACTTCACAACTTCTGTTTTTTGTTGTTGCATTTTGAGTGTGGTCAAAGTTAGTTAAAAAACAACTGTAAAAACGCTAGTAAAAAAACTTTTAACTTCAACAAAACACACTAATGTACTTTTCAAGTCAGCAGGTTTATTTTTAAGAGCTTTGGTTAATGTTGCCTAAGTTTTTAAGAAGTGCAAGTATTAATTTGACTGCAGAAGTTTTCAGGGAGAAGCTTGATTTTTGAGTTTGACAAGGAATTTAACTATTAGGAAGGTTTCTGATATAATCTGTGTTGCAGTGATTCTTAGAGGTTTATTCAATGTTTTTTTTGCTGTGTTACAGGTGGTGGTGTCTTCTTATGAAGCTGCCAGCTCTATCATCATTGAGTTTGACATGGACAACAGTGTCTTTGGCCTGCCTAGAGAGTTTGTGGTAGCCAGTGCAGGTAAAATGTTTACGAAAAGGCCTTTTTTAAACAGTGTTCACTGCATGCATTATGGGACCTGTTCACATAAAAGTAAGAAGTCTTTAACATCATTCTGTGGTTTGGCTTTTGTGATGTGTGAAATGATTTTCCATTCATCAGATCCATGTTAATGCCTTTAACCAACCCCTTATGCCAATTGTAATGTAGCTGAAAAGCTTTTTATAGTTGTCTTCCTTTATAACTTAAATGACACAATTTTTGCTTTTGATAATAGTTTAATATTTAAACAACTCCTCCCTTAGACGTTTTTAAACTCCATCCAGTATCTTAGTCTTGTGATCTCTGGTAAAAATGTCAGCCACCAAATAAGTGCCTCCCCATGGAATACTGTTGAGCTATTTATTCTATTTAACAATCTTTTTCAGTGTTTTAAAAGCTGTGTGACAGAGTTTTAACCATATAAAGGTTCTCTGTCAATTCTGAATTGACAGTGTTCCTGCATGAGATCTTCGTCATCGACACTTAAAAGTGCTCAGTCTTTCAATGTTCTCCAGCTAGAAAATGTGTATACAATCATGCTAAGTTGTGCACTTCTCTCCCTTCTTGCAGCGGCATCCATGACTGCTTTGGTGGTGACGGCATGCATCATCTGGTGTGTGTGTGCAGCCAAATCCAATCGTCAGAAGGATGGATTCCACCGTTTGAGGCAACACCGAGATGATTATGAAGATGAGATCCGGCTCACATCTATGGGCTCCAAGAAGTCGCTACTAGCTCACGAGTTCCAGGATGAGAGTGAAAGTGATGAGGAGACTCTGTATGCCAACAAAATTTGAGAAGTGTTGCACTAATTTAATGGTTGGCTGAATATTTTTTTTTTTTCGCTTCCTCCCTTTTAATTTAATTCCTGGCCAACCAGAAACAGGTTGAACTCTGGACAGCATCTCTGTCTCTCTTTAATGACTGTGAAATGAGTGATAAAGACACTTTGTTCTGTTACACCAACAAGCTTTGAGGACTCACTTCCAGTCACTCAGTTATCACTGCTTCTATATAAATGCTTAAAGAGCATCCTGATGGTGTCTGGACTGAAGGGCTGGCTTTTTTTGTTTCATCTCTGCCTGACTGGATCAGGAGAACAAAGACAGAGAGGGTGATTTAAAAATGAGGGCAAGAAAAATAAAGGTTTGGCCCACATCCGTCCAGGTTTTGAGTCCTTCACGTTTTTCATCTCCGAGCCATGCAAGAGTGCTTTTTCAGACCTCTGCTTGTCCTACCTGACTGAAGGGTTCCAGCTGTTTAGTCCAAATAAACTGCTATCCGTTGGATGTGTAATGAAGTCTGGATGGAAACGCTCAATCTCAAGCAATCTCCCAAACTGACATCACTTTTTTTTAAATACAACTTTGAGTTTTGAATTTAAAATAGATTTTTCTTTTACTTAAGAAAGCATTGCCACATCGAAGTGTCCGAACCTTTGAGAGAATGAATCCAACACTGTGCCTTGGCTTCTGTAAAGTTTACAGTCCGCTGAGGCTGTAGTATGTGACAGAAATCAGCGACATAGTGAGTAGGTTTTATTTGGTCCATACTGGAATTTGATCCATCCTGTTCTCAGGTGGTAGGAAAAAAGATTATGATTAATGGATAGCTGATTTCCAGTGTTGCACTGTTTATGCACAGATGCAGATAGGCTTGCAGGCCTAGGTGCAGTAGTTTGTTTTTTTTATTGTTCCTGTGCATCAGTGTGTTGGCTGAAATCATAATGAGAGCAAGCTTGTAAAAGCTTTTAAGCATCAGGAAGAAAAAAAGTTACCTTTGAAATGCTTGAATGAAACTCTTTCCACTAAGTGCAGGGTGCTCTAATGTATGCATAGACGCCACATGCACTAAATGGAAAGCAAGGATTGTCCTATTTCACTGCCCAGGAAAAAATATATGAATCTCTGAAAATGTAATCATAACAAGAATGTATTTTTGTTTTGTTTTTTTCTTTTTTGTTTTGATTAAAGTTTTGTTTTAGGGCAATTCCAAACTGTCTGTATATGGGAAGTTACTGCTGGCTTTCATGCATGTTGCATTGAGCCGGTGCTCTGTTTTTGTACATTCTCACAATAAGGAATATCAAATCTGTTTGTCCATTCATTCATTTGTATCTGTTGGTGATTATTCTTTCACTGAACAATAGTAATAAGTGTGAGAGTCATCACAGGTGTCCGTCCGTTAATGATCACTGTCTAGGATGTCAAAGCCACATGATCTGCATGACTTAAAGGTCCAGTGGAAAGAGTACATTCTTTTTTTTTCAAACTTTTTGAAAAACAAAGGACATGCAGATCATTCAGTTTGCCTGAGATGTTTGAAAACTACAAAAAATGTTATGGAGTTGTAGACTGAGACTTTTGTTACAAGTTTAAAGTTATTCAGTACATAACTACCGTTGTGGTGAGAATTGTGGGGATTACTATCATTTGAGGATAAAGCAAGAAAGTTATTACTGGAAAAGAAATTAATGAAAAATTTCCACAGTGGCTCTAAAAACAGTAGTTTGAAGTGAGATTGCATTTTCTTTCATTAGTTAAAAAGCGTTCTTCGTCAGATAAGATCCTGGGAGAAGGTTGGTTTTGAGTTTTCCGAATAGAAAAACGTGCGATGTACTGGTAAAACTGTGCTAAAATCTTTCAACATGGCATAGACTTTAACTTGAAGCCTCTGCTAGCATACAAGATAAACTGCAGAGAAACTAAATTCAGATTTTCTTTACATCAGAAATCAATGTGTTACCATTCCTATCTGAATTAAAAATATTGCACTGGATGATTAAAATCAGTTCTTAAACTGATAATGCTATGCATGTTTTTCATCACATATGTGCAAACAGTTGTTTATATAAGGAATTGCCTTGATTTCCATTTACTTTTGCAAGAGATTATTTGCTTCTCCTGTGAGCAAATGCAGTTGTAATCAGTAAAGTTAAATCTGATATTTGTGTAGAGAGACAGTTTTGTATATTATTTTTTTCTTTCTTATAATTTACCTGTGAATGTGTGTGTATGGATTTTGAAAGTTGAGCGTGTGTCAGGGTCACGCAGTGTTTTTGAGAACATTTTATAAAAACTGGAATCGACTGTAAATAATGTTGCTGAATTGTAAATGGAAAGTGCAATTCATGTTAACCATGAATATTCAGAAAAACTCAAAACACAATGAAATAAAACATCTGTGTTGCATTTTGTGGTAGTGCTTTTTTTTCTTGATGACACTTGAAAGGAGATGGAATAATGTAATCCCATATTCCTTAATTCCACAGAATTTGCTGATAGTTGGCCTTAATATTGAAAAATAAATTTTATTCTTGTTGATGCCATTGATGCCATGTTGTCTTGTGTGAGTAAATAGGTTTTCCCATGTTTGAGGATCCAGATAGCACATACCAAGCACACATTAAATATTTAGTGGCTTAAAGCAGGACCCTCCGGGTTGCAGTGACATTTTTGGCATTGAGGGAGCATCAGATTGTAAAGTTCTTTTTCTCTAAAACATTTTTTTTCTTTAGCAATTAGAATGCCAAGGAGGCATGTCATTTTCAAAATCTATTGTGTGGTCCCCAAATAGCCTCTAGGTGGCGCTGCCTATATTCTTGGGGTCAGGCTGTTGTGCCTGAAAGGCTGAAGTCAGGGCGACAAAAGCTCTGCGACCCTTTCTAGTTCGCAGGTAGACGTCTTCTTTTGACACGTGACACACCCCGGAACTTGGTGACGTCTCAGAACAACAAAGATGGCAGGATTAGGAAGCAGCAACTACTGGGAAGGTACGGGAGCAAAATTTGACTCGATTTACAGTGAACAGTATCAACAGCAACGACAAGTACACTTGTGAAAATGTCAGCTTTTCATTTGCCAGTGTCATTGTTGGCGTGTGTGGCCTGTATGCCCATAGGTTAAATGCATACGTGTCTCTATTACCATCAGCAAGCTAACGTACCACCGTGTAAATTAACGTTATTTCTTAACCTGTTAAACCTGAGTCGCCACGCTAAACGGTTTATCAAGCAGCCGTATTGATAGCCCGTTGTGTCAGCTGTGACTCGCATTATTTGTATTTAGTAGACACCATCCTATTTTTTTCCTGTGTTAATGTAACGTTTAGCAAGTTAGCTCATACAGCGTATCCCAGTTACACAAGTGAATGAGCGTCGCTGTAAAAACGTCACTATTGCCTTTGCTTTGTAAACAAACCATAAAATGTTTCGTCTTTGTGTGTGTTTTCGGTACAGATCTGCGAAAGCAGGCCAGACAGCTGGAGAATGAACTTGACCTAAAGTTGGTCTCCTTCAGTAAACTGTGCACCAGCTACAGCAGCTCCAGGGATGGACGTCGAGGAGACACGTAAGATTAAAGCAAAAGTCTGCTTAGAGTCTCACTCATAAAAATCCCGGTATATGTATAAGTAGCAAGATTAAGGTAGTTTACAGGGAGAGTTCACCTCAGTCAGACAGACTGTTTCTGACTGCGGGTAAATCAAGTCAGGAAAACAATGAACCCGATGGAGACAGACAGATAAAGTCTTCTAATGTGATGGTTCAAACAATTAGTTGATCAATCCGTCAGTATATCATCAGAGGATTTAACGGCAACCATGTTTAATGAATTAAGCAATCACCACAGCAATTTTTCAAGCAGAAATGCCTTTTGTGATTTCAGCTTGTATGGGGTTGCTGCTTTTCTTTGCCATATGTGGTAGTTTAGTGAATATCCCTGTGTTGTGAAACTGTCAGATAAAACAATAAGTTTTAAGATGCTCCCCTGTGAAGTAAAAATGAGCATTATTGCTATTTCTTGTGAAAATAATCAGAGGATTGATTGATAATAATTTAGTTTAAGTAATCTTGGTCCCCAACATTTGTGTTAGGAGAAAATACCTGACAAATGCTTAAACGAATTAAACTAATAAAAATAATAAATAAAATAAAATAATACTAAGTAAAACTAGTGCCTCCTGATGCCTCTTTGAGGACATTTGAAAAAAACTTAACGTATTTTTAACAATATTAAGGATGATAAATGCGCATGTGACCTAAGTTTTGGTGACCAGATGGCCTGGGTATGTGAGTGGAAGCTTGCCAGTCCAGGAAAGTGTTGGCTACAGGAAGGAAATGTACGAACAATACATTGAGTCCATACCGAATCCAAGGGTGTTGTTCACCAGCTATAATATCTAAGGAAGGAGGGAAGTGAAGAGGAAGTTCCCAATGGAGATATTATGCTATCGATGTTAGTATATGTTTGTTATTGGAATTGAACAACTACTTACAAGCTGCAAAGACATGTTTTTATTTTTAATCATAAGGTTTTCATTTCCTTAAACTCACTCATGGAAACTCACTCATCAGAATGGAGGATTACACAGCTAGTATTTTTTTTACATTTAGACTCAAGAAATCTGTAAAAGATTTTTTTTTTCTAACATATAACGATTAGTACAAACGAAAAGTTTTAAGGAATCTAATTGTTGTCCATTATTTGTTTTTCCTCAAGGTCAGACACCACCCCACTGCTAAACAACTCTACACAGGACAGGATGTTTGACACCATGTCAGTGGAGATTGAACAGCTCCTGGCCAAAGTAAGTAAATTCTCACTGGCCACTGGCCCGTGAAAGGCCAGCAAAAAAGTCTATAATAAGAACAGGACTGGATTTATGTGAAGGTTCTTGTTTTTTCTCCTGCAAGGCTCCTGCAAGTAAAGAGCAGACTGCAGGTTCTACGTCTATACATGCATTTAAACCGTATCAGTACTCAATCATACAACTGAATACATTACACATTTCTTGGAAGAAAAATTTAAAGGCTTTCAATTTAATATTACAGTCTTGATTCTTAAGTTAATGACATGCCTACAAGAGATGTCAAAAACATCAATTACGTTAAATCAGTATTGCCACCTCCACAGTGTGTTTTATCATTTGGCTACATGTCATGAAAGACATGTTACAATATGTAGATTGAACGGACACATGAATGAGAATTTTTAATATTTCTGCATAAGCACCACTTTGTATTGGGATCCTCAATGCATCGAAGCTTCATCTTCTTATCCCTTGGTTGCCTTTCTAATTCATCTGTCTATCCATTCATTCTTCATCTCTCTGTCAGCTGACTGCAGTCAATGACAAGATGGCGGAGTACACCAACACCCCAGGCACAGCCTCTGTCAATGCTGCACTCATGCACACCCTCCAGAGACACAGAGACATCCTACAGGTCAGCCCTTTTCTTCTTCTCAGTTTGGATCTTCATTTTTTGTGCTAATCTGTTCTCTAAGCTCTATGATATATTTTACTTGAATTTTGTTTTCTGTAAAACACCAATTTTGTAGAAGCATGCTATAATTGCCTCATTGTTCCTAATGGTGCTCTTTTTTAAAAATCTTCCACCCCTTCTTTATTACCTCTTTTAATTGTTTTCCATACAGGATTACACACATGAATTTCACAAAACCAAAGGCAATTTCCTGGCCATCCGGGAAAGGGAAGACTTGCTAGGATCTGTCAGGAAAGACATTGAGTAAGTACTCAATCACAACACCTTTTGACTTATTTGCTCTTCCAGCCAAAATACTATCATGTGTGTACAGTTATTGGAACACAGGAATTTTTTTTTCACACTGCAAAGGCAATTCCACAGTAGAATTAATGATAACTCATTTAATATATTGACTAGTAAAAATATAATAAATCAGCAGTCAGAGGCAGCAGATAGTCTCTTATTGTCTTCCTCCATTAACTGTATATGGTACTGTACATAGAACATATAATATTGTCATGTGGTGCTTTACTGTGTTTGATTTTGGTGGCCACTGAGGGAGGGTGGCGCTGTCAAGCATTATTCAGAGTGCTTCTATGTTGTAGACCTTAATCCTTGGAGGGATAGTTGAACCTTGACTTCTATTTGACAAGGGCTGGAAAAATGTTAGTCATTAAAACCTAAGAAGATTCATGGTCCTTTTGGCCTTGTATTGAAAAAGCGTGTCCTCTCCTCAGATTGGCTCAGTCGTCAGTTAGTATGTTGAAATTAGACAGAGGCTCCCTCAGACCATGACTCGTGTCAGGCTTTTTTTTTTTGTAATGGCTTATTGATCTGTAAGACACAGTGCTGAGCATTTGTTGAGCAGAGCAGGACTCCTATTGATCCCCTTCTGTTCAACTAGTATTCAGGTAGCCTGCTAAAGCTTCACATATTCCCTGTAAATGTATGTATATTGAAACAGTTTCATTTTAAACTCTCTTAGTAAAACATAATCTGTATATTAAAGTGTTTTTCTAACATGAACCAATTGCAGCCATGTCTAATGCATGACCACTTCCCCACAGCGTTCTATCTTCAGTTGTAAATTTACAAAATTTAAGCTGATCTATTTTTATCTACCACCAAGCCATTATTATTTAATGATGATTTGTAGCTGCAGCTGCATGTAACCAATAAAATTTTAACTGTGTATCTACTCAGTAAGCAGCATCTCTTGAGGTCAGCCCCACATGCAACAGTTCACTCAGTCTTCTCATTAAATTACATTGGAGTGCCACTGACCCTACTAATAGGCTCAGTGCTGATGAATCCAATGCATAGAAATGAGCCAGTGTTGTTGACCCAGTGCTCAGCCTAACGATGACTAATGTGTCTAGTGGATGCTAATGAGGGAACCATCTGAGCTAACAGGTAGAGGAATTACAGCTGCTACTGTTATGGCACAGTGCAGTGACATGTCGAGTCATGCTTTACACAAGAGAATTTCTTTTGAAGAGCAATTGGCTTCTAACCTCTTCCAGTGACCTCTACTAGTAGGGCATGGGAAAGGGATAAGGTAGGACTTAAAAGTGTATGAAAGCAGTTGTAGCCTGGCTGGAAACTGGAAGGCTACCTTATTATTTTTATCTGTTGAACTGCCTCGGCTACAGTGCAGCCTGTGATGAATGACAAAGCTGCGAGCCAATTTGATATTATGAACACACTTTTTTCCGATCTTCTCAGAAGAAATCAATGACAAGTGTTACATCTGAGTTTACTCAGTGGGATTGTCTGCTCTGGTGGAAAAAAAACAACTAAAAAGGCTATGAGAAAATCTCCGGAAACATTTTTTCCAAATCACAGAAACAGTTAGATTTTTATCAAACTATCAAACACAAGTCAGAGAATACAGAATAACAACAGCATAATGTTACAAAAAATTATAATTATAGTTTAAAACATTTTGATATTCTATATTACAAATACATTTTATTAAGAAAGACAAAAGTCAAGGTCAGTTGTGCTTTGAAAAATTTTTGCTTTTGCTGAGCATTTTATCTCTTTTGTCAGGTAGAGGGCAGTAGAGATCTTAGACAATCAGTAAACCTGAGAAGGCTGCTGGTCATTGTAAATATTGTGTGTATCCACAATAAAACTGCACACACTATACAATCCATACAGATTAAAAGAAATGGTGCATGCTGTCTCACTTATGCAACCACCTAAATGAGAAATATGACATTTATCACACACTTTACCAATAGCTCTAATTGGACCTGCAGACTCAGCAGCAAAACATATTATCATGTGCGCACACACACACACACAACTGCACCATTCATAACAGCGGGATGAAACAGAGCTGAGCTGAGACTCAACACTCCCTCTGCTCTTGCTTTGATTCTAAATGTCAGCAACAAAAATGACAGCTAGCCTGTGATTTACATTGGTGCCCTTTTAAAAAGCCTTGCTAGAGTGATGAAGCTGGCTGTCAGTACTGGCAATTCTGGCCCCACAATGGCACGGGCACTGCTGGTGGGGTGGCCAGTTTGGGCCTGAGCCAGCCACTGTAGAGTGTGCTGCGTGTGCACTGAATATAGTATTTCCATTCATTGGCTTTGGATGGCGCACTGGGGATGAAGTAGGCACATTTGTTCTTGGACTGTTTGCAGTTAGCTGGGTGGGGTAGGGTGTTAATGGTATATGTGTGCATATGTGTGGTGTATTCTCTCTGTGTTCTCCCCCGCTCTTTATTTTGTTGTCGCCTAACTGGAGGGTGGGGCTGCATTAAATGACTAGAAACCCCGGAGAGCACAGGGAGTCAGCTGTTCATGGATGCTTAAAGCTGAAGTTGCATTAAGCAAAAGAGAATGGATGTAATGAGTTCGCTCTTTGAGTTGTATAACAACCCACCCATTAACTGTGACTGCTTTGCTACCAGATAGCTGGAGCATACCCTTTTTATTCATTTATTAACTTGGGACCGTATGGTGCAATCTGTATGTTAATTGAATCACCAGACTGTCTCACAGATAATGCATAGCGTAGTTAAGAAATTGTGAGCCATAGTGACAAAAATCAATATTTTATTAACCTGACTCTGACACACCCACTCTGAAGCATTGTCAGGGTGGTACAAGAGGAGGTCAGGCTGAGCAGCTCCTCTGGCCCTTTCCCGCTTCCCAGTATGGCATTTTTAGGTGTGTTGCGACATGCAGAGCTGTAATTTTAGGCATTTCCAAAACTGCCTTATAGCAGGTAGGAACCAGTTTGGCCTGCTATATATATGGCCCTGCTTGAAAACAAGATCACATTTCTGTCTTTCAAAGTAATATTGTTGCTGTAAACCACACAGGTTCAACTTGCAGATAACCAAGAAAAAGGCCACAAGTAAAGTGAAAGTTTTTTAGTTAGACTCCCACCATCTTGTTCTTACTTTCAACCAACTGATAACAGCCTGGTTTTTGATCAGCTCTTATAACCTTAATGTTACTGTTTTAGGCTACTGCTGATTCAAACCAAAAGTTTCCTGCTCTTTTATGCTGCATGTTAAAAGCTTTAGCTGGTAAACCACAAGAAGGCTTTTTCTTTAGAGCAGGTGTAGGAAATGCAGTGGCGTTGGCACTGATGGCAGCTTGATAAAAACTGATCTACACAGCTTTTTGTCAGTGGATTAGATTGATACCACAAAGGATAATAGAAGTACTAGAAGTGAGCTAGTTTGGTTATGTCATTGGGTCCCTAATGTTCTGTGGAGTGGAGATGTAAGACATTTACATCTTGACCTTAGATAAATGACTACAAAGAGCTTGTACAGGTAAAGATTGTGGACTTTTGTTTGTGGATGAGGGAAAAAAGGCAATGAAAAACTGCACTAACAAGATAGCAATTGAGTTTTTTGTCTGACAAAGTGATTTAGACACTCAATGGTATGAATAGATGAGAATTATAAGTGTCATAAATACCGCAACACTACAGTTGCTACAGGTCAGTGTCAAGGCTGTCGACTGTCAGTTGACTGTCAGCTTAGTTTCAGGATCTTCTAAATAAATGTGTCCTTCATAATTGCACAAATACAAAGAATTGACACTCTGTCACTGTTTTTGAATATTGTATCCCATTATAAAGTTAATTAAATAGCTTTCTTTAATTTGAGACTTTATTCAAAGTGACAGTGTTGTTTTAATCGTGTGTCTGTGCGTCATTTTTCAGGACATACAAGAGTGGCTCCGGGGTCAACAACAGAAGAACAGAGCTGTTTTTAAAGGAGCACGAGCACCTGAGAAAGTAAGTTTCCATCACCTTTCTTTGCCATATTTAAAAAATTCAAGGTAATCAAGAGTTCAACTTTTAATCAACTCAGAGTTGAGTTTTGTTTTGTTAGTTTGGTCTATTAATCCTGGCAGCTCAAAGAAGAAAATAACTGCCATTTTTTGAGAGTTTTACAGCCGTTTCCTGCAAGAAATATCCTCACCTTTCCGGGAAACAAAGCTGGGATCACACATCTTGATGGTGCAGGGCAGCCATTTGGAAGAACACTGGTTACTGATGGCTGCTTATTAAGCTGAAGCACCCACTGGCACTTTGTTTTTCTATACTTTTACTTGCTCACCTCTTTTGTATAATATTACATTCATTAATCTATTTTGTCATTTTGTTTTGGGACAGAGAAGAATGCAAATCAAAACTGAGTGCTTTCCTGGCTAGTAGAGACAAAACACTTTTGTGCTTCCCTTCATTTCCTCTTGAAGAAAATATCAGAAGTGTCAGGTTTAGATTTAGCGGTGGAGTGGCATATCTCATATCTCAATACTGAGTAAGCAAATTTATAAAACATGTTTTTCTCTAAATTGCATAGCTGCAGCTTTAAGCAGTAAAAAGTTGGGCAGTGTTTTTGTACTGACACAGTAGGTCAAACAATGATCTGCCAGCAAACTCATTTGTGTCCTACTATCTTTTGGCTGACTCTCAAGCACTGCAGACCAGCATGAGGTAGTAAAGTTTGTGAAGTCTGTGTACATGTGTGTGTGTGTGTGTGCGTATGGGTGTGTGCGCGTGTGTGTGTGTGTGTGTGTTTGTGCGTGTTTGTGCGTGCGTGCGTGGGTGCGTGCGTGTGTGTGTGCAAGAGGTGTGAGAGGCATCCTGTGTAGAAAGTAAGATTGGATGTCAGCAGGGCACACACATTCACACTCACACACACACACATACACACACACACTCATACAAGCACTCACTGTCTCTCCTTCACTCAAACAAAGCACAAATTAACCACAGAAAAGCTTTTAGCATTGCACAAGCTGGATGATCATGTCTGATAATTTGGACATACCCGACAAATACAAAACAGTCTGATTGATTCTCCGTTAGGCTCAATTTTTGTTTCCTGTTTCAACTTCTGAAAGAAATAATGCTCAAATATTCTCAAGATCTCCGAGTATCATTTCAACACAGGCTCTACCTATTCTGCCACGATATGTATGATGTTTTTTTCTCCTCTAATAAAATGAAAAGGAGTTTATGAAATGGTTCATATGCACAACGACATTAAACCCTTTACTATACAATACACCCTAGTTAAATAAATGTGCAATACAACTGATCTGGAGCCCCAACACAGTAATGTGTCATTGAGTAATGTCTTGGGTAGTGACTTTGCTTCTCTGACGATCACACTGACCCTTTTCTTTGAATCATTGTTGGATTCATCTTTGAATCAATACATCCATTCAGATCACTGGGTTGTTAAACCCTTTTTTCTATAACAGCTGCCATGCTTTATGGCTGTAACATAACACTGGATTTATAGTGTATGGTAATAAAAATTTAGTTGATCTTTGCTGATGGAAGGATACAATCTATGTTAAGAGTTCATTAAAAATCTAATTAAATGAGATTAATTGGGAAACTTGGTAGCCACAAAATTTCAACTTAATGTTCCCTGAAAGATAATTGAAAAAATATTGCATGACAAGTCAATCTGATAATGAATATGACACTACAAGGAAAAACCAAAGTGAAAGCATTAATAGATTCATGTTTTAGAGAGAGAATAATTCTTCCTGTCCTGTCATTCTAAAAGTCACTCACTCAGTTTCTTGGATCTGCTTTTGTACTTGTTTTTATAATCTAACTTTAGGACGATTTTTCTCAAGATAATGTGCTATTTTAGGAAAGTGTAAGATAAGACTGTTTCTCTTTAATTTATTCAAGCTGGGCTCCAAACAGTCGGACTGAATAGGGATGATAACAGGAACTGAATAGTGACACATTGCACTCAACCTCATCCAACCTGCCGTATCCACTCAGTATTCCCAGCAGTCATGCTCTTGTGCCAATCCAGCACAACTGATCAGGATATGGATAATGAAATTATCTCATTAAACCACAACCCATATTAGAGGGCTTCCCCAGACCACTGACAAAGATGGGGAGCCAAAGAGGAGATTGGAGATGAGGATCTGGTTACGCTCGATTGATCCTATTAGAGCCATAAAACAGGAAAGAGGACCTTAAGAGAAAAGGACTAAAATGTGTTTGTGGCCACAGCAATAGTCTGAAGTTTCACTGAGGGCAGGCACAATGATTTGATAAAGAGAAGAGATTTGAGTTGAACTGCGTTTTCTGACACAGTCTTCTGTGCTCTCTTTTTAAAAGACAGTTTTATGAGTAATAAGGCTTCCCTAATGTGAGATCAGTTTATCTGTTTGCTTTTCGAAAGATTTTTGAGATGTTTTTAATGTTAGTATTCGCACTGTGTTGTGGAGTGCTTTCTGTTGAGCTGTCAGCTAAGTTTGCAACTACAAAACCCTGTTTTGTGCCCATAGCTTTTTACCTTAGGCTAAAGGATTTCTACTTCCTATTGCATTAACAGTGTAGGATGCTTTTTTGTGGTCTTTGTGTTTGTGTTGTTTGAATCTATGATATATCGACAGGGGATGGTACCAGCATTGCAAAACTGATCAACCAAAGCTAATTACACACTTCAGCAAAAAGGTCCCTCCTGGTTATCTGTCCAGCCTGCAGAATAGAACCAAATAGAATGAGACAGACACGCCTAATTTGCTTTTAAGATAGTTACCTCTCTGTTTTTTGCTTGTAGTCTTCAGCCATCTGTCGTCTCACATCACTCAGACTCGCCTACACATTGTCTGATGAGGTAATACTAGGCAGATAGCACCCTTTGGTGTTCAGGCTGGTAGGATGGGAGGTAGCTGACAGCCCATTCAAAACACAGAACGATGATTTTTCCTAGGTGTGAATTGCCTGCTGTCTGCAAGCACCTTTAACTTCAGCTTGATGCTGTTCAGTTATTAGAGCTACAGTTAGTGCTGTTGATATTTTTTTGTTGCTGTCTATTTGTTCAGCTCACTCCTCTCTCTTTCTGCATCTTTGTATATCTGTTTTTCCATCTCTCTGCTATAAAGGTCAGCCTCATGAATAAACTATAAGGAAGGAGGGGCAGGTCCATTAAAAGCTCTAATGGCAGTGGTCACTCTGATAAAAACTTCCTGTCAAACGGAGGATTTTTTTTTTTTTTTTTGACACACCAGTGGTGTCGATGTGAAGCAAAGCAAATTTAAACCTCACATCAGCACAAATTTGCTTAAACAAGGAGTGTGTTTGCTGTCTGTGTAGATGTGCCAGCAACTGTAAAAACTTCCCTCAAAACTCACCGGAAAGTTCAGTTGTTTCAGTAATGTTCATCCGGACACTTTTTCTTCTTGACCCTGTACATTCATATTGTAAAGTCTTACATTTCACTTTGGTGGATTCGTTTTTTCCCCCAGCATTATTATAGAGTTCTTCTCTGTGAATTTGACAGTGTAAAATGTGTGTTGGGTATGTGGCAAAGGATTTTGAATCAACTCTAAGATGCAATGTGTTTCCTTTTTGCTGATACAGTTCCCCTTTGAAACTATCTTGTGCATCTTGCCAAGATTTGCAATACTGTTTCCTGGGCAAAGTAATTAATGTTCAGTTTACCTGGCTGAGTCTATTAGTTGCCCCTAATTGCTCTAAAAGCTAAAGCGACAGAGCATTACTCTCAGAAGGTTTCTAAAACGCATTTTCTTTCAGAATACCACTTAAAATAATTGATGAAACAAAATCAGTCATCATTTCGAGTATCTACTGCAGGCATCATTTTTCACCTCTTGTTGTGTTACTTCTGAATGTAAGCAAAAACAGACATGTGTGTGAGCAGTAAGCAGTCCGTTCAGCCTCTGTCTGTGTTTGAAAAGCAAGGATGGGCATGGAAGCATGCGGGCAGGGTGGGTTGATTCATTTTACTGGGAAAGGCAATTAGCCTATAGCTAATGAGCGGTTTAATGACTGCAGCAAAACACCCCTGACCTGGGGAAATGGAAGAAACCCACTCAGACCTAAAACCATATATACATGAATGTGATGGCATTATAACTCAGCAGTACATCAGCAGCTGATGAGAACAAAACGTAAATCTTTGGCCCCATCTCATTTCTGCATATAAAAACTACATGAATCAAAGGTCACTTCAGCCCACAGCCACTCTCTCTTTTGCTCTTCAGCTCATGATTTATGAGGTAAATACTGTAAGCAGACAGTCAAAAATTCATTTTTCTCTTTCAGTTGTTTGTCTGTCTTCACTGCTTTTTTTTGTTCATCATTTAAGACTGGTGCCATGTGGCCGTCTTGTGTTTGTTGAACCAGATTCTGTTAAAGCAAACAATCATAAAGGTATATATATATATTTAAATTTATAACAGGACAGTCAATTATTTTAAGACTGGAAAATATGGAATCACAGGCTGCTGGCCTGTGAGACTGCACAGTCTTGCTCCCACTGAGCTTTACATCACAAATATCTGTACTTTCAGTATTTGGCATTTGTGAGTAACTTGCTTGCCAGCATAAATTCTGAAAATTCTGCCAGTTAAATCCCATTTCACTGAATGTTTTGATTCCAGTAAGTGATTTTATTTCAGTGGTATGAAGACAACAAGTTTATTATTACAAACTGCAGCCAAATAGCAGTTTGGTGTTTGTGTGTTTGTGGAGCGATGATCCGACACTGTAAGATGACCTTTGCAGTGTCTGTTCTCATGGGAAGCACTTGTGTAATGGTTTAAGAAGTGCTCCTCTCCATTTGTTTACATTCTATGTGTATGACAGTCCCTCGTACCTTTTCTGTAACCCTTCAGGAACTATGTTAGACGTAGACCAAAAGGAATGACATCAAATATGTGTATAAATATATATATGTATATGTATATATGTATATATATGTATATGTATATATGTA
>JAQNCA010000029.1:13047415-13065602 GCA_029783725.1 Acanthurus tractus | reverse complement strand
GTATATGTATGTATGTATATATATATATGTATATGTATGTATGTATATATATGTATATGTATATGTATGTATGTACATGTATATATATGTATATATGTATATATGTATATATATACGTATATATGTATATATATACGTATATATGTATATATATGTATATATATATGTATATAAGTATATATGTATATGTATATATATGTGTGTATATGTATATGTATGTATGTATATGTATGTATGTATATGTATATATACATATATGTATGTATGTATGTATATATATACGTATATATGTATATATATACGTATATACGTATATATGTATATATGTATATATGTATATATGTATATATGTATATATACACACACACACACACACACACACACACACACACACACACACACACACACACACACACACACACACACACACACATATGGTTGTATATGTGTATTTGCAGATATTATAATTTTTGTCAGCCTTAATCAAAGCTTGAACTGCCATGAAGTCTCTCTTAAATTCAGTATTTTTTTTGTAAAATGCGAGCTGCCCAGAATCTGTTTGATGCATGCCAGCAATGCATGTGCACATAGAAAGCCTCATTGTATGTTTTCTCCTCTCCTTAAAGAAATGAAAGAACTGGTGATGCAGAGGGAGATCAACACATTGGCTTTGATACTTTCACAGTAATCTGTCTTTCCGCGTAGTTTAGCTTGTGAAAAAATAAACAAAAACAAAGATACTGTCATGCTAAAATATAAGATGAAAAGTAACAAGGCACTCAGTTAAGACAGAAGTGAAATGAAGTAGAAATACATAAACAGCCCACCAGGCGTGTCAGCACACCACACTGACAAGAGGGTTTGCATCAGTTTGGAGCAATGAACTGTGGCCTAACTGCAGCCTTTTTACATTTAGATCAACCTTCAAAGACATTAAGATAAGTCATAGTAGCAAAATATCAAAATGTATGTGGTGAAAAATGCCTATAGTTTGTCTTGTCTAAGAATCTGCACCTATGATGCCCTATGATGCTGAGTATTCAATCTCCAATATGCAGCATCTATGAGTCGTGGCATAAAGTACTTGTAGCCCAGTGGAGTGAAGGAATAATCAGATGCTGACATGAAATTTTTGCATTGTACTTGTGACTTTGAGCTCTGTGGGTTATTTGAGTTGAGTCCAGGCATAAGATTAAAAATATGCAAATATAAGAGGAGGTCAATTTAAAGTGTTCTGAGAAGATTCAGGTAAAAATTGGACATGGTTGTGGTTCAGTGTAGGTATGTTGGGGTAGTATTCTCTGTGAGACTTTCCCTCTCATTTTGTTACCTTGTTTGTTTACATAAGCATGTAAGAGCCTGACAGTAAGCTCCTATTGAAAAAAGACATGAGAATGTGGTGTTATTGAATGGATGTTGAGCAGTGAAATACAATCCGTGCAGTTTTGCTTGTTTGGTTTCCTTTAGTTCTCTGAAACATTATCTAAATTGATTCCAATTAGGAAATAAACAGCTAAGAGCTTTGTTGTTATGAGCAACAGGAGATTCAAAACTGGCGTCGCATCATAAGAAGTGGTTCTGCGTGTGTGCGTGCAGGATGCCTTTTTGTCACTCATTCTGATCCTTTTCCCTATAAGGGTTTAGATTTGGGTTAGGTTGTCCACAATGAATGGAAGTCAATGCAATGTCAGAACAAGTGTTTAAAATATGAGTGTTTTGTATGAACAATGACCAATGTCCATCCTTGACTTAAAATGACACAAACAGGCTTTCCCAAACAGCATGATATTTACTTCAAATTTTTGTGCAGCTCAGTTAGACCAAACAAGGTGATTAGAATTAAACTGATCTCTGCCACACTGAAACTGAGACTGAAAACAGCCCCCCACATCTTTTGTTTATTACTAATCAATGTTTTTGCTACACTCCCTCATGTCAATAGCTAACCTCTCTCTTTGTTCTTGTCCTGCTCCCCCTCTCCCATACCTTGCTTATAGTTCGGATCGACTGATGGATGACACAATAAGGTAAGCCCTTCTCACTGCCTTGCTTATGAAAAGACATTTGTTCGCATATGTAACAGCTCCCTCCGCCCCCTCTATTGCCTTATTTTGCTGCTGAATCTGAAACACTTACTTAATAGACCAGGCTTTCCTAGTCCAATCTTAGCATCTGATATCAAATTATGAAAGCTAATTGATAATTAAAATTACCTAATCCCTACACTGTATCACTTAATCTGCATGAATGTTATATCAGTTACAAGAACTTATTTGAATTTATAACCCAGCTTTTATGAGGCTTTTATAGAAAGAATAATAAAATAGAATAACTTAAAAAAAGTCTTCTTTTGGTTTCCTGTTTTGCTCTAATAAACAGAAAAAAAATCAGATTTAAAGTACCTCTTAATGACACGCAAGGTCTCTCAAATCTTAAAGTCTTGTTGATCAGCAGTGGGCCTGTAAGAAATTGCATAGTGCATCTCTAAATGCCAAATACTGCTGTTCACATGCAGTGTACGTGACAGGCTCTGGCTCTCACAAGCCGGTTAACATTGTCGAGGTTGCTGCAGTCAGCAAAGTGTTTCTTCCTGACTGAGGAGAACATGATCCCTAAAACACTGCTCCAGGCCAACACTGCTCAAGGCACCGACTAGGGAGTGCAAGGAGATGCCGTGACCTCACCCACACACCCCACACACTCCTTACACACTGCAGAATCTGTTCTTACCTGCATTACATACAGACACACTCCTATAGTTCGACTTTTTGTGAGGACCCTCATTGACGCAAGGCACTCATTAGCTCCTTACCCTTTTTCAACCATCCCAACTAAATGACCAACCATAACCTTTACACTCATGGTGTGTTCACATTAAAAGCGAGGTGAACATTACACATAGTATACAAAGTCAGTGCAAAGATGTGCTCGACATCATTCAGGGAATGCAATGAAAGAGTGAAAGATAAGCACATATCACAGGGTGTTTGACTCGTGAGCTGAGCTGCTGCTCACTGAACATCAGTCAGCTTTGGGGGAGAGTCTTGGGTAGAGCTGGAGCCTCTTTAGGAATTAGTAAAAAAGAAAAGATATTGGAGGGAAACAAAGAGCGAGTGCCTGTGGTCGATTTATACTACATTCAGAGGCTGTTGAATTTAACACAAACACAAACAACCACACTCCTTCAGATACAGTTCATACCTGCCATTGCCTGCTTGCATGTGGCTAATGTGTCAATACTCTCCCCTTATATGAAAGTACATCATACGTCCAACCTGGACCTAACTAACTATAACCGTAACCATAATACTGAGTGTTAAGCAAAGCTCACTATTTAGCAAGAACAAGTGTACACACACACATGCACTATTGCTTTTTCAACTATGTCAGAAGAGTAAACAACTGTGGTGATATCATGTGCCTTGTTTTTAAATCCCTCCTTTGGGGCTCTGTCACTGTGGGATGGGTGGAGTTTTCCTCCTGTGGCCAGTGCTCACTGTTTGTCCCCCTGCTGTTCAAGAGTTACATAATGCTACTTGCAGTGAAGAAAAAAAAAACAGTTTTACCAACTGTTTTTGGACATATTGACACTATACTTAAGTAATTATTTTGACTTTGCCGAGTGAATCTCTTTTACTTGAATGCTCCCACTGTGAAGGGCTCAGTAGCTGCTATTGATTTATTGTGTGTAACAGATGCCACAGAAAGCAAACACAGAGCCTGAAACTTTTCTTTGCCAACTGCCCAGCAGCACTTTGCTGCAATGAAAGTTGCTGAGGCCTGTGTTTGAGAGCAAAGAGTTACGCTCTCACTGCAATTCTATACCTTCCATCTACAAGCCTAGTAGACTTCAGAAACATACTGCAGGCTCCCAAGTTAAAACAGGATTGGATGGAAAACGCTTCACCCCAGAACGATTATCTCTTCTATCACAGGGAGATTTCAAGAATTGGCAACAGTTTCTAGAAAGGCTTAGAAACTACATTTATTTTGATCATACATAAGCTTTGCTGCACTAGAAACTTAGATTTTATAGCAAATAATGGTATAGTGCTGTTGTTTAGGATTTAATTAGATGATGGGGCGTTTGACATTTTTCTTCTCAGTCTTTTTTCACCACCTCTTATCCCTTAAATTTCTTTCTCATGTCTCCAAAAATTCCCAGTTGAACTGAATTTCTAATTATATGTTATCGCACTGGCAGTGAGAGGCACTTTACAGTTCTAATGACTTTGACCACATGCAGTATATTTTCACCTCCCAACTCATTTGTCTCTTTGTCTCCCTGTCTCCTCAGTATTGCCATGGCGACCAAGGAGAACATGACCTCCCAAAGGGGCATGCTGAAGTCCATACAAAGCAGGGTCAACACACTGGCCAGTATCCTTTATGCTGCTATGTACATGTGTGTGTTTTGTGTGTAGAAAGGAAACCAAATAGAAGAAAGTACAAAGTAGATATGAATCTGAAGGGTTCTAATATGAAATTGCTGCCAGTCCTTCAGTTATCAGTGCTCAGGTAATGCTTTTTCATAATAAAAGTGTCTCTTTTTTGTCAAGATTTATGTACCAAGTAATAGCTATGTCAGTCTCCAAAATGATCCTTTGATTCTGTGAAAGCTAAATAATGCAAAAAGGGTTCTTGCATGACATTGGCTGTCGGTTTTTTATCCTTCCCCGCTACCAAATGTAGGGTTTTCCTCAGTTGTTATTTATTCTGCTTAGAAAACATCTGTTGCTCTCTTTGCACTAGTCACCTGTAAAAACCTTTCTGATTTAGATTTATACCCTAAAAGGGCAGGTTCAAATAACATTCCCAATATTCTTTGTAATCTGAACAAAAATTCAGAAACTGAAATATTTGTGATTTTCCTCAAATTTTGACTCCACTAGATCGTTTCCCAACCATCAACAATCTCATCCAGCGAATCAACCTGCGAAAGAGACGAGACTCTCTCATCCTGGGCACAGTGATCGGCGTCTGCACCATTCTGCTCCTGCTTTATGCTTTTCATTGAAAGCCCTGACCTGATGAAATATTTCAAGGAGCAGGATTTTTCTGTTCTGTTGTAGCGTGGGAACCCCAGGAGACTGAGCTCAGTAGTTGGAGGACCCTGGAGGCCCCTGAGCAGAAGGACATTCAGTTGGTCCAGTTCTTGAATGGGAACAAATTTTGGCCACCTTGAAGTACTGAACTTGTATTCAGCTGTGGGACAGATGATGGACTGGTGGTTGGGTGCTCTTCTGCCAGCAATGAAGGGGGAGACCAGAAGTACAAATAAGACAAGATTTTAAACAATTATAATGTTAACTCACTTGGAGAGACACTGAGGAAAGTGGGAAGAGACTGTGAGAAATGTGTGATGTGTCATTTTTCCCACAGGTGGAAGGATTTTTAGTTGAATGGTCCTTTTTAATAGATGGAGTGGGAGGGATAATTCATTGTTGGTTGTAAAATGTGAATTAATAAATTATTCATATCAGTATGTGCAAAAAAGTCTGTGACACTACTGGACACTGAACATTAAAACTATTATTTTTTAATTGTATATAATTTAAACTCTGTTGAAAAGGGTAATGGGCCTCTTAGTTTATAACCAACTTTAACCATCAGGATGCCACAGCAGGGCTTATAAAAACCTAGTTATTTCTAATACATTTCCATTTATTAAAAAAAGTAAATGCTTTAGATGTTCTTTTTTTTTATCATTTTATATCACTATGAAAGCGCTGGTAATAAGACAGAGACTGAGAATGATATGAAATAATGGTCGTTGGCAAGGTTTGCACCATGAACTTGGTGGATCAAGAGCTTTGTCCTTGTCGAACCTTTAACAACTCACTGTTACTTGATTTACATTTTAAGTGTAATCGGTTGATCAGTCAGTCAATAGCAACCATTTTTACAGTTAAGTCATCTTTCAAGCGAAAACAGCTTCTCAACTGAAATATGTGACTCCTCCTTGCTGAAAAACATAATAAGCTCAATATCTTTGACTCTGAACTGCTGGTTAAGAAAAATTCAGATATTATACATTCAGCTCAAGGACATAGCAAATTTTACACTTTTTTTGTCTCCATCTCATAACAGAGGGGAGACCAAGTCACAACAAAGAAGTCTGAAGTCAAGTTAATCACAAGTTAGTTGTAACGTGCTCTTCTGTAAATGTAACAGCGATTTAACAACAGATTCATGACTTGCTACTCTTTATTTTAAATGTTAAACAAAGTTGGAAGTTGGTCGGGTCTCCATATGTAATTTTTAACCTGAATTTGCATCTGCACAGCAGTTAGTTTCCTGGTAACAGCTAAATATTTTTTTGTATGCAAATAAAATGATCTTTTGCTTAGTTTTTTTCATCAGGTGGAGCTCAGCTACGTTACATGAGCTCTCCATGGTTCTCTGCTGCAACTTGATTAGTAGCTTTATTGATTTGTTCAAACTGTGGATTTGGGGAATGAAGAAAAGCTGTGACATTAATTGATTCAGCAAATGACAAGAAATTAAGTGATTCATGGCAGTTACTAAATGATATCATCTCTCATTTTTGGTATATGGGGAAAGTGTGAGGTTTTTTTAAGTTAAAAGACTAAAGTTCAAGTGGAGTAACATGGCAGTGTTTTTTTGGATTTTGTCAAGTCATGAAATTTCTGTCTCAAGTCCAGGTCACAAGATTTGAGTACACACTTGTGCCTAGTAAAAAACAGAGTAATCAGAAGATCAATAAATCAGAGGATAGAGATAATGAAAAGAACCATTAGTTTCCGTCTGAGTAATGTACATTCACAACTGCATTTCTCTCAAATCTTTTAGACAAACAAGTAAAATGCACGCCATGTAGCCTGCTGTCGAATGTGAGTGTGTGAATTGCACACAAGTGTCTGCCTCGTGTGTTTTTGGTCAGCTATTCAAGAGGCTGCATCAGTTCTACTGACTGGCAGACTGTTGTTGCGATCACACGATAACATGACAGAGTTTGTTTCTGTGAAATAAGCATCTTGGCTGAAGTGGTGAACTGTCTTTTACCCCTAAATCAGCCAATTTTATTGCATTGACTGCAGCTTTTTATAGAAGAGATATAAAAACACTCTTGATGATGGGCTATTGAAGGTGTTTTTCAGTCTCGTGTACCTGGCAGAGCCTGTCAACATCTTTTTAATTTTAATTCCACCTGGAACATAAAGTGACCTGAAAGTGTAAGGTGACATTTGAAGGTTGGACGTAAAGTCTCCATCTAACAAAGAAGTGATTGCAGACTGGGTTTGACTCATTAGATTAAGGTCTTTCTCTGGTGGGTGTGTAGGACTGTGGATGCAAGGCGGCCTTGAGAAACATCAATGTGTTTTTGTCTCACAGCTTGCGACTGTTACTCGACTGGAATCCAGATAAAATAGGCTCACTTCAATGAACTGAGGAGGATAAATTTGGTTGCTTGTTCTCATTCCCTCCGTTTGATGCCGTCCCCACAAAGAAAATCTAGCAGACTGCAGTTTTTATAGATGTCCTCATGTTGATCTGGCATTTTTTTTTAAAAGAATCGCTCTTTCTTGGTTTTACAGCGGCTAGACATGATTTTCCATCTTTCCCTGAATATCTCACTGCCTTCAGGAGGGAAACCCTGTGCTGAAGTCTAAATTTGGTTTGGCTGTGTAGATGCTCCCTAAATATTTCTGACACTTTAACTGAACACAAGCCAAACAATCATCTCATTTAGAAGTGCTACAGCCACTTCTGTCAACCATTAAGTCTGTTCATACAGCCGACATGTCGGATGCAAGTCAGTCATCTACGTCTGTTCAGGAATAAGATGCTTTTCTAAGCAGCAATGCTTTTAAAAAACAAACATCTGGGGTGCTTCACTTGTCTGATGACGTAATGATCTCCATCAATGTTTTAGCCCAAGACAGGCATTATTCTGTTTTTTTAGCAAAATCATTTTTGAAAATAAAAATTAATTCTGACAAAAAAAGACCTACAAAAAAGAGAAGATAATATTTATCTTATTATTTTTTTTATTATTTATTATTATTTTAATACAGTCAGGGTTGTTAGTGTTGCTAGTGTTGCATCAGTCGGCTGCTCTGCAGAGTGTGTAGGTAGGTTGAAGTTTAGCCTTTAAAATACGAAATCTGTCATGATATCTGAATTTTCCCCTTTTTTTCCAGGGCTATCTATAACTCTTAGTTGTGGCGGCCATGATAAATGGTGTTTGTGTATCCAGACTTGCAATATTTACAAGCTTAAGATAAAATAAGAGCAGGAGCTGTACAATTTAGTAAAAGCTAATACAGCAGCACTTTAGACTGCTTATCATGAAACTCTTCTGTGATAAGAAAAAGTGAATAATATACTTAAATGCTACAATCACATATTTGGTCAGTTACTCTGTTACTTTGTACAGGTGCAGCTCTTACTGTGCCCCAGTCTCTTCATTTACATGAGGTAAGTGAAGGTCTTTTTTTTGGTCTAGACTGAACTGTCTCGACAATTAATGGATGGATGGATTTTCAGTTTGACACACAGATTCTTGGTCTTAGGCCTTAAAACAGTAATCCACTATATTATAAACTTCTAAGCTGCCAACACATAAACTTCACATAAACAGTGTCATCAAAAGGCCAAACCTGGACCATGCATGCTAACATTTATTCCAGACATGCAAAATGTACATGACAGAGGTGAAAACTGGCACATACAGTATTCTGGAAATAAACAGTAACACATAAACAGTAGTACAATATACAGGAATGAAATGAAGGTTTGAACTGTTTTACTGACAGTGCAAAGCTTATGGACTTGATAACTGGCTCTCAAACACCCATTTCAGAGATGAAAAAGATACTCATATGTGGCCTCTTTGGATTTTTGCTGCACTCAGATGTTTTGGTAAAGAACATGGTTTTTATCTACAACTCTTAATTGGAATGAAATTGACAAAAGCCATTTTGCACTAAACATTGTGCAGTATTTCAACCCTCAGTTTACAACTTGCAAAACTCACTCCAGCTGCACAGTTTGATAAATTCATCTCTCATCGGTTGTAAAACGTTTATGTTTTTTCCAGTTTTGCTTGTATGAGCCCTTTAACAAATAATGACTGGAATTCAACAAATGGCACCACTTTTCATCACTTAAAAAGGGGCTTTCTTGGAGTGATTCCTGGTTTAAATTGTACAAGATGAAAAAAAATCAAACATCATCACCCAAACACAAGCTGTACATTTACAAATGCTACATGTTCTTACCGTGATGTTAACTGTGCTTGTGGTATAAGCCTGTAATGTGTCAATACAGATACAATTCAATACAAACAGTCCTGTGGTTTCTCTTTGATGAAGTGACAAATACAGACAATCTGACATCCTTGTATTTGGAAGCAAGATTATTTAAAGTCTATTTGTTGTTACTTAGTCAAACTCAAAAGCCTGTACATTTAAAAAGAAAAGTATAAAGTAATAATTGTGTGTAAGCCTGTTTGCATGCGTACATATTGCATATATAATTTCCCATATTAATACATTTTATACCACTACAAGGAGCAGAAAAACTGAGTGAAACAATGACAATACCAGTCAAAGTATATCAGTGTTAAAAAAATAATGGAAAATGGGGGACTATGGTGTAAAAGGTAGGACACCATTATATGTAAAATAGAGTAAAAGGGTACAAAATAAAGAACAACAGCTACTAAATCAGGTTTTGTGATAAGAAATGAAAGGATGTGGGAGGAAAATGAGAGACTGAAGGATGTTGGGAGGTTTGGCATGCGTTTCCCTCTCTGCCAGAGCAAGGCAAAGAGATTTTAGAGACAGAAAGGGGAGTTAAAGGCTTAGATCACAGTCCTCACTCATTCTGCTGCGGCTCGACTCACATAACGTACACATATCACTCCACCATGTTCATCTACATTTGTGTAAGCTGCTAGCCTCGTTGATTCCTGAACACGAACAGTGAAAAACTAATAACAGTCAAAACCGAGGTTGATTATATACATTCAGACATGCAGTTGGTCTCTTTTTTTTGTTAAAAAAATTATAATAACAAAAATTAAAAATGTGTTCCCTTTTCACAAACCCTTGAGTTTCCACTGATAATCCGCGCGCTGACAAAGCAGCCATTGGGACAGTCTTAACAAACCCAGCACCACTTGGCATACAAATGTTTTTTAAAAAATGTACATCTATGTATATATTCATATATCCATATTTCAAATATATTTGTAGCTGTATATGGTTTGAATGCAAGGGGTTCAGTAAGGACTATATGAAGATTATATGCAGCTTTTCAAAGTTTAAAGTCCAAACCCAGAATCAGTTTTTCCAAAGGAGTCCAATCCCAGACATAGAAAACATCTATTGTCCTCATACGCAGACCATCCTCTTCATCGGAAGAAGTCCATTAATCCACAAGGAAACATTTATGATTCCTTCTGACCACATTCGAAGCTGCATTTTCTTTGTCCTCTGTTTTAACCCGAACAATTCTACATCAGGTTTTTCGTTATTTTTGTCAAGCAAATGTTACTGGATTCTAATGCATGCATCTCTGAATGAGTTTTTTCATTTGTTTACTTGCTGCAGTACCTACTCTCATGAGTTACCTTGTTTTGCATTCTAAGAGTGGTCGTGATGTAATTACCATATGGCATACAATTGGGAATTGTATTTATTTATTAATATTTTTCGGAATGCGCTTTTTTTTCCTTGTTGCATCCGTGGTTTGGCTTTCACGGTATATTTTCTTCCTTTGGGGGCTTCTGTGTCACTTGCTCACTGTAAAATAGAAGAGGAGAGGTGTGGGATCATCAGAGAGGGTTCAGGTCAGACAGATGGGCAGCTTCATTATTTTGACTGGTGTAGCTCAAGTGTTGAAGGCTGTGAGCAGTGGAGTAGTGGCCCTCACTGCTCAGTCAGCCCACTGAACTCACTGCAGTGCTAAATCAATCTGCACACACACGTACACACAAAAACAAGGCTCGGATTGTGCTGAGTGTGGACACTAGAAAAACACACATCTCGTGCTTGTGCGGTGGTGTCATATATCACACTGTAATGGTAATGCAGAGGATATTCTTTGTTGTTACACTTGTTATTAAAGCTGTGTGTGTCACGTGCCTGCTCACAGACACTGTACATCATTTTAAATCTTGCTCTCTTTCCATATTCACAATCCTTCCTATGAACATATTTTAATTTCTTGTTGTCACATCCAAGTGTAACCACAGGGGCCAACACACTTACATTGTTATATTTTTATAATTTATTTTATGCTCAGTACACGAAAGCTTCACTAAACTGTATGTAAATTTGAGGCATCATTGCAAACACAATACAGGGTGTCTGTGGTGAGTCCACACACTGTACACATCAGGCAGGTTTGACTCTGTCTTTTACTATTATAGTATTTAAAACTTTGTCGTCCCTGTCTGTGTGTCTGTACCTGCAACTGAGATGTAGACTATGAAGATGACGATGCCCAGGACGATGGAGACAATACTGAGCAGACGAGCCAGCCTGCCAAGCCTCCTGGCCCCGTCGATGTCCCCGTCCTGGAGACTGTTTCTGGACTGGAGACACACAAAGGCACAGGGAATTACCAAGAGAGCATTCTGAAAGTTTAAATACATACATACATACATACATACATACATACATACATACATACATACATACATACATACATACATAATTATAAACCGAATCACCACAGTCAGCCAATTTTTTTAGTTGCAAAAATCAGATCATATAGGACAGAGTAAATGTGCAATCAAGAGTACAGATTCGCATCACTCAATGTTAATGGGCTACCTTGCATAAAGTAACTGCTAAAATAATATGTGCAACATTTTTTGTCATATCTCTTTAATTCAAATAACTTATTAATAAATTATATTCCTCTCACAAAAATAGAGCCTAAGAAAGAAGAAGCCTTAGTACTCACTTACAAGATACTTTTCAAGTAACTGCTTAGATTAGGACAGAAAAGGTCCTAAGATAGTGTACTAAAAGGGATTACTGATCATGAAGTCACTTTATTTGCTGTAAATTAGTTTATGTGTGTTTCCCTTCTTTAAAAACAGTGTTTGCTGAGTGGAAACTAGTAAAATTAAAGAAAGTCAAAAGCACACTGCTCTGTGGAAAAAATGTAACAAAAAGCTTAGATTATAACATGGAAAGGCACATGAACACAAGGCTCATGACCAACACAGCTTTTCTGGGCTGAAATGTGGCAATTTCTGGAAAAGAATTTATCATTTTCTCACATCATACCCATAATAAGCCCAGATAAACTCATGGCTCGGGTAGAACATCTACTCAAAATCCTCCAGCTTAAGACAACAATAAACTTGATACTTTAAATACTGGAGAAGATCCACTACACATACATGCCTATAAGATTTAACCTTTCAAATGCATCACTAAAAGACTCCTGTTTAAGTATAATATTGCCCTTGTAAACCACATTAATTGAAAAACAAAGCTTCAAAAAAACCCACACAATAGCAGCTCCAGTATTATCACTTTGAGTTAAATCAGTAGAAACTTGTGGCATTCATTTTTTCCCACATCCACAGAAACTTTCAATAGGTACAAATCATCATTTAGCTTCAATTTATCAACACAAGCCACCACCAACAAAGAAAACCTTTTGTATTTCAGTACATCAGCAGAAAACATACTGACATTTTCAGTGCAATGAAAAGGGAACACCACACACTAAAGGCATGTACAGTTCAGGTTCCTCATACATAAACCAGAGAGAGAGTTCCCTCCATAGTACATCAGCTCTCTGAGAGTTTCACTCTAAAATATTTATCTGGTGCTTTTCCTTTAATCAACAGCAGAGTTACTTTAAAGGGGACTGACACAGATACAGTACAGTAATGTTGACTTGTCTGCTGGGTGCTGTAGAGGTAAAATGCCAACAATAATTTACTCCCAGCGGCAGTGAAATAGTCTATTTCAGATTGACAGATTGAGACTGATGGAAGGATGCGAGTTGAAGAGCCAATTGGATGAAGTAGGTGAGCGCAGCTGTGTGAAGGGGTCATAGATCAACTTAATGTTGTATGTATATTGCTTTATGTATGGAGACAGGTTGATATATGTTTTATGTGTATGAGGCATGACGGATGGATCCTCGGCCCTTCTGTTTTGCTTTGGCATGCTGATGTCACTATTTTCAGCAGCTTTAATTTGTGACACTGTTAAACATGTATGGCACATACACAAGTGTATATAAACAAAACACACACACACACACACTTTAGTTCTTGATATTGCATTATTGATTTTATTGTAGAGCCAAAATTCAATTAATAAAATGTCCTTTTTTCTTTTCAGTTATCCTTTAATAATCTGTATTCTTTTAAATACTCATCAATTGAAATCCTCATCAATCCTAAGACTCTTTACATATAACTATTTCCATATAGCTTGTTTAATTTTATTTAATTACTCCTTCATTAAAGAACATACTTCATAGTGTAGTTAATAAAAATTGGAAGCTATTGGTCACTATGACTCAAACCCATCCAGCCACTGTGAATACTCTCGAGCTCACCACATATGTGCTCACCTGTGGCTAAGAACAATCCCCAACTTACTTTACTAGCTTTTTTAAAAAACCTTTTTTAGTCTTTTTTGGGAATGAAAATACATGGTGATTAAAAAACCCATTTTAAAAACAAGTCCAAAGACATAGTAGAAAGTATAAAAGACTGACTTATTTCTGTAACAGTCTAAATAGGTGAGTCACGCCAGGAGAGAAATGATCTCTGTTTGGTTTTACCTGTTAAGGCAAAATGAGAACTCCACGCATGTGGTGTGGGATAGAACAGACAGGGCAAAAAAAGTGAACAGTGTTAATACTGATGGTGTTCATGATCAATGAGGCCAACTAAGAGCAGACATGTGTTTCTTTCCCCAGATTTACAGATTGCACAGAATGAAGGGGTAGTACAACAGCAGACAGTGGATTGGTTGGAAAAACACTGCCTGGTCTGATAAATTCACATCCTGCTGTCTCACTCTGCCTTTGTGACTCGATTAAAACACTGCAGTCAGCTGATGGTGAGATGGTGTTGACTGCATGATGCTCAGTATTAAAATGTGTTTGTTACAGGACGTTGCGACCATCCCAACAGTTCCAAGATGGACTTCCAAACTGTCCAGGAGTGCTTTCATGAACAAAACTGTGATATCAGGTTACGCAGCCACCTCATCCACTCTCTAGGTTTCAGTTTAAATCTACATTGGCTCTGTACACAAAAGCAGCTGGTGTGTCAGCATCTCTTTGGGGTGGTTTTAACTGCTTTATGGGTCCATGCCCTGTAAAACTGAGACTGCTCAGAGGTCACATTCGGGAAAAAAACAGAATTAAAAAGGTGTCACTCATACTCTGTCTTAAACTGTGCGCTACAGTAAAAAAACAAAGGAGGCAAAGAAGAACATGTATAGCACATAGCAAATGTCTCAATGAGTCTGCAATGAGGACATGTACTTTCTTTTGAGACTGATGAAAACTTTAGGAGCTATCCGTGGTGCTGAGCGTGTCCTTTTAAACACGAAGCTGTGTGCACCACAGCAGGAAATGGACCTCTCACTCCCCTCATCTATATTAAATTACACAGCTATATTTTTGTAGAGTATGTTTTTTCTACAAAGACGGAGCAATGGTAGACAGAATAATAAGGACTCATATCCTGAAATTATACTATTAATGACAAACTGCAATCTGTAAAAGCCAATTCAGAGGTACAAAGACATTGCTGTCTAATAATTTCCCTCCCATGTTTACTCTCAATGAATGTCTCTTACACTAAATGTGGGAGGAATATTATAGATCAGACAAAAACAGAGAAAGAGGTGTATTTAAAAATAATGTTACATGGAGGAAAGGCAAGGTAGCACCATATTTCAGTGTGACTTCTTCACTCAGTCAGTCAGTCAATACTGAGGGTGCAGAGTTGGGGTTGCCTCAGAATGAGATAAGATTACACTGCAGAGAGAGAGACAGAGCCCGCCCTCCATCTCCCCTGATCTCTTGCTAGTGACTTCATCTTTTTACTCCCATGAGCCTCTCTGTCTCCAGACTGTCTCTGGTGGAGTCAGATCCCACAGTGCACTTGGTGCTGGAGGGCGGGGTTATTGCAACCCTAGGGTTAAACTAAACCAGCAAATACATTTAATGAACAACAAGTATACTCCTATTGCAGTCCGGTTTTTAATGTTCCTGAAAACAGTTTTTATCATTTAAAATTTGGGGGAAACCTCTTAATGTATGTAGCCTGATTTATAAAACTCAATTAAGGATGTAATTTATGTCTCCAAATGATTTGAAAGACAACGATAAGACATTTAACAAAAAACAAAACAAAACAAAATGAAAATTAAATTCTGGATATTTCTAAGAATAAATCAAATCAGGTAGGCCTCAGCACAGCTAGCCAAAAAACCCCCCCAAAATGAATACATGTGTGAATCTGGGCTCCTGACAGGACTACAACATAAAGCTAAGGTATAAAAATGGCCTCAGTGGAGCCTTTATTGATCCAAACTCACATCACAGAGGAAGCAAACATCAGCACCTTAAATCAATGGAAGCCCCTTTTGAAAAACGCTGCCTATTTATCCTGTTAGAAAAATGGGACATAAAAAAAAACACGAGTAGATTTTTCAGAAATAACAATTAATCCATCAATCAAAAAAATAAAATAATGGCAGACTTTTATGTGAACTTTATTGGTTAACACATGCTGCCTTTTTTTGATGCTGGCCTCAGGGGCTGCAAGAGATTTGCGTGTGTGTGTGGGTATTTGTATGTGGTTAGTGGGAGGCTAAGGCTTGCTTGACTGATGAATGTTTGTATTGATTCACGGAGAGAGTAAATCTGGTAATATTTGTTTTCTGAATGGGAAATTCTACCCTCAAAGTGTCCTGCCCCATTGTTCATTGTGCTGCCACTGTACACACACACACACACATAGACATACACTCAGACACACACACACACAAAGCACTCTCTCTCTTTTTCTCTCTCTGTAGTTCATGTCTTCAGCAGGGGAAAGTGAAGCTAGTAAGTCAGTAAGTGCTCCCTTTCTCTCTTGACATTAATAATGGAGGGCCAGCAGTAGCCTGGTGAAGAGGAACAGAGTACAACTTTGAGCTGGTGTGTAGTTATGTTTGTCAGACTGGCTATTTGGATCAAATAAAAAATGCTTAATTACATTTCCACTCATTATTTTCTTTAAAATGTTCATTTTTTGTTTTTTATGCTTTTCATTTTATGGCCATATTTAAGACATATCCCCCACTATTTTACAGAATGTAATAAATTAAAACTTTTTTCAAAAATCAAGGTTGAGGATGATTCATAATTTAGTAATTGTCGTCATTTTTAACCCCAGAGAGAACAAGTCTATTGGTTTACACCACTTTGGTCTGCTTGGGTGTTAGGAGCTTCATAACCTCTAGAGGGCTGTGAACAGGGCTTTTAGATTCAGTCTTGTTACACTAGAATCTCCATTAAAATTGCAAACCACTCAATGTGGTCAGATGATCAGATCTGTCAGAGCCATGATGGCAAAGCTCTCATTCTTGAAGCTCTAAAATGCATTCTAGCCGCTGCTGCAGCTCATAAATGTTAATGGTATTTATATCGTGGTTGGTCTGTGAACTGGAAACTCAGTTGAAATAAGCTAACTCAAGTGTTAGCACTACAAAAACACAATGCCATAATGGTGTATACATTCCATTCTTCACATCAGTAACGAGTGAGTTTCACAATTAAGTTCATGACACAGGACACTGGTATCAAGACAAACAGAGCATGATGCTATAAGTGGGGGCGGGTTAAAAAAGTACATTCACTTAAGAATCTTAATTCTTATCTCCTACAACTCAGAGCTGGTTCACAAATGTCAAAAATCCTGTGTGTAACATACTAAAGTTATTTTGTACCTTTTAAAGTTTTCATCTTTGGAAAGGGCAACAAGAAAAGGCTTGCAAGAGTTTTTGGATGTAACAAGTAGATAACCACCTTTGTGAGACAAACATTTAGTACAATGTGAAAAAAAACTCTATGCTGAGATTAAAACTCTAAGCCCACTCAGAGTCTTGTACAACATTGTACAACCAAGGCTTTTCTTGGAGCTGTCGGCGCAGCACAGAGGCAGACTTTTTCTGGTGGAGACACAGCTGAGTGCTTTGTATCATGATGTTATCTACAAACAGGGTGGAGACTGTCAAGGTGCTTTTAAATTCTGTTTAGATTTAAAAATTAAAATGTGGCACTTAATTTTTCTAAATAGCCAATTATGTTTTATATTGTATTTAAGTGGAGTAAGAATACCTCGGCAGGTAGGATTGATATGCATTAACTAGAGTTAGAGATAATGTCTATGAATAATTACTGTCAGCTCTGGCATATTAAACTATGATAAAACCGAAAAGATAAACCGAGCATTTTTCTATTTTGGTTAGTTCTTATTGATCGACTTAAGATATAAAAATGTTCGTTGGATACCAAAATCCCGCAGAAAAAATAAACAGATAGTATATTTCCTTCTTTATGCATTAGAAATGACTTTAATAACAGAAAAATAAAAGTGAAGCACACGTGTTGATGAATTAATATATATTTCGGGTGCTTTCAAATTTTCACTTATTTTTAATATCAAAGCTCCTGGTTGTATGATTTGACTTATATTTTGATTTCTGATTTAGGAAGCTAATAGTGTTAGCATCAAAACTGCCCCTGTATACAGCTGACAGTACACCTCCCCCATGCCTAGTAAAGCTAGGTGGTGCTCTAATGTCACTACTTGAATCCACAACATGACAGCTTTCAATATGTTCTCTTACATCCACTAAAGAATAATGATTTAATCACTTGCACAGGTTTAAATACTAAAAAAAAAAAGTTTTCTATCATAATATCATAGCAGTCACTTGTTTTTATCTTTGAAAGACTTCATACAATTGGCAAAAACAGTACAGACTGTGCTGTCCCATTATATGTCTGCAATACTAACTTGCTCATAAGAAGTCATTTACAGTACGTACACACACGCACACGCACACACACGCACACACACACACACACACGCGCACACACACACACACACACACACACAGTAACAGTATAGACACACATACACCGTCATCCATCCGGTGCTGCATTCCAA
>JAQNCA010000029.1:13002723-13036337 GCA_029783725.1 Acanthurus tractus | reverse complement strand
ATAGATAGATAGATAGATAGATAGATAGATAGATAGATAGATAGATAGATAGATAGATAGATAGATAGATAGATAGGGCAGTAAAGATGCTTCCTCTAGGTATATGTTGATATGTGTGTCCCATATGTGATCTATAATTTATGTCTGGTTTGTGTTTCTTTGTGTGTTTCTGCACATCAGAGACGGATAGGTTGAAACTACAGTAATAGTGAATTCGTGTTTTTAATACTTGAATGTTTTTCTTGATTATATTATTAGTATAATGATCAGGGTTTACTTGCCTGTTGATGCACTTTTGCAGTAACTGTAAGAAACCTCCATCTGTCCTATGTCATCAGTGAAAGACTTTGTGTTATCACGTTGCCTCTCCTTTGTTAATTTTGTATTTATGATGGGATCCATATCTGCTTTTGCTTCAGGCCTTAAATTTACAACAAGAGCAAGCGGAACCTTATTGTGCTGTTATATAGCTTGTTATTAAAAGCAGAGTCAATAACTTGCCCAGCTGCAGCGCAATGTTATTTTGTATAAAGGGACTCTGATGCACAAGGCATAAAAGACAAAATAAGCCAACAGACAAACAAATTATGACACAATCCAGCTGGCAGTTGGTCATGTATGTTAATATTTTTAACACTTACAATAGTGTCACACCAGAATTCAGCCACCTCACCGATCCTCATGGAGGACAGCAGGGTCTCCCAGATGTCCAATTTAAACATGTTACCGATCACTACTTCCATGGGCGTCCCCACCACTTTGCTGTCATCTATAACTGTGCGTTCATCATCACACAGCTGGGTGCGGAAGTGGAACGTCACCTGGAGTTAAAAGAACCACGCTCACATAAAAGTCACATAAAGCTTGTTTGTTAAAACCAAAAGCCGTGGGCAAAAAGTGTGAAAATGTACTTGTAAGACTTGTGACAGCTTTGGAGAACAAAAAAAACAGCTAAAGTGACATAATATGACATCAGAAAGGCTAATAAGTTGGTACCTAAAGTGCAGGTAATCAAAGATGCCATAATTTAAATATCACAGGGGAAATTGAAAACTCTCTGCCGGGAAAAACCAACCTGTTTTGTTAAAGTGTGAGTCACAACAAAAAATGTTATCTCACGAGCTTTACACAACTCTGTTATTCAACGGGATGGACGGACAGACAGGAGGAGGGAAAGGAATGCTGAGATTGCATGGTTGTGTAACGTCTCAGGAAAGTGAAACCGTTTCGTAGAACTGTGTGCGCTGTGGTGCAAAAACTGCTCTTTCATGAGCTTCTTCCATAATTCATGAGAACAGTGCCCTCTTGGACAGCACAACCAGCACAAGTGGAAAGATTTTATGAACACATTTAGGGAACCTTCAGGAGGAGTAAAAAGTATATTTCAGATAAGCATGAAATAAATTTCAAATGAAAGAATATACTTATGTCTTTGAAAAAATAATTCTTCAGAGCAGTTGAAGCCTTTCCCTCTTAATAAAAATCAAACACATCTGATAGCAGTTTCCTTTCACTTAGACTAATTTTGCCAAGCCTGACACAGTTTGTTAAAAGGGTATTGATTAGGCTTTGAAAATATTCTTCTCATTAGGGGGAATTGAGTGATATATATCCTCTATCAGCCTCTACTGGCTGCCAGTGGGAATTGCATCAACATTAATATGTCCCCCCTCACCTGACAAGTTCAGTTGCAGTTGCATTATATTAGTTCAATAGGTCATGAAAATGAAATCCATGAATCTCAAGTAATGAAGCCATGCATATTGAACAAAAACCCTTTCAAACCTTCAATATCAATAACAGTCTGGTCAGTGATTTGTTACTTATTGCTCCTTTAAGTCTGGTGCATATTGGAAAAACAATAAACAGTTTAATTGATCCTATTTTACATAATTTATAAAAAAAACATGTTACGTCTATAAAATTGTCAAAGACAGGTTTTGAAAAAGAGACTCCTTTCCCACAATTTCTATTTTTTTGATGCCTTGTAAAATGTCTGCAACAGACTAGACAGACTTTTGTTCCATCTTGTCTTTGCATGGTTTTATGATGCTATGCACAGCATGATAATCAGATGCATATGTTCAACTCTATACCTTAGTTTGGGCATTGATACATTAAAAGCAGCTTTGTAATATACATAATTTAGCTGTCCTCTTGAATTTCTCCCAAAGGACCACACAAAGCTGCTATTCATCTGATATGTGGTTCAATTTACGTATTTGCTGCACAGGAAATGAACTGCATAGTGAAACAGATGCACAAGTGTATAATGGATGAGAGCTAAGCTGCTAAAAAGTCTAAAAAAGTGAAAGACTTCATTTTGTGTGTGCCTATTAGGTATTACTAGATTTATCAGAGAGGGTAAATAGTACTGAAGGCCAACGGTACCTTTGCCCCAGTGATGAGTTTTGGGATGTTTCCGGTCCCCCCGTGCAGGATAGTTTTTTTGATTCCTTCAGAGCCCAGCAACAGCGTATCCTGCATGTCCGACATCTTTATTTTTACTTATATGGATCACCTTACAGTATCATGCATGTGATTATCTTTTGAGTACGTCTGTGTGCACAATATGTGATATACAACATGTGTGAAGGGGTATGGATGACTTGGAGGTGTTGCTACCGGTGGATTAGGTTAGGTAGGGATAATGAGATTAGAAACTTCTCCTCCTCTCCTTATGTTTCATCATCTCACTGTCGTCTTGTTAAACAGTCATCATCAGCACTTTCTCTGAATACTGTCAGACTCCAGAAACAACTAGAAAGCAGAAAGTCAAAGTTTGAAATATGAAGTGGATTCCCTTTTTGGATCAAGTGACTTATATAGGAGTGTTTTATTTTTTTTAAATGCTGATGTCTGTGTGATGAATCCTTGTGTGATGTACTATAAGACCAGAACAAATGTGTGTGTGCGTGTGTGTGTGTGTGTGTGAGAGAGAGAGAGAGAGAGAGAGAAAGTATGAGAGTCGAAAAATAGGAGAAAGAAAACAAATACAAATAGGTCTGTGAGAGTAGGACATGGTTTCCATTCCAGAGGAAATTTCCTGGATTTACGTGGATGTGGTGATCTGGACTCGGCCGAGAATACTGAGAAATGACGGCGCAGACAATTACTGCATGGACTCCTTGAACTTGTCTATTAAACATCTGTCTCCCATCTGGGCAGTGTATGTGTGTGAGTGTTAGTGTGAGTGTGTGTTTGTGTCTCTGTGAGTAATCCAATGCATTTGCTAACAAAGTCTGCAAGCAGTTTGAGCGGGCAATTATTCTCAAACATTACCCAGTGTTAAAGCCTTATTCTGTACTAATTGCACAAATAGAAAACCCCATAACAGCACCTTGGCAGTGCTCACAATTGTATAACTTTACAGCCTTGTGTTTTCTCTGTGGAAACATGGAGGAATAGTGATTTCATCATAAATTATCAGGCAAGGCTGCTGTCTTATCTCTATTCAAATAAGTCCTCTGTATCCTTGGAAAGTGCTGCAACATACTATCAAGTTTGCCTTTTTTTCCACTGATGTGACACACGGGATTGGGCAACAGTTTGGTATGGACTTGGCAGCTCTTCAAGTTCAGGCGATGAACAGATTGTACGCTCTCTTGTGGAAGAGGTTGGCAGTGCAGCCGGAGCTAATCCTTCTGTTCCTGATCATACCAAGCCTGATATGAAATAGCCGCTAATGTGGACCTGTAAAGCCCTTGGAGATATGTATATTTGATACTGCTATACTCAAATACACTTTATTAGATTGGACTTAAAACACAGAAGCAGAATGGGCTTTATTGTACAAATTCAAGGAATTTGACTCTGGTTTGTCATTTTTCACAATGTATTTAAACAAGAATAGATGTACAGCTAAAAGCAAGACGACAACTTCTAAAACTTCAGAAAAAGGTTAAGAGTGAGGAACAAGCAGGATGTAATCTATGCAAATGTGTGAAAAGATCAGGTGCATATAATATACAAATCATCAAAGACAAATATCATAAATAAAAGTCTGTTTAAGTCAAGTAAAAAAAAAAACAATAATGAAAAAATACATATTGAATGAATCTATGTACATGAAGTGAATGATTGCACATGAAAAGCAAGTTTGCATGTTGAAACATTACATTCATTGTGCAGGTTTTATACCGACATTGACAGTGTGTGATGATATGTGCATGTATAAAAATATAATCTGTGATGGAAGTCAGGGCTCCATAATTTATCACAGTCACACACACATCCATATTGTGACCTTGCAGAGGTGGAATCAGGCTCAGATGGTGAATTCATGAGGAGCATCATTATATTAATATTGACAGCATGCTTAAATAACTTGTTTCTCCGCTTTCTGGATTTTGCTCCTCCGTCCTTTTCAGTGGAAACGCTACTCATATGGTGAGTTGCTTCTTTTGGATGACAGGTTTGTGTTGCTATAGTTACAGCCTTTTACATCATTATCATATCTGTGAGAAAAAAGTGTGATTAATCATCATTGTGGAACCCGTCTGTAATTATAAACCCAAAAAAAGGAGGTGTGTGGATGAATGATGGCTTCTGTTTGGTGTTTTAAAGTGGTGTTGCTGTCCTCACCTCTGGTCGTTTTTCCTACCAGTGGAGGGGAGGGGGGAAAGCAATCCATCCGACCTGTTGAAGAGATAATACTATGACAATAGTGTGTGTTGTAACTCAGGCTTTGTGTCAGAGTGACTCATAATGCTTGCGTCACACCGCCTACACCTTTTTTTTCTTTGCTGCTCTGCCTTTGCGTGCCTGGGTGCATTTATGTGTGTGTGTATGTGCATGCATATTTGAATTTGCTGCATGTACGTTGTAGCGTGGGAAATCAAATGTGCCAGTCTGCTGAACCGCATGCACACACGTCTCTGAGAACAGGTTCAGCTACAAGCAGTCCTGCCAGCAGGAGGTACACCCTGGTCTCATCATATTTAGTCCTGTTGGAAACCCGTTGCTGATGCATTAGTTCCACGTTGAGCAAGTCATACTCTATTTCTGGAAAGTACAGTCATGGATTTCCTGGGGAGGAGCTGTTCCCTGTGTAAGAGCCATTCATTCATATACATAACGCACAGGGGAGGGTGCCTTCCATGACGCACAACATACTGTATACGCACATAGAATAATGTTTATGGATGTATAAACCTTTTGTGCTGCTGCAGAGGGAATGAGGCTCAGAGGGGGCAAGGGAGAGAATGAGAGAGAGAGAGAGAGTCTTTCTCTCTCTCCCTTCTGTCAGATTGACATGCAGAGCTGACCAAGCAGATTTAAAAGGAGGAGAAACATGCAGGGGGCATATGCAGGGTTGCCAGGTCACACAACTGCTATGGAAAGTATTTATTTTAGTGTTTTCTACTCCGTTGCATTTATTTCACCTACAATGTCGGTACGCTTTGCAGTGCATGTAAAAGTTTGCGTGTAACACTGTTGAAAACAGCGCCCCCCCTTTACGATAGTTATTATAAGGCATTGTCAGGTGCTATATTGATAAATATAATCCATGCCATTGCCTCATAAGTACTTTTTCTTGTCTGTAAGTATCCATCTCCTCTCTGTGCTAAAAGGCAGATGCAGTTTGAGAGGGTCTGACACAGGATAAACGACTGACAGCTTTTTCCTTCAGTTAGACTTTGATATGAACCATTCAAACTGACTCACAGGACTCAATAGTCTTTCCCTCCATTTGTTGCAGCCCAGAACATAAATAAGGCAACCAGGGTCCTAAAATCCTTTACGCAAGTCTTGAAAACTGTCTTCATCTCAATATGAATGAAATTATCAGCCCTTCCTGCAATGCAGAACAAATAGGCGGAGAAATTCTTTCACACCAGCTGCTATTGTCTTCATGAACAAATTAATTATCGGGTGCAGGTACTTTCTGTTCTACTCGCTGCTCTGCGCTGGTTGTTTGAGTTTGTGTTGCTGACTTTGGGAAGAGTAAAAATAAAAACTCAACCGTCATGCATGCTTGCATACTCAAACATGTTTTATTTTCACTAGATGTCATCAAGCAATATTTTATGGCGCTATATTTAATGGTTGTAGAATTTAATGCCATTCAGTGTTATGCCATTAGTCATTTGTTAATGATAGCTTGTCTGAGCGTGTAAGGAACAGAATGTAGGATGGATTGAAAAACAGCAGTGCAACAGAATGCAGTCAGTGAAGCATGAATTCATCCCACATCAAACGAGAAAATTAGATAATGTTTTGTTTGTTGTACTCAATCTTTGACTTGTAGTACGTGTTGCACAAATGTATGCAGAAGTGTAAACTGACAAATGAACCAAAAAAACCCCCCAACAACTATGATAGTTTTAATGCAAATTTGATTTTCAGCTTTTTGATGTTACATTTCCTCTGCAGGCGTATGAGGCGGTGCTTTGATACAGCAGTGAGTGGCACGTTAAAATCTGTTGAATCAATGTTTGACTTAACAAATCACTAGTGTGCTGCTTAAGCAGTGTGAGCGTCCAAGCTTCACCACACTGTGTCGATTATAATACGAGTGAAGAAAGCTGATAAATGAGAACAACAAAAGTTTTTCTCCTTTTTGCTCTTTAACTCCACCAGATAAGGAAGTGAAATTCTTAAGATTTTCAGCTCATCCATCATATTTCCTCCAAAGATTTGAAACGGATAAGCAAGATGGCAGCAGTTCAATCAAGCCAGTCACATCCCCCAGGCCTAGAGGATTTAACATTTGGATCTTCTTTCACCCTTTTAAACTGTGCGTATGGCTTATTTATCAAAGTGATCAAAATGGAGGAAAGCTGTGCACACAACGTCCATTCATAGATTACAGATGTCTGTGGAATTTGAACAATCATCTGCTTGCTTAAGCTCCTAACAATGCATCTGCTAAGTTATGGTTAAATGAGCATCTTCTGGTCCTTATTTATATGTATCCACGTAATTGTTTCTATCGTATTCATCAGCAGGTCCTGCAGGTGTTCAAGACATTGTCTCCAACTCCTGTAATGTTCCACTAGCACATGCGTCTAAGCCAAATTTCCTTGTGGACCAGTGATCGGAAAAGATTGCATAACGAATGGCAGCCTCCCAAAACATGTCTTACAGTGTGCGAGACAGTGATGATTTAGTTCTATGGCTGGATTTACAAAGGAACAAACAAAACAAAACAGATATTTCACACAAATCTATCAGTGTTTCCATATTTATCTAATGGTGAAAAGACCTGATATAAGCCTCGTGTGATGCTACTCCCTGTCATGTGTAAATCCAGTCTTTCCATGCAGTAAAACACAGCCTTGACATGTGGAAAACAGCCCCCGAGCACAAGCAGAAAAGGTCAGAGGTCAAAGTCACTGTTCTGCAAACCTCTGAGACACAGACCCTGCATTACTTCTTTTGGCCAATAGGAGGACTGCTGGATAGCTCATTATGTATGTGTGTTGTGTATGTGTGTGTATGTGTGTGTGTATGTGTGTGTGAGAGAGCTATAGCTGTCCTGACTTGCAGAATTCTCAGGAACAGCCTGCACTGGAGTCCTGTGAAGTCATGCAGTGGGTAACGATAGGCGAGAGGTTTCTGGAATTACACATTAGCTCAGATTCCCAAGGTGCACACATCAATGGCTGCTCTTAAATTACCCACACACTTTACTTAATACAGTCTCTATGGAGGGAAAAATTAGTTGATTAAGTGAACACATTGATTAAGTGATTATTTCCTTGTGCATTCTATAGGCTGTAATCTTTAAGCCTCTGCATAATGATCTGTATTGTTTTGCTCTGATTATTTGCTACTCTTAATCCCAGCTCTCATCAGAATTGCTGGCCTTTGGCTCTGCGGCTCGTCCAAGCCACAGTTTCCCTCTGACCGGGCCCCTGCAGCCCTGCTCTCTGCCTGGCCCCGACCTTTAGCTACATACCAGAACACATAGCAGCCAGGACAAAGGGCAAATGCACACGACACATAAACACTCTCATACAGTACATACCAACTCCCTCTTTCATGCACATACACTGATGCAAAAGGTGGCACAGGAAATATTGGATCTAGGTCTGGGATGTGCAGCACAAAGAGAGTATATAACTTCAATTTAATTACACACAAACACACAAGCACATACACGCAGCATGGTTGCTGACACAGCCACCCATACAGTTCACATAATCACATGAGCTGGGTTACCCAGGGTTACCAGCAGGCTATAGGGGAATATTCTAGGATAGACCTCAGCGCAGATTAATGATAGCTATCCCGCCCACACGATTGTATAAAAAAGTATGTAGTTTTTGTCTGCAAAATAAATGCTTTAAATTACAATATATAGCAATAGAAGAAGTGCATGGATAAAGCACAAGTAGTGTACTTGCTAAGACTGCCCTGAACAGTATTTATTATGTTTCATTTTCTTTATAAATACTTTTGTGTACTTGATTCATGAAAACCAGCCTGAATAGATTACATTAAAGGTGACACCTGTTCATCTAGACAGACTATCAGTATCGCTAAAGTGCAACCTTAAAAAGCAGGTTCTTAAATAAAAAGAGAGATTTTTTTATAAACTAAGGATTTATAAAATTTTTAGATTCAAATTTCTATAAAATGTGTTATGTTCTTAAATGATAACAAATGTTCCTAACAAAGTTTAAATTCAGAAAGATGCATTATTTTATTCATGGAAAGACTTTTTTTTGCTTATTGCTTACCTCAGTACTCACCAGTGAGATGAGGAGCGAGAGTGAGGAGGAAGGTCAGCAAAAGTGACTAAACATAAGATGATAAAAAAAATCAGTGCCTTGTTTTGTGAAAATTTCTGCTTGAGTCTGTCAGATAGACTTTCACCTGCAATGGTGGCCGTTTAACAATGAAAAAAGCAAATAAAGTGTTCCCGCTATTGATCATGATGTCATCAAAGTAAGTTTTTGTTTTAAGTGTTTTGATTGAGAGAATTTTGATGGCAGAAATTACATGTTGTATGTTTAAGAGATACAATAAATAAATCCATAAAATAAAGGACCACATTTAGTCTCTAATACAACCTCACAAAATCTCAAATCCGCATTGTATATCCCCAAATCACTGGATTGCCTGAGCCCAAGCTAATAAATTTACACATTGTTTTTGCACACTGCGTAGAAATTCCTGTGACTTGTAAACGGACTATAACAAGAAAAAAATCAGTGCCTCTTTACTTATGTAAAAGCACAGTTAGGTAAAAATCTTATACAATCGACATGTTTTGGAGAGCAGAAACACTTGAGTAAGAATCTGCCACTGTAATCAGAAGCAGACCCCATGAGAGAAAAAACGTACTGACACTTTTCAATAAAATAATCCTATTTAAAGCATCGTTTCAACCTCATGCTTGTAAGTGTGGAGTTATAGTCCAAGAGGTCAATTTAAGGAATAAACATCTGTAGCTGTAATGTCCGTGGCTGTCCGTGGCTGTCGGTGGTTGTCAGTGGTGTCAGTGGTACTTGACAGTATAGTTTTGATGAGACACTGACAGAGACAAGGCAAATCCTCCTGCACTCATGCTGTGAGCTAATAGAGCTCATTGACCTAACAGCCCTGCACAGACCTAATCCCACTGTTTATTTCAACAAAGGCTCTCTACCACCTGCATGACAAACAAAATGCAAAAGAAGCATATACACTCATGGAGAGATTAACATTAATCACAGGATATACCCGTGAGATAATGTGCACTAATGCAAAACTAGAGAATCTACAGGTCAAAGCATTAAAAATCCTACCCATGCTGCTTTGTGTGAGGTGAATCTAAGTATAATTTACCCTAAACTCATAATTCTAGCTTTATGGCATTACCACAGTAGCATGTCAACAAACCCTGATGCATGCAAAGGCAGAAACATTAAAGGCAATACAACTTACTTTATTTACCAACTGTATTCTTGAGAGCAAACAGATGTTTCTAAACCAGACACATACCAAATACATTCATTTCCACATAAGACTCAAAACATGGCTTTTGATTGTAAATCAGTGACTAAACTCCAAACCATGAGTTTTGTACAAAACACAGCACTAAAGTTACTGTCTTCTGTTAAACCTTTCTCACAGTCTCTGTCTGACACTATTTAGCATCACTTTCAAACGTCTGTGTACGAATCATTAAACAACAGGAATAAAAGTTACTGCCATCACCTGCAGCAGCTCTTTTAACTCTCTCAGCTCTTAACAAACACCATCTTTTTGATCAAAATCCAAACTGATATTAGCAACTTTTATTATTCTAATAAATGTAGAGTTACATTTTCAGAAAGTTATTAATACTTGAATTTTACTTTTGACTTAAATGCTAATGAAAGATTTACATGAATAGCAAGTTAGTTGCAGGCATGCGACATTTTAGATTAAATTAAATTAGTAAAATGATGTGTGTTACAGCTTTCATTTAATGGACCAAACAAGTTCTGCTGTTTGCAGGCTTAAAATAATAATTCTGGTTCTTGGTTTCATTTTCTTTTCCACTATTGCTTTTTCTTTTCTGCTTTTTGTTCAGCACTCTACAAGTCATCCTTTCTCAAAATCCTGCCTGTGCTACAGTCATCTCTCATTGTTTGAAGTAGTCCTGCTCTGTGATGAAGCTCTGTGACGGTACCATATTGACCTTTTTCTGCTGGGCCAGTGGGGATATGAGAGGGGGAAGTGAGATATTGAATGTGATTGAAGTGCAGCCAACAGGATCGAGCGGAGTATTTCCCCCAGCAAGCTGGTCTAATCTGTTGGTTGGACCAGGTCAAGGGATTAAATGGGTGCTGTTCAGTGGCCATTCTGTCTGACCTCAATACACTTAACCTGGCCCAGTCCTTAAGACAAATCGTCTACCTGTTTAGCAGCAGATGGATAAAGCTACAAAAGATCCAGGAACTCTGGAAGAGAAAAATGTGATATTCAACTTACAAAACTTCCAGTTCAGAGTGAGGTAAATTATTTTTGTTTATTGATCATCCTTACAAGTTGATCATTGTTTAAGTAACTAAGGTGGGACCAAGTCACTGTTTTGTGAGTCACAAATAAGTCTCAAGGCTTTGTACTTAAGTCCCATGTCCTAAAACCAACTTTGAGTGCCAAACAAGTTATAATGTGATCTTTACTGAATTTAATGCCATTTTAGGAACAGAGCCTCAACTTGTTCTCTGTGCAACTCTGAATATGGAAATCTATAATTTTTCACCTGCACATTTTGCATTTTGATTGGTGCAGCTTTTGCATGTTAAATTTCCATGCACATCATTTGATCTCAGCACCCTAACATCAGTTCTTTGTGGTTCTCTCCTGCAACTTGACTGGATATGGTCGGATTGGTTTAAGCAAACTGGATATGTGGACTTAAGTGCTGATTTGCTAAAAAGCATTAAGAAAGAAAAAAAGTGAAAAGATTTGACACTTTTTAAATAACAGAGACACAACATGTTCATTGCGGATGGGAAAAGAATGAGAAATCATTACCTCATCCTTTCTGAAATGTGCAACCTGCAGACTGACTCCTGCACATTCTGGATTGATTTTAGCTTGCCACCTTGAGGCAAAATAAATACTGTATCTTTAAAAGGAGATGGGTCCGTATTGCTTTGGAGCTCTGGAGCTAAACCAAGTTATGTGAATAATGCATCGATCCCAGCCTTACAGTATCACAGTCCACTGTTACGCTCTGCATGACTGAACACAAACCCAGTGAACTTGGAAGTCTCTGCTAACACTCCCGGGAGAGATTATCCACTCAGAAGCCCTATTTCAAACGCAATGTCATTTCCTAACCAAGGACGACCACTGAAATAGGCAGACGTTTGACTGGAGAACCTGATGGGGAGCACGCCCTTGTGGAAGATGGCAACATCTGACAGGCTTTAATATGGACCGTGTGTTCTCAGAGGGCAGGACGGGGCTGAGCTGCTCCTGGTCGTCTTGAGCAACTATTGACAATTTCCTCAAGTATGCGTGAGATGCACACAGAGAGGGACACTCCCGACACACACAAATACACACAGAGTTTAGAAATTATGCCTGTTTTCACCTTTTGATGGAAAGATTCATCCAACTCACATGTCTTTACAATAAAAATGAAGCTGCAGTCTGCAGCTGGTTAGCATAAAGACTGGAAACAGCTACCTCAGCTCTGTCTAAATATTATTAAAATGCCCTCTAGCACTTAAGCCTAATAATGAAATAATTATACCCTTTTTTAAAATAGTAATCTTTATTAAAGCCAATGTGTAAAAACGGCAAGTTTTACAGAGGGTGTTTCTGGACTTCTCCTTGAAATTGTTCGTATCCATAAGACAGCCAGCTGAGACTCCATGGTGGCATCAATCTTCTCATCGACTTCTTGGCAAAGAAAAAAAAAGCATATTTTCCCAAAAATTACATCTTTAATCGCATGTGTTTTCAGTTACAAGTGCGACATGAACTTAAACTACAGTAACCTTTTTAAGTGAGAGTAGATGGGAAAGTACAACAGAACAATATGTGTCTGTTTATAAAGTGAATGTGCCCACGCTATACACATGTGAATTGCAAGCTGAACGAGGTCCAAAACGGGCCCATGTTTGTTCCTCTCCAAGTGCTAATAAGCAATAGTAGCCTGGAAATCCTAGAGCCCACGTTCATCAGTCAGTCCCTCTGCCTCTCTCTCTTACCAGGGATTAAGTTGTCAGGTTACATTGAACTCTAAGCGCCCTCCACCCAGACAAAACCGTCTTAAGGTGCAGGCCATCCGGTTATTTATAACTCAGTTTGGTAAGCCTCCACTCTCTGCAGCCCACTCTCTGCGCATAGACATGTATGGGCCTCTGTGTTCTACTTTATTACGTGGAGTTGAGGGGAACACATCACAGTGGTTGTGTTTGTAAAGTTGTGTGATCATCTGTGTGTGTGTGTGTGCGTGTCTGCGTGTGTGTGTGTGTGCCTGTGTGGCCTTCGCAGCCATTTCACAAGACTGTCTGGCCACCACTGGTCAGACTTTCCAAAGTATTACATAATGGGCCTTCAGTGAAGAGCAACAGACTGACAAGAGCACCTTTGCTGACATCACTACATACACACACACACAGAAATGAACACACACTCACATACACAATGAATTAGGAGTGCAGGCGGTGGATTGCAGACACACAATAACGATCCTCTTTCCTTTTGTTACACTATCTTGCGTCCCACTCTCGCTGCCTTTCCCACTCTCTCTTTCGCCTCACAGCACACCTATCTGGAACTACCATCTATTTTGGGAGCTTGGTGCCGGCCAAGTATCGGCTGCAATGTGTAGAACACATCACGGGTGGGGGCCCCTCTGAGACAGGATGCGTTCTGGCTTAAGCACAGTGGTAAGTGGGTGTAGGCTACTTTGTGTAATCTCTCAATCCTTGGCTGTACTTTGGTTTTTCAAATCAGATTTTAAAGCTTTTTGTGACACATTGAATGAAATTTTCATCTGTGATAAGGCATTACAGCTCTATTCTATTTGATATTCCGGGTTCAAAATACTGTTTTTTGTTGCAAATCCAAGCTAAATTTGTCCTTTTTGTTGGACTGCCCTCTGATTGGATTTTCACCTGTGTATGTTTCCACATTCTAAACACTGGCGAAAATCCAACAAGATTACTTTGCTTTAGGTTTGTATGAAGGCTGAGCAATTTATGCAGACAAGGAGGCCAGTACTTTGCTCTTTGTGCTGTGTGGCCTCATTAGATTTATTGGCCATGGGTTAAAGTGTCCATGTCCATCACATGGTTAAATATGACAAAAAAATCTCTGAAAGCAGTTGCAGTATTGCCTGTTTCAATAAATTGCTTAATTTATTGTTCATTTATCAAAGCTGGGCAGCCCCCCGTAACACAGCTGCATGAGATAAAACAGAAGACCGTGGTGATAAATTTCCAACATTTAAAATAAGACTGTACAAGCCTGAAGAGAGAGAGCAAGAGAAAAACCAGACCTCACCACATCGCAGCTGTTGAGATTTCTACAATTACTCTTCAGTTCTCAGGAGGGAGTTTCTGACATTTTTGTGCATTTCACAAATTTCGCTACATCAAGCAAGTGAATGAATCTTTTAAATCTAAGTATTTATTTCAAAAGTATTTGCACTTGTTTCTTTTCAAAGAAGAGAAAATCCTCCGAGTCTGTCCATCCATCATCCAAAACACTGAGCATGTACTATTTAAAGTAAGCGAAATAACTTTATAATTGTGTAAATATGCGGGCTGATTTCACACAGCTTTATATCTGTAGACCATCACATAGTTTATCTAAACATTTTTTTAAAAACAGGGAGTCATTCATATCATCAGTGATTTACAACCGCTTGCATAGGCTAACAAGAAAACATCCCCTTACATGGAAAACATTTTTCTTCCATATTTGTATGTCAGAGAGTAGAAAAATCTGGTTTTTAACCTGCTAATCTCTTAACTGAATAATAGTGTTTCTTTGATTATCACTAAGGATTTGTACATGTTTGTGTGTGCCTGTGTCACTTTCAGATTTTAGACCTTGAAAGACATCAAATTGACAAAATGACAAGTTAGACAAAAAAACAATATAATGCATATGGGGCTAAGATAGCTAAAAAAAGTTCATAAATAAAATTTGTAGATAAACTCCAAAAAAAAAATCACCCAAATGGCCCTGCACTTTACACCCAGTCATGTCTCTTCCATCAATTTCCCGTCTTGCCCACCAGGAATGAGACAGTTATTCCTCTTTGCATTGCTCTGTTTTTAATTCATGTCATTTCCCACAGAAAATATATATCTTGTAGTTTTCAAATCAAAGACTACAGATGTCGTCTAGACAGAGCATTTGGTATATTTAGCTTTGTGGGTTGTGAAATGGCCCCTGAAATTGTAGTTTTTCAAGAGTGAGGAGTATCCCAACAACTCCAAGCACCACAGTTTACCTCTGCAACAACTAAGAGGAAAAATGTATTCCTCACTTTTTTGCTCTGCCAATGATATATATTTACATATCTACATGGGAAAGACTCCTGTGTGTAACTCTGAAAATGGAGTTCTTTTTTAATAAAACATGCCTCAGTGGTGGAGCGTGATAGGACACGGGTTATACTGGAACATTGTGTTTTCATGAGGTAGTGTGACCTCATTAAAATATACTTGGAAGGAGACGGCTCTTCCCCTCATGCCTGATGAAGAAAAGTGACACTTTCCATCTGTCAGTCCCTGACAAATGTCAACCCACATGAAAAAAAAAATTCACATCCCCTGATTTAAACTGTCTTGGAGCAGCTGCCACAGATAAATTCACCCTTTGTATTTTTTTTTTAAATAAAAACTACATGAATGACTGCTTACAGTACAGTTGGTTTACCATGAAATATTTGGCATGATGACATGTCATCATCTAAAGTGATAGGAGCTGGCAGAGAGCTAAAGACTTTTAAATTCCAGTTTTAATGTATACTCACATAAACGCTTGCTCTGTTACAAATCTGCAGAATTAATTAACATCAGAGGGAGACTTGATGATGACATGAAATGTGTCTAATGATCAAAGCTCATGTTTCCAAATGTGTTCAGTTAAAGAACATAGTTTTTAAAAAATTTCTGACAAGTTAGAGAACAAAACTCTGTATTAAAAAAGAAGACAAGACAGTTTTTCTGTTTGAAAAAATTAACTTTTTTCATTATTGATATTTGCACTTTTTTTTATAACTGAAAACTTCAACGATATGATTTGGTTAATAATGAAGTTCATTTTGTTTTTTATTTAGTTATTTGTTCTTATTTTCTAATATATTCAATATATCTTAGTAAAAGACATTAAATTCTTTTGGTGTCTTGATAAAGGTTGTTGGAAATTTAAAATATTCAAAAAATGTGTTTAAGAATACAATATAAAGGTAAATATGAACGAGACACCACTGATTATCACCACTGATGTATTTCAGTAGTGATTTCAAATTACAAAGAATTTAAAACACCTAAAAGACATTAAGACCAATCACACAATTAAGATTGTATCATTCTTCACCTGTAACAGGTAAAATGTATGTATTATATTTTTATTTTGTGTTTGCTAATTTAAAGATTAGTGTGATGTGAGCATATATATGTGTGTGTGTGCGTGCGTGTGCGCGATCTCTTTATTTAGTTCCTGCTTCCCTTATAGCACAAGTTGCACTTTTGCCTCCGGGGCTAAAGGTCAGGGAGGATTGTGGGAGCATGCTGTGCCACAGGCTGCGGTTGCGTCACCGTCAGTATTGAGTCAGGTGCACTCCCAAGGATCTCTCTGCCAGCTGCCGTCGAGGCAGGGATAATCTGCCTAAGCAGCTTTCACATGATTTCACCCACAGGGAAGAATTTAGGAGAGGTTTGTAAACCTCTTCAGATGTGGCCTTGGAGCTTTTTCCTGCTTTGACTTAAGAGGTGAACATAGGGCTCGGACAGCAGACACCACACCAGAGAATACCTCAGTCCAAAACACACCGACACTCACACACACACATGAACAAATCGCTGTGACGTAACAAAAATCTAGGATGGACATCTTGTCCATTAGTGCTTTGTTCTCTAACTCTCTATATCAAAGTATGCTAAAATGCATTGCCTATCAGTCCATTAGCCATTATCCTTAAAGCAAGAGATAAGAACATAGATCACATCTTTTACAGACGTCCATAAGGAGAATATCTCTGTGGCAGATAGAGAGCAGAGCAGGATTTATCTTCTTGAGAAGACTGTAGGAAATTTCTGTGACCTTCTCTGAGAGGGCCAGAGGAACTTGAACACATGAAGTTAATCTAATAACAGCTAAGGGTCAAAGTCAATGGCTTGCTGTCTATACATGCTGCGCAAAGATGTGAGTGCTGTTACCTATTCAAAAAAGCACTGGCAACCTCATTCTGACAATATGTATTGTCTTACTGAGTCTAGAGTCTGACATTTAGCATTGAAGCAAAGTTAGAGTCAAGTTAAGTCAAGTAGATTTGTTGTTTATATGGTGCTAAATCATGACAAACACTGTCTCAAGACACCTTACCTACAGAGTAGGTTTGAATCACATTCTATAATATAATTTGTTTGATGAAATAAAGAGCCAACTAACTTGTGTAGGAGTAATATCCATGTGAAATTTGAGCCTGTATTTACATTTTACTTGACTTAAAATTAGCCTGGATTTTAGGTTGAAGTTTAAACAAACAAACAAACAAAAGGTTTTAAAAAAAGCATAGAGATAATGCTGTCTTAACCTTTTAAATGTGAACAAAACTAAAAAGAAACTAAGTAATTTTGGAGTAATGTTATCAAGAAACTAATAGAACTAGATATTGATGGTCTATCTCTAAAATTGTATATTTGTTTAATTAAAAAGAAAAGTTGCCCCTGTTTGCAAGAGATAGAAGACTGCAGTCAAATCACAAGGTCTTTGCTTGAGAAGCCTAGGGAGGTTATACAAATTAAATAAACTTCTTGGGAGCAAAATAAACAGAGCTAATGCTCTAAAAACTAAAAACTTAAAGGTTACAGAGTAATTGAGAAACAGAGAGATCCAGCAGTGCCGTAGGATTGATGCTTATTAGATTTTCATTTTAAGGTTTTTTTTAAGTCTTTTTAAGGCACCAACAATGGACTCCAGAGGGCCCAGGAGAACCTTAATTCAAAGCTTTGCTGGGGGCTTCAACAGAACAGAATTTCTGTAAGAATTTGCAACAGAAATTGGTAAACCTCAATAAAATGATGTGCCTGTTTTGGTGTGTTGGGTTGAGGCCACTGCAGGACATCTTGCCCAGACCCTTCTTAGCCCCTGAAAGGAGGAGACAAAGCCTAGAAAAAGACCCACAGGCAGTGTGGAAGTAAAAAGTCTGCAGCTTTACTGCAATATGCAAGATGATGGAAAGCTTATATTCTGTATTTTACCCACCAAATACTCTAAATAACTCAAAAACTGCTTTTAATTTACCATGGGTACGCTTTAGTCTAATTTAGTCTAATTTCACAAGAATTGCCAGGAGCTGTTTTCTTTTAATCTTTCTGTCTTATCCTCATTAATTTATATGCATTGCCCAAATCCAGCGAAGTGAACACTTACTTCTTGGGCCAGCTCAAAGGCAGAATGAGTAGGAGGTAAAAGGTTCCTGTTCCTAATGGTAAACTTGTTCAGGCCTTAGTAATCATTGCAAGGATGGAGCCCTTGTCTATTGTCACAAGGGAAAAAAACCCAGATCCAGCAGGTGAAGTGGAGTTGGATGTAATCATCCTTGATGTAAACCTCCATCGCTCCAGGCTCTGGCTTAGAGAACGAGAACAAATTACTTCTTGATGTCAGGGCAGGTAAGAGGTCAATGGCAAAGTCCAAAGGCTGGTGTTGTAACAGAACATTTACTCTGTGCTTGTTGAAGACCTTGGCCGGGATATAGTATTCTGACAGCAACCAGCAGAGCTCAGAGAGATCTTTGCAAATGACAAAGGTAAACTGGCTGATGATAACTGTGGAGAAAAAGACTGGAGGGTGAAAACAACATATATTAAACAGGAATCCCCCAGGAGAGGATGGATGTTGTGGCCTTGAAGATTAAAAAACTGAAGATTGTGGAGAGTTAAGATTGAGAGTTGACAATACAGAGGGTAATGTAATCTTAGTGACCGTCTTGCATAGCTATCAGTGGGTGGACAGTCTGAAACACGGCAACACCTGAGCCAGCAGGTTTGCCATCTATGACCTGAGTTCTCACCTTTGTGGAGTATTTGATTCAGGGGATAAAAAAGTTACCTGACAAGGAATGAATCCCAAAAGTTCCCTGCTGCTCCAGAATCCATCAGTACTTCTGGCCCATGAGAATCCCCTTTCCAAGGCAGAGAGGGGAACTGCAGATGCATGAACCTGGAAGCGAAGTTGAACAGATCGCTTCCTCAGAAGTAGTAATTCGGCTAGAAAGCCTGGAATAACTCCAGGGTTTTATTCCAGTCTCTGCACTCCAAGTCTTTCTTTACCCTACCAGCCAGACTACAGTAAAGGGCCATAATCAAGGCTTCACTACTTGGCTGTCCATCGCCACAGATGAGACTCTATTGCATATTTAGTATTGTATGGTTCCCTGTATGACACAAAACAAAAAGCTGCCTAGCTGCAGATTGTCCAGTAACAGGATGATCAAAACATAATACCTCTCCTTCAAAAAAGCAAAAAACTTGCTCAGTCCACTGTCTGCTGTTCCTGTCAAGCAGCAGCCCAGCCCTTTGCCAGACAAAAGGAATATAACATATGCTACCTTGCCTTGTTTAGTTCTAAAGGATAATGGCTGCAGATGAAAAACTAAACACCAAACACTGAGTCAAAAAGCCTCTACACAGACCTGGATCGTCATCATACTGCAGGGGGGCTGGAGTCTGGGGTTTTTGAGGCCGATTGGCTGCAGGGGAAAGAAGAGTATGTAGCTGCACTGGTGGTGTATCTCCAGGAGAAAAAAACTGCAGGTGCAGGTTGAAATGCTTTCAAAATCTTGAAAACTGCATCCAGGGAGTTGGATGGCTTTACCAGTAAGGTATGGTGAGTCCAATGCATGGCTTTTTCATTGGCTAATGCTTCATGCAATCCCTTTCTCGCTGCTGGATGCTCACTGTTCATTTTACTCAAAACCAAATGACTCAAACTCTACAACACAAGGTCTTTACTTGAAAAGCCTGGCAGCAGACATACAAATTAAGCAAACTTCTTGAGATCCAAATAAACAAAGGCAAGGCTCTGAAAACTAAAAAGGCAAGAGTGTACTTGAGGAACAGAGTGACGCAGTGTCTCCAAGCAGAATCAAAAGGTAATTACTGGGTTAGGTTCTTTGCTAACCAACAGTAATCTTCAAGATAAAGACAGAGACTTTTTGCACTTTAGTTATTTGAACATGAAAAGCACAGGTGGAATCAATAACATGAATTATAACTACTTTCCATGGAGGTCTGGAGGCTTTAACATGGTGTGTATTGATACAGCTCACTGTTACACCTAAAGGGGCCTTTGTTTATGTCATCTTCTTCCCCTGCGGCTTTTCATATTCCAGGAGAAAGAACAAATGGTAAAGAGGCTTTTCTCTGCCATCAAAATGAATTGAGAATACAGTGTTTGTCTTCTTGTAAGTTTAAATGGAAATGTATGTTAACCAAAACTAACAAAACAACAATAATTTTCGTGCAGACAACCACACAATACCACATCATGGTACAGTTCTCGTCACTATGTCATCTTCAAATACATTATTGCTTGAATAAGGACTTGCTATTAGTGCTCACAGAGCAGCTCACATCTTAAGAAGATTATTGTTTATGTTCCCTGTGGCAGTATAATGTATGTCTCCAAACACGAAGTGTGTTTACTGAGTCCGTAAGCCTGAAGCCTAGAAAACCAGACTGCTGAAGTTCAGCTCTGAACATGTTATCTGAGCCCCCTGAATGACAGATGAAGGATAAATGGCGAAACAAGTTAATTGTTTATTCAGTGTTCAGTGTTGTTGCTAATCTTTGTTATGTTGTAAAATGATCTTTAATGCATATTCTCTCATTAACATAGACTGAAACAGCAGCTACAAAATGCGATTGTTCTAAAATTTGGACTAAGTTTTGAACTGCTGACGTAATCCACATGCCTAAAAATGTCATGAAATATAGAATTTCCAGATAGTTTAAATCGTTTGCTTTCACTGTTCATAACGTATTTGTGCAACAAGAATCACTTTGCTTCAGTTTTCTGTTTTCATTTATCAAGCTTTATTGATTTATGCTCTGAAGTTTTTTAAATACATTTGTGTGGTAAAAAAGCAATGGAAATATAATGCACCTGTTTTTTGTTGAATAATATGTAAAATAATGTCAAATTTTATTGGTGTTTTAAAAAAACAAAATAAAAACTAAAAGCCCTGTGAAATTCTTCCATATGCAGACGAACTGGAACTTTAAATGGGGTCGACTTGAACTGAAGGTTCTCTTCAATCAAATGATGTGTGGCACATGGTGCTTTATGCTATAAGAGTTCAAGAAAAACAAATACTATATATACAGAAGAGTCACATTGTCTTAAATTCTGTTTTGGTCCTTTACTGAAACTTTAAATCACAGACCTCAGACCCTGGGATGTTTTAGTACATTTTAATTTGCAGTTTTATTGATCAAAAGGTAAGGTATTGTGAGCTGAAAACAAACAAAACACACTTTTTTTTAAAACCTAGACATTTTTTTCAGTCCATGACTGCAGCATTGCACAAACTCTACAGCCCTAATGCACATTTTAGACACTTTTTGCCCAGTAATAAATTTTGCTGTGACATAACTGTGAGCTAATAACAAACACATTATGACTGATGGCATGTAGGTTGACTCAGTGCTCCTTTGATGAAACTCCTCCATCTCTGTGTTTGCAGCAGCTGTCCGTTCACCTCTTTCTGTGATGCTGTTCTGCTTCGACACCCTGCACAGCTGGCACAGCAGCTGGCACAGCAGCTGGCATAGGCACAGGTACAGGCCACCCAGGCTGAGTGGCACGGGTGGGGCACATCTGGATGGGAAAGAAGGAGGAAAAGAGGGGTACACACACTCACACGAATTCAAATACATACTTCCTGAATGCAAAATGGCCCCGTCTCATTGAGTCAGGTGGATTCATTGTACTGCAGGTGCGTCTCATGTATCCTTCCCTCTTCAATCTCTTAATGCACTCACAGGCCGATTCCCTGGGAGCAGATCAGTCTGACAAGTCACTGACCTGAAACTAACCTAAACAACACACAAGGTCAAAGCGTGACCCTTATATGCACTAGTGTGGCGCATTAATGCAGGTACTGGCGGTGCCACCAAAAGAGGATGTACAGAAGAGAGAGTGGAATAATCCTGTCTTGGTGTTTCCCATGTGTGCGTGTGCCTCATTGGAGTGATGGAGGATTGTGTGGGTGGAGGGGGTTGAGGAAAAGGTCTGCCAAGCATAAAGGACAGAGCGGTAAAGAGGAGCAGACAAGAAGATAAGGAGATTGAGACATAGGGAGCTGGGAGCCAGACCACGTTAAAGGTAGACGAAAAAGAAGACGATGTACTTAAGGCAGGCTGCGGAAGCTGCCCAGTTCTTGCTTCCATCTGCAGTGTTAAGTAAGAGCTTGAGGAGTGAGAGAAGGCAACAGAGAGCATGTGTGCTAGGGAAAGTAAGCCGGGGCATCTGGTTTTGTTAAGGCCTCAGAACATTCCTTCCCTCTGTTCGACTCTGGCTGGCAGCTTTTAAAGGGACACGTTTGCGCTCATATCCTGCTCTGGGCATCGCCTTCTCTCTTGATGTTTCGATTTATGACCGCTGAGGGTCACAGGCAAGATGTCCGCCTGTCTGTTTATATGTATGCTCCTCTGCATGACACTCAGGGTTGCTGTTGGAGAGAAATGTTATATGCGTGTTTTATGACAGAGAAGAGTAAAACCATAAGCATGATGATGACAGCTGATTTGCGCTTTCCATTGATTTCTATCTTTCTTATTTAAGCGTCATGAGTTTGTAAATTTTAATTAAGAATGCAAATTAAGCTTTTGTAAAAGCAATTACTATTTTCCTATAAGTATTTTAGGAACAACAATGATGTCAATGCATACATAAAGTGGAACCACTTTGTCAGTGTCTGAATATCAGAATAATTTACTTTTATTAGCTTGGACTTGAATGACTGATTCATTGAAGCTCCAGCATTCATAGACACCTTCTAAACTCCTTGTTATATTTCACTAGAAATTTTTGACCAACTTGAAATCAATTTCAGATGTTTGTTTTTTCCTTTAAAATTTAATAAGGAGTCATACTAAGCCCTGAAATGAGGACAACAACAACAATAACAACAACAAGTTTAAAATGTGACTGCTGATGCTCGACTAAAATGTATTTTTGCGATGATGCAAGCAAGGTGAAACTCACAATTGTGCCGACAATGTGCAGCTACATTATAATAACATGTCATTAAAACAAACACAAAACTAGCCCAGAATGACAGAGAAGAGTCTGCAATCCCATGATGCAATGCTTTTGTTACATGATACAGCATGTGTCATGGTAAGATTCTCAACACATGATCATGCCGCATAAGTAACAGACAACGCTCCCCATCCTCCATGATGGCCAGAGGCTGGATGTGACTCGGTCATTATCTGCATGTCTCTCCGGGGGAATTTGACAGGTCTTCAGTGCAGAAAAGGGTCGACCACAACAGTTCTTCAGCTGGCAGCTTTAGCTGGTAGATAAGGACATAAAGCTTGCCAGTGAAGAACTGCTGTAGGTCAGCCAGTAGCCTTTACAGTACGCATACAGAGACCTGGAGGATATAACATCAGTGAAGTCAACTGAAAAGGACATTTTGAAGCTTTTATTTTGGTTTTCTGCTGTGACAGTACCTGAAGCTAATAGGATGGGACACCTAAAGAAAACATTTAACATTTTTCCTATTCAAATTATCTCCTTTTTGAACTGTACTTCTCAAAATCCCCGGAATGAAACAAATGATCGTGTTAAGTCAGTTGAAGAGGCCATAAATTCTTATGACAAAACAATTAAGGAGAGAAAATTCTGACTTTTTCTGTGGAATTCTATGCACTTGGAGATTTTTTTGGAGCCAGCATCTAGCAACCATTACTTGTGCTCTATCCGAAGGCGCTTCCACATTGGATTGAGCTCTTGGCCATGGCGGTTGCCGCTTGGCACACAAACACACACACTCCTTCTTTCTGGGCTGGCTTTAAAGGGAACTTGTTGTGGGAGAGAGGTGAGGAGGTAGAGAGAAAGAACCCAGAGAGGAAAACTTTATAACGTTCTTTTGTCCTTATTTGTGTATACTGCGGTTCACAGTGTGTTTAAACGTGCGTGTGTGCATAAACAAACAAGCTGCGTGTGCGCACCGGCACGGAGCAGGCCTGCATCAGACATGCCAGCCTACTGTTTTAGCATTCTCTCTGCTTTCGCTATAATTGAATACAGAAGTCTTTGCTAGAGAGATAGCTTGGCCTCTGGTTACAGCCTCGAACTCCTGATAGAAAACAGCTCCTGTCCTGTGGGGCAGTTCAGTTTACAGCAGGCACACAGGGCTGAATAAAGGAATTTTTTCCTTGCAGTTTAGACACTTCCACTCCCTTGGGTGTGTGACTGCTTCACTGACATGTATAAGTATTTTGTTATTACACCTTGAGAAAACCAACAAACCTCTATCTCATTTAATGTCAGTTTCAAAAATGTTGGTAGAAGGATGAAGCCCTGAAGAAGAACTACACAAGGCAAATTTGGTCCATCATCTCCTTTGCTATATAGTGGTTTTGAAAGTTTATCCAAGGCCCAATCAAGAGTTAGAAATTAGAAGTGACAAGAAAACCATTCATGTGATGTACCACGTTAACATTCGCTCTCAGCTGGCCACTGTATAATACTTACGAGTAGCCTGGATTTGTCTTGCCTGGCTTCTATTCAACTGGCCTGACTTCAACTATTGCAGTCAGTCAGTCTGAAAAGCCTTTCCCTAGCAGCATATTCTTTCACAGTTCAAGGACAGGACTTTGGGCAAACTAGCTCTTAGCAGCACCGCGAACCCAGCAACCCCTGGAAACTCAACGAACCCCACGCTGCTCTGAGCAACAGTGGAAAGCTCTGGCCTGCAGAGACTCACACACACACACACACACCCACACCCACACACACACACACACTCACTCAACGCGCTCTCTCGAATGTGACCAACTGGTCCACTTCCACTGAGACAAGAATTCTGAATGAGCTCAAAGGCCTCGATCTTGTACTGAATCCAGTGAGATACATTGTGGGTGTATATTATCGGAGATGAGATCCAGGTCAAAGGCCTCTCCTTTGTGAGAATATTTGTAAAGAGGCACCTGATATCTCTGCTGGCCAATGGAGAAATGGTGCGAGAGGTGAACAGATAAAAGCAAAGGGAAAAGCAAAGAGTAACAAGGTCAGAGATCAGCACTGCAACAACATAACAAACTGGTGACCATGTAATAACTTCAGTACGACACAGAGTGAAACAACAGACTTCCCTCTGGCCAAAAGCACAATCTGGCAATTTATGCTCATAACACGACATGCAATGAAAGAAGCATTTCATACATAAATCTGCACAAAAACCGACACTTTGACACCCTTTGTCCTTAGCAAGCTATCAGCTTATCTCCACTTTGTATATAACGTGTTAGTGCATTGCAGTCATTTTCACATGCTGCTGCAGTAGCTTCCATCACATGCTTATGCATTAAAGTGAGTATCATTTAAACCTGATTTCTACTCTGTCTAAACATGTAAGTCTGAGGGGAAATTGAATGGATCACAAGAATGACCCCCAAATAATGCAAAACAAAATATGAAATTAATTCACACCCTCATTATAAACTTGCTACATCAATTGTTTTTTTCTCACAAACCGTAGCATAAAAAATGAATTTGTGCCTCTGGCAAATTGTCTGTTCCAACAGAGAGCTCCGGCTTTTTTCTTTCTAATGTAATTTTCAACCCCTCTTATACCTTAGCTATTTTCTTTTCACTCACTATATGTTAAGCATGCACACGACATGCACACAGAGGCCATCCCAGACCGGAGAACACAGTGTACCAAAGGAGTGATTTATTACACAGAGCTGACGATTCCCAGGACAATTACAGCCAGCCTAAGCAACAGGCTGAAAATGGCTTCTCCGAGTGTGTATGCGCAAACACAGAAACACACAGGATGCACACAGTGCATGTGTGTACGAGTGATTCAAGCACAGATCCAAACTATGCAAGCAAAAACCTCAGTCATGAGGAACAAGGCCTACTATCCCCAAATTGAGTCATTATTCTTAGGTTTCACATGCACAGAGAAACATCTCATACATGTTTGTATTTCAGCTGTTTTCAGCTTTTCCTGAGGCAGCACAGTGAGTACACAGGAGAAAGATGGACTAAATTTTTGCAAAGCTCCAAAAGCAAAGGAAAACCTCTGAAACTGAAAGGTGTGTTTAGTGGTAACGAGAATGAGGTTGGTTGGTTAGGACGAGGGCAAACGTTAAGCTGAAGTGAGGTTTGAAAGTAACACTTTAACCGAAGTGATAAAAAAAAGCAAAGTCACTATGAGACTTTTAAAAATAAATTACAACCTACTGATGTTTTGCAGGACAGCCAAGTTGGAAATCATTTTCTGCATACCGACATGCTGAAAGTGATTTGACTTTACACGGATAGCGCTCCCTCTAGGGGATGGGAAACCCCTTATTTGTTTCAAGTGCAGCTTAACTTGTTTGGTAATGACTGTGGGTTTGGTTCAAACTGCAACGGTCTTTCTTTTAAAATTTGACTCATATCTAATTGCTGAAATATGGTTGAAGAGCACTATGCTTGCCAAAAGAAAAAAAGAAACTGTATCCTAGAGGGCCGTGCAGGGAATGACTTTGCCAACACCAAAGAATGGGAAGCCCCGTAAATCATTTCAAGAATGCCATTTCTTCTCCAAAGTGACTGCAAAAAATGCACCCAGTCTGTATTATGATATTTGTACAGTGTCAGTGTCATGGGAAAAAAAGTAGTAATACAGGCTTAAGGTTTTTCTAGCAACCGGAGGCAGCAAAAGAGCTAACGTGGGCTACTGGACACCATCACACAAAGATTTAAGCCGGATTGCATTCTGTATATGTAGCTATGTAAATGTAGGGCTAATACCCCAGCTGAGTGGACTTTAGTTGTTTTCTATACAGGCTGGATAATCTTGCATATGTGCTTGCTCTGTTGTGAGGATGAGAGCAGCTTTGCAACAGATTCTAGCAAGCTTCTTATCAAGCATCAACAATATCCATTTCACAAGCAGAATCACCCAGCCCTCATCTTTTTTTTGGTATCGCAGTAATTTGAAATATTTTCCCTTGAAACCACAGGCTTGGCAGAACAGCTAGTGGTAGATTTATAAAAGCAACCTTACAACGCACCCAAGAGTAATTGATTCAATGACAGCATAACAATCACACACATCCAAGTCCAGTTTGTACCACGGAAAACTGATAGCCATTATGAACAGAAAGAAATTTTTGATAATTAAAATGAATTAATGTGGTATTAGCTTTTCCCACTCATTATATCCATTAGAACTCATAGCAAACAAGATCAACCTCTATAACACTCTGATTGTTCCTTGAAAAGACAAAGTTACCATTTACTGCCTTAAAAACATTGTAAATGTCAATTTAAGCTTCAAAAATAATCCAAAACATGTGTTCAGTGGCATTTGTTTGAGATTTTGCCTGTTACGAATAATATTAACAGCTAATGTGACAGTAAAAACTTATTATGTGAATGAATATGAGAGGAGAATGGCCAATAGTCAATCAAACCACTTCTAGCTGAACCAATAAAACGCTTTTTTGGCCTCTGAATTCTTGTAAGATTTGTCACACAGTCTAGACATAGACATAACCATCAGTGAATATGTGTGTATGGGTTAATTCTGATAACCACTGGATTTACAATTAAGTGTCCATCCAATTTATTCTTCACTTCTGATCAAAGTCAAAACTGCTTAGCACTGGTTCAATCAACTGTCTCATTTGCATTCACTCTTCCTGAACCAATCAAGGATCAATATTTGCATTAAACCTGCTCTGAGATTTTGGAAACTCTTAAAACTATCAATGGCCACAGAGAATGTTCGAACCATTTAATTATGTTTGAATTCCGCACAGGGCACAACTTCTCCAAATCATTTGAGAAAAAAGGTGATTATTTCAAGTTCGATGAAGGTCCCAATTTCAGCTGGTCTCCACTAGATCATATGTGCAACACCCAACCCCCATAATCCTTTACCCAAGGACATGACAAATTGCTTTCAAGTCAAGAGTGGATCAATATATTTGCCAGTGCTATCCTCCTACAGCCTTGAATGGGATTAGTGAGAAGAAAGGGAATGAATTTCAACAGACATAAACACACAAACACACACACACAAGAAAACATTGCTGAAGAGTAATTCCAGTGAAAAGGCATGCTAGCACTAGCACTCTGTCAGAGTATGTTCATCATTCGTACTGCTTGCTTCTCAAAATGACCACAATGCAGGGGACAAGCTGGAAGTGATTGGAACTGATCATTGAGTGTGTGTGTGTGTGTGTGTGTGTGTGCTGGAGGAAAAATGTGTATGCATGAAGCATGTGAGCGAGCAAATGTATGCATGCACAGGGAGATGAAGGGAAAAAAAAGTCCACGCCCTGTTTTATAGAAGCAGCATGTTCTCTCACAAAGCACAAAATCACACCATGTGAATTATGAAATGTCACTTGACACTATTCAAAGAAAATGAGGGTGTGTTTGTATGTGTGACTGCACATGTACATGCACATTGCATATGTATTGTGTACTCTCTTTTTGTGCCTAATGCTACTGTTTATCTTGATAGCAATGATTTAAAATGAAACCAGCTACAGATGGAAGTGAGAGAACAACTTCCAGTGCAGAAAACAGGAACGTGCATAAAAGCGTTCTTTTAAAGTGGACTGAAGCCCCATAAAAGGCTAATGTGTTCCTCATAAGAGGTTTTGTCTCGTACAGCTGTTCTCCTTGTAGGAAACATCCAGTAATGTCTCAAAGTGCGGTAATGAGAGGTTTTCTTCTAATTTAGGGGGCTGAAGCTAGAGGGTTGGGGTTGAGGGATGCAGAGAAAGACAGCAAAAAAGGGTGGGGCCCTCGAGACATGGCATAAACAAGTAACTCAGAAATGCACACACACATACACACACATACACTCACACGCCATTGTATTCCAACAAAGCATTTTTGCACTAAAAATAAATTCAAACACGACAACCTGACAACAATTATGCCATCGTCATTACTCCTGCACACATGTGAAATTTTGCAGCCCCCCTTTGATCCACTGAGCACAGCTTGTTAATGCACTGATTTCTTTCTTGTAATGGTATTTGCTTAAGGAAGAGGTGATGTCAACGGGCAGGAAGTCAGCAGGTGGGAAAGAGGAAAAGGAAATGGCCCTTCCAGTAAAGTCCTGCAGAGCGTCTAACAGGATTTTATACTTAACATCTGGAGCCAGGAATGCATGGGAGCAGTATGGGGAGTGTGTGTGTGTGTGTGTGTTTGTGCGTGTGTGTGTGTCGGAAGAGAAGGGGGTGGTATCTTCCTCGGTGATGTCATGAAGTGAGAAGAAGGCAACCTGGTCGTTGTGTTTCCACCATGCACAGATGAGACAATGACGCAGCATGACTCTGACGCTGCGGACGTGTCTGTGTGTGTCCGTGTGTGTCTAATGCAAGCTCCCTGTGAAGGACATAGAAAGAGTCTAAATTTACACACACACACACAAGCACACACAAGCACACACATGCACAGATCAAAATCATCATTTGAAAAAAAAGATAACCGTGGGCAGAGAGAGAAAGCTCTTGAGCCAGTGCGATACAGAAACAGAGGGGTGGAAGTAGGGGTGTGAACACTGGGCGAAGGGGCCCAACATAAAGAAAAGATTTGTGTGCTTCCTCCGGCTGTCATCTCCCCTTCCTACCACTGGGAAGAAGTGTGTCAAAGAGTACATTGTTTCTCACTATGTATCTGTTTGTGTCCATCCCTTGCTCTGGCTCAATGCCCCCGTATTCCCAAAGAATCCATCCCCTCTCTCTCGCTCTTTCTGTATATATACCCTTTGTCACCGTCTCCTTTAACTAGCAGTTTAGTTAGGGTGCTGAAAGACAGGAAATGCCTGTAAGGAAAATGAATAAGAAGTGGCAGCTGCCCATGCGTGGTGTGAATCTAGAGTCTCCTCAGTATCATCCCCCTCACCCCACCCATCCTCCCTCCAATGAAAGATAAAAAGACACAGGGTGCTGAAACATGCTGTAGAGCATCTCATTACTAACCAATGTCATCTTCTTGAAGAAAGATGGTCATTTTAAAAGGCAAAGGCAAAAACCACCGGCTGACTGCATGCCAAAGTGCCAGGTTGAGTGGTAAGGCTTAAAATGATGAAACGATATTGCACAGGCGGAGGACAAAATGAGAACGCGTTGAGAGTTCAGTTGGTCAATGAAAAGAATGTAACAAGTGGAGGTCAACAGCCATCGCAATTCACTGAACGGCCTGTGTGTTTGTGACGAGGGCAGGGGTGGCTAGTAGCACATGCGTCGGAAATATTTTTTTTTTAGGGAACAAGTAAGTTTCATGTTCCTTTTAATTAAACTGCAGTTTTACTCTTTACTGAAGTGTATATCAAAGGAAGTAATCTACTTTTTATTTTGCTACGTTTAAAAAAAAGGCAGCGCCACCTGTCTTTTGACGGGGATGGATGAGGATAAAAAAAAGAGGAGGAGGAGTTTTTATAAGTAACATTAATATTTAATGTGGATGGCATTAATGTATCTTGTAGCTATAGTGGTCTGTTTGAATATTAAATGTACATCTTAAATAAATTATAAGCAAAAATTTGTTAAAAATAATTATTTAATTTTATTTATTGACTACAATTTTTTTTAAGACTTTTACTTGAGTTGGTTTCTTAAACTGTAATTTTCACTTTAACCCGAGTCTGACAGTTTTTTGTAAGTAACTGTACTTTTACTTGAGTATAGCTTTGCAGTACTCTATCCAGCGCTGGTAGGGGGCATGGCCTGAGTATGTTAGACCAAAAGAAAAAATATTTGTATAAGAGTGTGTATCTGTGAGTGAGTGTGTTTCCTGCCGTTCTGGCCCCAGCTGTACCCAGATGGCCTGAGAGCACAGTGTGCTAAGCTAACAGAGACAAGACAGAGACATTCACCCTGAATTAGTGAGCTGGAAGAACACTGTGGTCTGACACACATAATAGTGGAGGACCACATTTTATCCACACAAGTCACCCCCTGTTGTATTTATGCTATTGCGTACTATAGGTGTTTACTGAATACGTTAGATACAGCATGATTTAAGTACCCAAAAGCTGCAGTTAATGAGTAAAGCCTCTGCTAATGCAGTAGGCTACCACATGACCAGAATGAGGTAATCACTGACGCACTCGCTCAAGTAAAACCATCCAGATTTTGTCCAAATGGTATTTATTTCAAGTTACCTATGTCCTGACACCTTCATGCATTTAATAAATAATTCTGTGCCACATTTTAACGTCCCTGGTTAAAAGTTAAATCCAGGGATTAAACTGTCTCTGCGTTTAAGCAAACAGGCTAGTTAAATTTTTTTATCTCTCAGAGTTTATTCAGTCACAGTGGATGAGAAGATACATGTGGAACAAATACTTCAAAAATAAGGCAGGCACATACTAACAATTACTTTAGCTCTCATGTGATGTTAATAGATTAATCTGTCAATTATTTTTGATTCTGCAAATTTTCTGCCTCATGAAAAGCCGAAAGGATAAGAAATACCTATTACAACTTCTAAAATAACTCCAGACGGCATGTTAAAAATTACTATCTGTCCAAAACCCAGAGTCATTAGAATTAAACTGATATAAAACAGAAGAAAGCAGAAAATCCCTAAATTTACGAAACTGAAACCAGCAAATAATTGACTCTTTTGCTCAATTAAATGACAAAAGAAACAGAAAAAAAGGAAAATCAATCTATTAACTTTCCATCAGTCTACTCGACAGAACGACATCATAGCAAGTATGACAACAGAACAAGATGAGGCAAAAGAGTGTAGTGAGTCAGTAAGTGTGATCCACACTAAAGAAGCAATTTTATACTCACCAAAAAACCCTCTGTGCGCAGTAGCAATGAATAGGACTCTGTCAAGTAAATTTGTACTTTTTTTGAGTACACATATACTCGTCTTCAAAAAGTTCTCTCCTTTTGGCCCATTAAAAGCACATTTCTATAACCTTTCTGCCCTTCTCCACCTTTCCATCGAAACCTACACTCATCTCTCATGGCTTTTATTAAACTTTCTCCTTCTGCCTTCAGAACGCTGATTTTTCTCCATCTCCTCTTTCTCGTCCTCGATCCATTTTGTCCTTTAACATAATCTCCCTTCATTTTATCCCTCTCTCTTCTCCTCATCCTGCTTCACTCTCCCTGTGTCTTTAGGTTGGTCAGTTCAGCAAGGCCGAGTTACATTCCTGGGATGCCTGCTACATATGGTCCACATTCCAGCCGGTCTGCCGAGAGGCCCATCGCTCCTCACCGCCGGCCTTGCAGAGACTAGCCCAAAGCTGTGAGTGCTGCAGCACTGCTTCAGCCTAAAATAATCCGAACACAGCTTTGGCCTGAAGTCTTATAAATCAAAACTCAGAATTAAAAGGTCCAACCTGAGCCTTCAGTGAGTTTTTGTTTAGCTCTGTTTGCTGGTGTACAAGCTGCTGTACTATTCTCTGCATATCTGTTCCCTCTGGATATAAGCTCAGGCTGTACATGCGCATGTGTGTGGAAATTCCACAAGGCACAACAGACCCTGTTTTTTAGCTGGATCACCTACAGACACACATCAGGGATGAATATCCCAGGTAATCATCCCACGGCTTGAGTACTTTCTGTCCAGTCTGGATGACTCCATGAGGAAAACCACCTTGATGCTTTTGGTAAAGGCACAGATCCGAGGCCAAGCCACAGACAGTTTAACCCATTTTGCACATAAAGCAATCATTTGTTGTCAGTTTTAGATTTTTTTTGCTAAAGAGAACTTTACCAGTGAGCAGACACACGCAATGCAACATGTGTTGTGCATATGAGTAAGGGGATGGTCTGGTAAACCACACACAACTCTGCTCAGGAGAGCAGCGATCCCTCTCCATATGAAGTAGATACAATATAGTCTGGGACACTGCTTGAATACTGTTGGCGCTGCATCACTATATCTCTGACTTCGCCATGCTGCACACGCCCACACATCCCTGTCCTGTGCATGTGAGCACATGCAAGAACAGAGAGAGAGTACATGTGTCTCTCTGTCATACCACACCATGCACACACCTACATATAGCATGACAACACCCTCCAAGGATCTTTGTTCGACTTAACCAGGTGCACACACAATCTACACACCCGCTTTCCAATTTCTGCACTCGTTAACCTTCGGCTATATGCAGATATTTAAATTCAGAATGCTTAAAAATTCAATAAACAGTGCAGCTTTCATCCCAAAGGATGCAAAAATTTAGCCTTAGCAGGTCAAAGTTAGCTCCCTGAGGCTGACTGGGTGTGGCCATAAGAATGTGCAACCTCACTGCAGCTACTGCATTTCCACCGCAGATCCTCCCCTCTTTGATTAGCCATCAATAACAGTCAATGTTCAGTCCCACTCAGTTACACCAAGTCACACGGTGTGCTGATCATTCATAAGCTTAAGTTAGCAGAGGAGGAGTGAGTCATCAAATGACACATTTTTATATTCTATGGTTCTGATCAATGTCAGTAACTCTGATTGGGCAAAATGGTTCCAGATCTTTCTGTGGTTATTTTGGAAAGTTAAGCAAAAGGCCTGTTCGTATGACTAAACCCTTTTCAATTTGCAGACCCACAAATATACACATATTTGCATGAAATATAGCAAGTACTTAACCAGACACACACACACACACACACACACACACACACACACACACACTCACACACACACACACACACTCAAAAGGATAAAGCATTCATATGCACTCAAAATAACAACTTTGACAATAACATGATTGA
>JAQNCA010000029.1:12986066-13002623 GCA_029783725.1 Acanthurus tractus | reverse complement strand
CACACACACACACACACTCAAAAGGATAAAGCATTCATATGCACTCAAAATAACAACTTTGACAATAACATGATTGACTCTTGATTATAGGAAACAGAGACAAAAATTGCCGTAAACATCATCAGATTTCAACCTTTCTCCCCCTTTTTCATGCTCTTTCTGTGTGTGTGTCGGTCTGGGGAGTGGCGCAATGGACGTCACTGCTGGACGGCTGTATTAATCACATCTAGCCACGCAGAGATAATGCCTGTGCCGGCTGACCACTTACACACACACATACGTACATAGGTCAATCCAATGTGGCTAAACAATCAGAGCCCAGACAAAGCAAACACTCGAGCAAGATGGCAAGGTGGAAAAGAGCCCATAAGAGTGTAACTTCTGAGCGACGCAGAATGGTACATTATACCGCACGGTACATAACAGCAGAATGTGCAAATTGTTGAATAAGGATGTCATCTCAACAGCAACTCAACTGAGGATTTATAAAGTCATTAAATTCCTCACAAGTCAAAAATAATTACTCGACTCTCAAGCATATAGCTACTGCAGCTTCAGATTCTGTTTTTTTACTTGCAAAATGTAAAACTGATGTGCACTTCTTGCACAAAACTGAGACAGTTTAAATTTATGTAAGTTCACTATGACTTCAATAACATTAACAACAATTTTACATCCTTTCTGCATACCAGTCTTTTAACACTCACATAGTCAGTGTAACCGAAGTCAATGAGGCCTTGTAAATACATTATCACATTCCTATATGTGAAACTAGTCTCAACACAACACTTCCTGCGTAGAGGGTGGGTGGGACATGCTGGAACATTATTCCCACCAAGGTTAATTCTCTTTAAAACCGCTCAGGGCACAGGCATTCAAATGGTGGCATCCTGTTAATCCAGATGTGTCCAGTGGCTCGCACTCTGATCGGCCTGCTGCATCATGTATAATTCCCCACTCATACCAGGCAGGATCTCTTGGGAAAAAGGGTAAGAGGTATAGGAGGCTCCAGAGAGCTCAGCTAACAAGCTTTTTAAAATGAACTCCGATCTGAAAAATGCATTTTCTTTGAGACATCATGTAAAGCTGACATCGTAACAGGCCCTTGGAAAATAGGCAGCAACAGGAATCTGATGAATCCCGTAGAATGACAAACTATGTGGAAAAAAAAAATCATTGACCCTCAGATATGGCCATGAATTGCACAATTTCAAGTTATCCATCAGAAGGTTTTATGCCTTGTAGAGATCAGAGATGACAAGGTCTGAGCTGTCATTGAGCTGACAAGGATGGGAAGCAGGTGGAAAAAGCCAGAGGTTGCTAAACTGAATTTGAAGACGGAGAGTAATGGGTCAGCAGCCAGTCCTGATTGGATTATAACCTAACTCGACGCAGTTTTCCACCGCAGAATTTGAGCTTTGGAACCTGAACTTTGACAAGTTGTCATATTTCAACCCAGTGCCTTCCTTAATGTTGAAATCTTTGAACTGACATTGCATAAGCAAAGGGCCCTGAACGCTGCCTATAAAATTACATAATGCCTGCCACGAGAATTCATAGAAAATGGGGGGCAGAGTACATTGACTGTCAGAACTTGCAACAGGTTGATGAGTGTAGTGCAATAACCAGGGTGCCGGTAAAAAAAAGGCAAGCAACAAAAAAACAAATCATGAGAATGGAAAAAAAAGCTTTGTGGTATGAAAACTGCAACATGCACCAAACTGTCACATGGATACACCACTTCATTATCGTTGGGGAAGTAGACAAATAACCCTATTGCTTTATCCTATTACAACTAGGGCTGTCACGATTTCAGATTTTCACTACATGGTTGTTCTGGCACAAATAATTAATGATATCAAAATTATTACAATATGTACCAAAAATGACTAAACACATTTTTATCAGTCACACTAGTTGTTAACTTTTTTTTTAATAGTGGGCTTTGTATCTATTTTAGAAGTTTAGTTGAATTGAAGATAGGAATGTAGGGAAGTAGAAAGAGACTCTGTAATCATAATTGAACAAAACCACAATTACATTTCATAAATTTCTCTATTTTATGGTGAGTGCCAACCAGCAATTCGGTACACTTCACCCACGAACTACAACAAGGAAAGAACAAAAATGGAAAAGATTAAAGAGTTGCTGTATTATTTACATGAAGTTATAATATGTGTATTATTAACAGTTTATCAATATTTTTTATCTCTAATTATCATGATTATGGTCAATACCGGTATATCGAGACACCACCATTTACAACAGAACTGCAAGCATTCCACAGGTGGACTGAAATACAACTTACCTTCACCAATTAACACATCTGACGACTCCAAGAGGTAGATCCTGATGTCTGGATTTAAAGTTGCTTTAGAGACAAGATCTACTGGCACCTGGAGATACTGAGGGGGGGAGCACAGCATAAGACAAGCTTGAAAGGGGAAATGAAGGATGCGGAGGGAAAGAGAGAGAGAGAGGAAGAAAGAGGGGGAATGAGAGAGAGAGAGAGAGAGAGAGAGAGAGGAGGACGAGGAGGTGGGGGCAACTCTCCACATCCATGTTGCGCTACAAAGGGTGGGGCCTTGAGGAATTCACTCTATCTGCTTTCCTCTCGACTTAAAGCTTATCTTAATTAGCCTATACGGGGTCAGTCTGCCCATGCACTCAATTATGATTTGAGTTATTGTGCTTTAAACGCATCGCAAGAGTGAGGAATGACTCCTCGATATTCTTTGACAAGTCGAGCAGACTACTGTAATATAGACCCAACTCATATATTCCGCTCCTTCCCTGCTGGATTTAGATTTATCCAACGCCCCAAACGTTTGCTTGGCAAAGACACACCCGCCTCATCCCGTTCTAGTAAAATCATCGCACCGTATCATGGACAAATAGAGAGAATAAATATTTAACAAAGGCCTCAACCGACCGAGACACCACCTTTAGTGCCAAATCATTCCGTTTCTCCTCTTTTGACTGACCCTACATCTTAACAAAATGATAAAACGCCTTAGAGATAACACCGTGGCACGCCCTCTCCTGTGGCCTTCAAATGTCACCTCCGCTAAAAAGTTTGCAAAATGTATTTGACAGTCGCACTTACTTTAGTTCAGGTAAATCCACTGGCTCCGCCGAGGCGCTCGATAGTGTGGTTACACTATTTCAAATGCGCAATTTGTGCCGTGCTTGGATGAGATCTGAGGTTTATTAGGCTCTGTTCGGATTGTTTCCTTCACGCCCAGTTTGCCTGTGACATTCAGCAGGGCTGGCTACTGTAAAGTTGCCACGTCCGTTATATTTGACAGACTTATGAAACCAAAAAAAAAAAACCGACCTACCAAGCTGTGAAAAAATACTTACTTCACAACTGCGTACTAGTCCAATTAATCTAGGTTACTGTGAGGGATTCAAGCCAAAAGGTGCGCACTTCAAGATGGCAATACGTTTGTTATGTAATATGTTCCTTGAAGAAAAGGACTGAACAGAATCTTTAAAGCCGCTGGTAGATTTAATAGTCTGAGCCTGAACTGTTCACTCTGGAGTAGAAACAGTCGGTTTTGTAACATTTTTCAGAGCAGAAGCCTCACAGAAACCCTCAGCCACACCTTAACTCTCAATCAATTTTTTTTTTTCTGACAGCTCCAGAGGTTTCGACGACACGCGAAGCCCGCAAGTCCCCCCCCCACACCCGACAAGACTGTCGCTTTGTCTCGTGCACTCCGGTGTTAACGTTCAAACCTCTCAGAAAAAGAAACGTAAAAAACGGTCCGATCTGAGTATCCGGTTGGCCGGTCCCACCCCGTGCCGCTCGCTGTTACTCGGGGCTCCCTCCCCGGTCTCTCTCTCCGGTCCAACTCCTCTCTTCAAACCGGCTTCTCACTCCGATCAGCTGGCAGGGCCGTGACGTCAACACTCACAACCGGCCAATCAGACGCGAACCGGAAAAATCCGTGCTGACGGTCACCGTACACGCACGATGACGATCAGGCCCGTCAGCCAATGACGGCGCAGATGTCTGTGAGAAATAAGGCGGGCGCTAGAAAATGTAACCAATGGGATGACATCCGCCCATGGGAGGCGTTTCATCCTCTGACCTATCAGGTGTTGGGAAGTATTATGTGTGAAATGTGTGGAACTTTTCTACACCAGCAGGCCACGAATGAAATTGATTATAATGATATTGAATATTTATTTACAGTTGTAAGTAGAGAAATGTGTCAGCTTACTCTGACTTTAGTTAATGAAAACTTGCCAGTCATCACCTCATAAGCTTGAGTTTCACACCAAATGTCAAACTCAACAAAGTCTATTCTGGATGAGTCATAAATGTGTTTTTGAGAGCTTTATGATCTGTGCAATATGGTGCACTGTATCTGTGCTCACTAAACATTCATAAGGAAATACTTTCACAATTGTAGCATCAACAGTCCAGAGTCAAACTGAGGTATAAAGCCAAATATCTAACATTTTATTAGCCTTACAGGCCCCTCAGTTCTGTCAGTCCGGGCCTTTTAACTGTTCCCATGTCCAGGTTTAAAAACTAAGGGTGCTCAAGTTCGTCCTTACTGGCTCTTTGCCTCTGAAACAGCATCATGTTGGATAACTGAGTCTCTGCTTTTAAATCTCATCTTTAAACTCAGATTATACCTTGTTTTTATTTATTTATTCTTTTTATTTGTAATGCTGCCTGTGTCCCCTCATTATCTTTTATTTTTGGAGCTCTGGAAAACACTATAAATAACCCCTTAAAAATTTTAGGGGCACATTAGAGATTTACTGTGCAGTCGTGCAATTTAATGCAACGAGACACAAATGCTTACCATTATGTAATAAAAGAAATGCCGTTAGATTTAGGTTGCTATAATACAGTGTGGTACTTGATTTATTCCAAAATGCACTGCAACTACCATTTAGTCTTTGTGGGTTTTTATCCATGACACTTATTGTGTTAATAGTACAAGTACAATGTTTTTACTGCTCAAGTAAATAAGAGACTGATAAGGTCCTGTCTCTCCACATAAATTAAATTTAAAACTGAGGTAAAGATGCTTTTTATCATCTTTAATTGCTGCCTATATCAAAGAGATGCAGCAGGCTCAGCATTGAGTCAAACTCCTCATCATTATTTACATGGTCTCAGAGGAAGTCTCGATGTCGAAGCCAACACAGAAGCTTGAACGACCAAAACTCCATAGCATTTTAAACTGCTTTTCAGTGATGAGTTTTGCATATTTTTCCAGCAAACACAGCATTCCTGTGGTTTGGAGTGGAGTAAGAAACGGGTTCTATTACCAAATAAGTGATTGCACTTCTCGTGGACGGAAACCTCAATTGGTGGCTTGCTTGTTGAAGTCACTAAAATTCCACATTTGGAAAAGAGAATGGTGTTTGCTACGTTTTCCCTTTGAGCCAGAGAAAAAACATGAAACATTTGTGTGCCAGCTGTGGAGGTAACTCTCAATTGAGAAAATGATAAGATCTTTGTTGAGGAGATTAGCCATGCTACTGTCCTGACAGAGCAACAACAGAGTTTTAGGGGCTCTGAAATACAGTAGAGTAAAATGTCTTTAATACTGACAAGCAGAGCCCATGCTGCATAATTGAAGATACATCAAGTCCTCCTCAGCCACTGCATGAGAAGAACCACATTTTGACAGAATTTTCTCATGACTTTCTAATCTAATGGATCTGTGAGTGCAAACTGCACACGCATATTGTGGCGGGCTTTCATTAATTTTGAGAGTGATGATCATTAGATGGTTCTTGCATGTGCAACATGCAGTTTGATCAAGCAGGTACTGCAGGCATGTTTGGTCGTATGAGTGTGATCATATCCATGTAAATCTGTAACTGTGCGTATGCGTTCACGTCAGAGGAGAATCAAACAATGGCACCTTTTTGGCACAGAACAGAGGAATTACAAAAGATCAAAGGCAATAACCTGTCAACCCTTTTGTTGTAACATATTTTAAACAGTCAGTAACACAATGCCGCCTCAGCGCAGTGACACCGCCTTTATTCCTTCCCTCAATTTATGTTGATGCATTCACAAAGCTGGCTAGGAATGCACCTCGGGCACACATCGTTCGAGAAACCAATCCGTCCTGCCCTCAGTGTTCTGGTATGGTTCTAACCCTCACTGTGTGGTGGCTGCAACTGTTTTTTTCCCCCTCCATTCCTATGTTTCTGTTTACTTAAACCCCACCAGGGCAGGCTGAACCATTCAATTCATATCTCAGGGATGGTTCATTCTCACACACACATCTCTGCTGCTGAAATAATAAAACTGCTCCTGAAATCTTAAGTAAACACACATTGAGGGACTTGCAAGCAGGTTTGGTTTGCAATGGATGACCTTCGTGTCCAAAAACATGCTATCACAGGTAATGTTCTCTATATACAAGTATTTATATGATTTTATCAGTGCTCAGCCATCTTACAGAAATGAATTAGTAAGAGCTTAAACTCTTATCTTTTTAAACCAAGGAAACAGTTCTGTATTATTTTAATTTTAGAGTTGATGTTGTTTTGCTATTGCTATTGAAAGAAGTTGAAGTGGACCTACATATCTTGTATATAATAATAAAAAGAGCACTAAACCCTGTGCAATTGGAAAGTTGTGTTAGAACTGAACAAAGGTTGCCTCTTTGTGGATTTTTCTTTTTTTACCTGAGAAAGGTTTTATTTTAATTTCTTAATTAGTTCTATGCTTTCACCTGCATGATGCAGTAAACCACTTTTGTGAAAGCTGCTTAGAAACATGTAGGCTGAAGGATAGAGAAATAAAGGGTAAGCCTCTTTTTGATTGAGACATCTTTGAACCTCAGAGATAATGGCATATAATCGCTAATGTCTACATACACATAAGTGCATTACACGCTATAATTTTTGGTGCTACTTCCAGTCAGTTTTTAATTAATGCTAATATTCTGATGTATTCATCTTTAATTTGCTTTTGAATTACACCTTGCCGTACAAGCTTGTGCTGTCCTTTCTGAGTGTACTTCTAACTAATGTCACCTGGGCAAAAGAAGGGAAAATTCAAACTCAGTAACCTCAATGATGCAATCCAATAGTAAACTTCTGCAGCACATCTGTGACACATGATGCTCACTTTTTCTGACAACAAGTTACAGGAGATTCATCTCAACTCTGTGGTCTGAAAGCTTAGTTTGCCTAAGGAATCAAAAGGACAGTGCACAAATTGTACTTTTGCCACATGACTCAAAACATAACTGAAGGCTGGATTGCTTTGGCTAGTAATCTAAATTGCTAATCAGCAGTTACATCTGTCCCATCAAATCTGCTGCATGTTTAATGGCTGCTCTCTCAATGTGGCTTGGATTAAGTTTAACATAACAAATGCACTATGATCGGGTTTAGCTACCAACCTGATTTATAGGATTAAAGATAGACTAATAGTAAACTAACGATGAATACTTATAATCACATATTAACCTTACAGTGTCTTGTATTCATCCCTAAGCAACCTTTTAAAAATGTGCGGCACATGATGATTTTATCTGTGCAAACTTTTGACATAACAATACAAACCTTTCTTACTCTGAAGGGAATGTTAGTAATTCTAAGAAACACCAATGCTCCTGAAACATTCTGTAACTTGTTTGCTTTATCGTCATTGCAAGTATGACTGGGTCATAGCGTGCATGTAAATATGTGTGCATCGGAAAAAACAATCAAAACGGTGATTACCTCCCTACATCTTGTGATGTTTGTGGGACAAACTGCATGACAATTATTTTTTCTAAAGAGATCTGAATAGCATATCTGCCCTGTTATTTTACAATTATATGCTGAGTGAAGAAGGGTAATTGGTAACAAGAAGAGAGCAGCATATGTTGCATCCTCTCTTCATCAGAAAAGACTTGCATCACTGAGAAAGCAAGCCTGAACCCTTTGCCTCTAGTGTTACGTGTTTCAGTGGAAACAAACGCTGCCACTTCCTGTGTCTCTCGTAACCACAAGGCATTGACTCAAGAACAGTATTGTGATTTAAGTGCAGTAGTGCAACCTGTTAGTTAAAGCCACACATTTTCCATTCATATGTCTTACTTTAATACATACTGCTCTTTTCTGTATCCTCTTTCCACCCTCTCCTTTTCCTTGGTTTCTTCTACTCCCACAATTGCAGTCTTGCCGTTCAGGACTTAAATCCCTCTCTTAAATAGATTTCATGAGGCAGTGGGCACCTCTGCCAGACAAGGAGAATTCTGGGAACTATTCAAGCCAGGTAATGGCTCTCCAAAGCCCAAGAGAAAGAGCACATAGCATGGTCACACACTACAACAGGTAGGGGACTTGATGGTTTGAGTGAGTGAGACTGTCTCTTACAGATGAAATTGAGAGCCTGAAGCCATAAGTCACAGGGTTCAACACTCACAGACTGCAGAGGATATTACCAAAACCATCATGGACTGCAGGATCAAGGTATTATGAACCAGGAAAGAGCAGCTCAGTTATTAAGAGAAGTTTGGTACACATTCTGGCACTAAAAACATTATCATAATAATATTTGTTTCTATTGACTTTTCATCTAGACTATTAAATTTGGTTTTTACATACCTATTGCTAGTTAAAAATGTGTGAGTGATGTTTTAAATTCTTTGTATTAAAGAAAGAGTCTAAAGTCATGGGGACTTTTTTAATTTTCTTACGCTCGTTTGAGGGTCTTGCTAAATGATTAAATACATATATCATGCTGACCCCTATGCCTGGCTGGAACTGCTGCTCTTTGGTGAGGTGTCTGATGTTAGATAGTAGTGATGATGATGATGGTGATGATGCTACTTGAAGTTGTTTTCCAGGTTCGGGTCAGTCAGTTCCACTGTTGTTGTTGTTGTTCAGTTCCATTTATTTACTTGTTTACATCCTGAACCCTCTTTCCTAATGCCTGAAGGAAAGTGTTGCGCATATGTCACAGTAAGCTTTTGTTCTTGCAAAGAGAGGAAAATGTTCTGTTACCCTTTTCCAGTTACACTTGTCACAGCTTTCATGTGGCTTTAAATGACTTGACTGTTCCGAACAGAGAACTGAGAAGCTTGTTGAGTCTTTGAAACTTTAGGTTCAGCTCTGAAAGGTATTTGCTAACATCCACTATAATTATAAGATTGGTTTTTCCACTCACCTCCATGATTCTTCAAGAGAAAGTGACTTTTAAACAATTGTTCTTCTTCCGGTGCTTGCGGCTTTGCACTGGAGCGTAAATATAGACAGTGCAAGCAGGGTGCTGCTCTAGCGCCCATGGGGAGGTGGGCTGTGGTGTACAGCAAACCCTCCATCACTGCGTTGGGCAGAGAACAGGCCCTTTTGTTGGATTCAAAGAAGAACTTACTTCACAAGCTGTGCCATTTTTTCTATTTTTGACATTGAAAAGGCCAGACCATCTCTGCCATTATTTTTATCTTTTCTGGAAAAATACTTAGTGTCAGTCTATAACAAAATCAATGCTTATTCCACATGAACAGCAGACAACTACAAGTGATAAAAAAGTATTATATTTAAAAAAAATGCCTACCTTTTAGTTATTTTATCACATATATATGTAATTGCTTTATTATTCTTTGTAATTGTTTTGCCAAAGAGCCTACTTTCTACTGAGTGTGTTTGTGTGTGTATGTAAGCGTGCATATTTGCATATATGGATGACAGTTTCTGCAACCTATTTGTTTGCAATGCCACAGACTTACAATAATGCTTACATTATTGTTGATGTATTTATTGAATATGTTTGGCAGATCAGTGGTTGAGTTGAATCTGGAATCTGTACCAAATTTTATGACAATACTTCCAATAGTTGTTAAAAGATATATTATAATGAAAAGAGTCATCCTGGTGGAAGTACTACAGGAACTGTCAAGGAAACACTAAAGTCACTAGACTTCATCCTCTGGGGACTGTGGATTCGTGGAGCAAATTTCATTGGAATCCATTCTGTACTTGTTGAGATATTTCAGTCAAAACCAAAGTGGTAGATCAGCACACAGGATGACAGACTGACAGTGCCGCAGACTGACTGACAGTGCCCTGTAACACTGCTTATGCAGCTAAAACTCAGCATGTATATGCCAGTATTTATATGTCAGTGTTCTTGCACCATTTACATGTAGATTTTTGTCCAGCTTCTTAAAAGCACTGAAAATGAGAGTCTGTTCTGAGGAAAACTGCATGTAAAATAACATCATTTGTACTCTTTAGTTAATTTAATCAAAGTCTCAAGATTTTCTTAGAATTACTATCCACAATGTTGACTATCACATTTGAAGAGTTATTTTTCATTTTTCAGATTAATACATTAACTCATTGGACCACTCCAAAATTGATGACATCCAATGACCTCCTTATTAGGTCTCACATATGCCTACTCTTCCTGTCACTGTCTTTAATCCAGAAATATGACTCGTCCCACCACAGGTGTTCATCTGCCCCACCAGTCCACCATCCGACCTGTCTTTCTCTTTACAGCTGTCTCCCACACAGCTTCTCTTTTTCCAAAAATCCCCACCTACAAACTTCTTTGTGCTTCTTGGATCTGGTCCTCTTTGACTGTCAGTTAGATATCAGTCACAGGGGAGTAAAGGGGAGCACCTCTGTCACTTTAAGAAATGCCTCTGGTGAAAAGAAACTGATTAGTAGTGCTGGCAGCCAACCACGTGGAGTGCTGTGTGGAGACCGAAGCCAATGAGAAGCCCTGCTGGGTGGAGGTTACAAAAGCAGTCTGAACCCAATGACTCAGCAAAGTTGGGTGCGTGTGAGATGACACTTTGCAGTGATTTAAAGGGCCAGCCTGCAGCCCTCTGAAGGAAGCTGAAATATGCAAAATTCAGAATCAGGCCAAGTGTTCACTCCCTCCCCTCATGTGTGGATCACGCAAGTATGTGGCCCATGTTATTCTGTCGGGTTGTTGGTGAAGGGCCTGCAAAGTGCATTAAGGGACCAAAGCCTTCATTTTCACAGTTTTTAATGGTTATTAAATATAGCCTCACCCCAAGTAGCATTTAGCATTAAGCATAGCAGCTGTGTGGTAAGTAGAAGGTAATACATACAAGCTTATTCTTTAGCTAACATTTTAGCGGTAATTAAAAATAAAAAAGTACCACAACTGAAAAATTACTTACGTAACTAATTTTTTGTCTAAAACAGGAATGATTTATGAAAATAAAAGACTTAATTGAAAACTAAAATAGGTTAGTGATGAATTCGTACTCTAAGGCTAACAAGCCTTTAGGAGCGTGCCTTCCCCTGTGCGTTGTGTTAGACGTGATGATGTGACCTAATTCTCCCTGGATGCGTGTAACTTTAGCTATCTGAAAGGGGTTTGTGGTTTACTTACAGCACAAAAACTCTGTTGTACCATTCGTTTTGACATAAAAAAGAAGTGTCTTGCATTTGGCATCTGAGTGACACATCCTGGTTCACTCAAACCCAAAAATCTCTTTCTGTCCAGGTGAAACTCCTGGGGGCTATAATGAGTCAGAGCCACCACCACCCAACTGAAATATCAGTGTGACCTTGCTTTTCTCTGCCTGCTTATACCACGCCTACCTATGGAAGACATCATAACCAGCAGTTTCCACCACGCATGGCTGCGTTGCATTCTGACGTGGCTGCCGGAGCCGATCACAGCAACTCAAGGTAATGCCTATAATTCTTAGGGATGTGCTGCAGCACGTTTCAGAAGCATCCCAGAGGTGCTCTCCACTCTGCACCACAGAGAATATGCAGCAGGTCTATTTTTGATGAAAGCCTTATCAAGCTGCACAGAGCAAGGGAAGTCAGACAGGAAGTCAGACACAGGGAACGCAAAGAAAATCCGTTCATTTTTAAAAATAAATGACCAAGTTTGATTTTTAAAAAAATAACTAACAGATGTGAGCAAGTCAACAGGCAAACCACTCTGCTTCTGAAATGTTCTGAGCAGTATATAAAATCATATGGAGGATAAAAAAAGGCGACATAACAGAGACGCTCCTTGTTGAATCAATGACTAACACCTCATAATGATTCATCTTTGCAAGATATAATAGTACACTACACACATCAGTAAAAAATCCACCCACACACACAAAATCTACCTTTGTCCAAAACCTTAATTTACTCAGAAATTAAACAAATTACAAAAATAAAAGTTCTTTTTTTGATGTATGTAGAATGAGACCTCATCTCAGGGCTCAGTCTTTAGTGTGTTTCACTTTGATACACTTTTAGCAATGATTACTGTGCATGGACTATTTGTCATAAAAGTTAAGTTTTGACCTGGTTTGTATTTCAAGTCACTCTCTGGAGAATAATACTCCAAAAATGGTTTCATTCCTTGCAATAAGAACCTATTCTTTGCTCTGCTCTTCTGTTTCCTCAAATATGACAGAGCGAGTCATCTTCACTGTGTACATAGATTTGCAGCTGATAATGAGTTGGCCCTTTCAGCTCTGCTAAAGATTGAATGACCCACATTATAATCTGGTTGGGCAATGTTCCTCCTTCCTCTCTATACTGTAACACTGAGCAGTATTGTAGGGAAGTCAGGTCTGTGAGCAGCAGTGGAAACTTCCATTAGGCCACAGGAGAAGTATACTCCTGGGCATTGTTCTGGTCAGGCCTGCAACAGTCAGCATAGCAGAGCACACCTCTGTGACAAGACAGGGGCTATATATACACTGTAGCTAGCAGTAATTCAGCAACTGCAACCATCTTCAGCATCCCAACTACTGCAAGAGGAGAAGGGGCCTCTTAAAGACATAGTTCCCAACTTAATTTCATTAAAATGCATTTATCCATTTTCTTGTCAAGAGTTACATATAATATAATAAAATGAGGCTTACTAACTGTAAGTCTGGTATGAGGCAGGAGCAAGGAGAAAGTTAGCTTAGCTTAGTTTTTCATAAAAGAGCTGCAACAAGGACAGAACTAACTTATTTACATATTTAGACAGAGCTAGCTGTATGTCCTCCTCTGTTTTCTGTCTTTATGCCCTGCTATCCTGAAGGTGGTGCTTCTCTCCACAAAATATCATTAGCAAAAAAATGCCAGTTTTACAGAAGCTTTGGCCTTTCTAGAATGTTATTTTTTTCTTATTTGTGCTGAGAAATTGGAAAAGACCCTGAAATAAGAGAGAGGCTCCACCAAGGCAAGCCATGATTTGTAACTCTGTGGAACATAGACCTACTTTACATGTGTTCAGAACATTATGTTCAAAATTGACAGCAAGGCAAATTCTCTAACTAGTTCCAGAGGTTTTGTCAGTTAGGGCAAAGGCAAGCAATGGGATTGAGCCAAAACAATGTCAGTTGAGAAATGTAGGTGTGCTGGTTTGTAAGGAATGCTGGAGGGCTTATGAATGTTAAAATGAGTATTTACATGCCACTATTTTTGCCTATTCATGCCACAGGGGGAATGCATGGGGCCGTTTGCTTAACAATTACAACAATTGCAGATAAAGGAATAAATCTGCTCCCAGCAGATTAGACATTGGTCCAAAGTGCTGTCCTCCTCGTGCTCTCCTTTCTGTGCTCCTTGTACTCCTCTGCAGTCAGTGAACTGTAACCACTGCCCTCCACCACCTCTCCACGTTGAGTTTGTTTGTGCCAGCAAATGTTCTTACTTGAACCCTGAACCCTTTATGAAATCACCTACTTTCTGAACAGCCCAAGAAAGAAAAAAAAGGAAATCAGCTGTTTCCTCATTGATTTGTGTGACATCCAGCTGTTTCATAAGCTTGTTGCAGCTGTGATGTCAACTACACTCATTCATTCATGTAACTGTAGCCAAGATTAACTACAGAGGGAGAGTTTTTTTCATGCTAAGTCACAGCTGACACCCACCTCTGAACTGCAGGTGTAGAGGATTATTTTTTTTATGTGTAAAGAGTTACTTTGGTCTCACATGTCTCTGTTGAATCATTCCTCCGCTCATAACCCTCTGTTCCCCACAGCAGACGGCAAACTCTGATCCCCTTGCATGTGAAGACAAGGAGGCCACAGCAATGTGCAGTCGTGCCCAAATTCTCGGAGAACAGCATTTCCATACGGTTTATCTTTGTCGTCACATGCACGGCCAAGGCCTACTTACTGATATGATTAGCCTTGCTCGTGGAAAAGGAACACATTATCCTCAGACAGTCTGATCCAAGCTCCATTCTTTCCAAACACCCTTGTTTTGTCTCATGCTTGGAACCACTAATGATGATAGTGTTTGAAATGCACCTCTCTCTTCCTAAACAGAAAAAATGACTGCAAGGGTTTTTGAAGCTAATAGTTGAAGACAGGCTGGCAGAACCATGGCTGCTGAAAGTGATGACATCACCCCAATTGGGAGACTTTGGGAGAAGATGTGTCAGTGACAAGTGGTAGCTATTAGAGATGACAGGCCACTCTCAGGCACTTTCTTTTCTCGGTATCAAAGTGCCAGGCCTCGCTTTTTTTTTTTTTCACACTAGCAGGTTAACATTAACATCATCTAAATCTTTTGTTTCATTTTAACTCAAGATCATGCACTCATGGGATCGTTCCGTGCCAGTCCTTTGCCACCTCCAGCAACACTAGCATGTCTGCTTTCCATGCTGTGACACCGTGTGACAGCATTGCGGCAGACAGACCAGTGAAATGCCTAAGCCTCAACTGGCACTCAGTTTTCCGTCGTGCACTCTCACGGATCAATAACCTCTTACATAACATTCTGGTTTGGACTAGAGGCGAGATTCCAGCTGACTGGAACATGTGACAAGGCTTTGACTGTGTTGACCCACATTTTCCCTTCCTCCCGAGATCCCTCCCCTCCCATCCTGCCGTCCTTCTCCTCTTCCCAACTAAGTTCCTCCATTAGCCCAAACCCCTGTCTACCCCTTCACACCCTTCAGGAAAGCAGTCATGTAGGCAGACAGATCCAGACTTGGGTGGGTCAGGCCTTTCTGTGATGTGCCCAGACATGTACCCAGACAGAATGAATGACACACATGGGGAATAGCGGTGGCCGACTCGGACAAATGACATAACGTGAGCAGGGGTGGTCATGGAAAATGTTTGACTTTCTAAGGTAATCCAGACAAATACAGAGTTATGACTCGATGCTTTGGGAGAATTATTCATGCCTTTCTCCTTTAACTGCTTGTGAATGATCAGTGCCGGGCGGTAATGCAATACTGAAATATAATGAAAATATGTAACAGTAATGGTAGTACTTTTCACAAGAGCCTGTACTTTTGCCAGTGGTGGAAATGATAAAACTGCTAAAAAATTTACAACAGAAATACAGACTTGTTTGTTCAGAGGACAGACTGCTGTGAGATGTGTTCGATAGTAGTTATTCTGCATTTGCACAATATCAGCGAAATAAAAGGCACTGAAAAATTCCCTGCGATTCTAGCTCAGAAGCTTTCACATGTTTTTCAGGAGGTTGAACCTTACTGCTAAGCTTGTAGTCACACTATTCAAATAGCCTTAATTGGCTTATATTTGTGTTAAGTATCTGAAACAGTTGGTTAGAAAATGCTGAAGTGGCATCAGCTTTGACAGGAGAAATTTACCCCTGGTAACACAAAAACTTAATCTTAATTACATTTAAAAGTGTTGGTGGGATATTTTTTTGGAGTTGTTTTAAGGTTTTTTCATTCAAAAATTAAGGTAAAAAATTTTCGGAAAGTAATATCCAATACATAATTAAAAACATTTTAAAATAAGTTGTCCAATGTTCTGAGTATAATGTATCAATGAATGTGATACTTGTTGTTTGTCCTGTTTTCACAGGTTGTGTTCAGCGTGCTGGTTGACTAACTGGTGTTTCCTTACACAACATAACCTTGTTGTGCCTTTAGAAGAGAAGGGAGATCATACTGTGTGTTTATGTGTGTGTGTGTGTGTGTGTGTGTTTGTGTGTATTTGGGCAACACATATACACACACGCCAACCCACACACACACACACACACACACACACACACACACACACACACACACACAAACGTACAATAGAAGCAGCAAGTTGCACACTTTGTTTTCTCTGCAGAGCTCTGCGATGTTCTCAAGGCGAACAATCAGACAGTATTACAGTATGAGACTGAGCTTTAGAGAGGTGAACCCCATCCTGGTTTCCTGCCACATTGACCTGTCTGACTTCGTATTACAGTAAGCTGATTAAGCCACCACAGGTGTCCTATTTAAGTGTTTGTTTCACTAAAACTTCCTCCACACAAGTACCTTTGAATCTTGTGATTCAGTTTTACACTCAGCAGCTGAGTTACGACGTTCTCCGTTCTGAGAAATGTCTTTCCTGCAACCTCAGTCTGTCTGAGCAGAGAGAGGCTCCATTTAGATCAAGTCAGGCGTTGCAGCAAAAATACAAGATCTCCCATTTGTTTTGATGACACACAAGTGAAAGTTCAGTCTGCCTGCTTATATGTGTGGTTATTACTGTAATCATCTAACATTTATTCCTCTCACGCCTCCTCACTGTCATAATCTGGGGCTGTCAATTGAGTCATCAGCTGTTTTCATCAGCTGCTCACATCTGTCCAATAGTACTAAACTATTCAACTAAAATGTAA
>JAQNCA010000029.1:12967338-12983324 GCA_029783725.1 Acanthurus tractus | reverse complement strand
AAGTGAGAAAGAAGGCTGGTATTTTTCCAGGGAGGCTTCCTCTGCACGTGCATGCACACACAATGGCTACTAACACACACATACACACACACACACACCCCCCTCCACACACACACACACACACACACACACACACACACACACACACACAGAAGCTCATCTTATCTGTTGTGTCCATCCTCTTGATCTTATTTACTCTCATTTTATTCTCTAATTCCTCACACTGTTCTTCTTTCTACTGTTTTTTCCTCTCTTGTTCCTCACTGTCTTCCATTCCCACCCTGCCTCACCCCTTCACTCTTTCCATTCAAATTTTCCTCGTCTTCTCTTACATTCTTCCTCAATCCCCCTTCATTTACTTCCCCATTTCTGCCTCTCCTCCTCCCTGCCTCTCCTTGGGTCCCCATCTGCGGCCCTCATACAAGCATTGCAGTCACCGAGGGCAAGGATTCTCTGTGGACGCCTTGCTATCGCACACACTGATATGACATTATGAGGCTGCATAAATAGCTGAGGAGTAGAACTTTTGTATTCATGCATAGAGTGTATGAGCATCATGAGACACATGCATGCCAAAATGTATGTGTGTGTGCTTGCACGTGAAGGAGACCGCATCCTGGAGTCCATTTTGAAAGCAGCTGCTCATGTGCTGTTTGCTTATGTAAGTCTGTACTGTAAAACACAGCAGAACAAGAACAAACTGGTTGCCTGGGACAAAGGCCCTGCCCTCCCTGCTGCACTGTAAGACGTGTGTTTCTCTGTCTGTCTGCATCTAGGAGATACAAGATGACAGAGACAGAAGAAAAAAAAAATTGGAAAGAGGAAACACAGAAGGAAAGAGAGGATGAGTTCTGTGGGGATGAAGGTGCTGTAGGGTCATGCTGTACAGGACGGGTCTGCTGCAGATGAGGGGAAAGATGAGCCTTGCTGTGCCCTGGCAGCCCACCTGCTGCTCTCTGGCCCTCGTCTACTGCTGCTCTGTCATACCACATACTGCCTTGCACAAGATTCCTCGAATTGCACAAGATGCGAGTCAAAGCCAAAACAAGATAACATTTCAAATACAAGCAAAAGGAATGAATGTGAGAATACAAATGAGGGAATATGAGAGAGAAATCGGTCAAAAATCTGAAAGCTGAAACCTTTAAACTCTGATCTGACTGCATGGGAAAAACTGCACTCCCAATCACCTTCAGCTGAGTTGCTTTATTCTTTCACGAGCCATATAACTGAATTTTTCAATAAAACTGCATTTGCTGCACAAGCATTGCTACTATCGGTCATTACAGTCACAAATTTAGTACATTATCAGTAACTGCATATTACATTCAGTGCAGTGACAAATATATCACCAAAGCTACTCAGAATAAACCAGAACTCAGGTTGAAGGTTGGTTCTTATTCTGTACACTTGTCTTGAAAGATGCTTTGGTGTTGGTTGCTGCAGTTGTTTGGACTCTGTGTAGAGAGACAGTCGGACAGACCAGGCTAGCTGTCATGTTGCATTAGCTCCTCTGTTGTTAGCTGACTTCAATTTAGCCTGAAGGAGAGGTGGTTACCTACCACCAACCTCCTTGTACAGGGAAAAGAACATGCATACACATGCAACATGTGGAGACAGATGCACACATTTACACAGCAGTGCAAGCGGACGAACAATATTACTTAATTTGTCCCCTTTTTCTCGCCTTTATTCCCCTCTCTTGTGTCTCCTCAGTCCATTCTCTTGTCCCTTGCAGGCTCAAAAAGAATGAAACTAGCACACATTAACTGGTGGAAACGCTAAGCTAAACTGCTCCTCGCCAGCAGAGAACAGCCACACCCTGTACAACCCATGCAATGTGACAGTTGAGGAATTCGCTGCAGGCTAGCCACAAATACTTGCAGGCCAATTCCTCGTACTTGTACTTCACTTGTGGTGTAAATAAAAATCGTGGAGCGTTAGTGAGACTTGCTGAAAGCAGTTTTCAGCATGTTGTTGTTTAGGCCATAGATTGCACATTACTGCCATCCGTTGGAATCTAGATAGTACTGCATTACCTATTCCTGTGAGTCAATTTTTGAATTCCCCAGGATGGCAGAGTCATAACCTGTCTAACTCTGTTACTGATTGGCTAGTACTTGCTGCCTGTTTTGGTTAGGTTTCTTATGTTTATGAGACTTGAAAAGTAGTTCCAAAGTAATTGGTATGACAGCTTTGCAGTAGTTTGTAGGATTCATTACCGACATGGCCATTGCTCTTGGAGGTGTGCGAGTTAAAGAAAGCTTATCGACACAGTCTGGCACTGGTTCACCGAGCATGATGCAGAAGTAAATGAGATAAAATGGCTGCAGACAATAACACCTTTGTGGTTTTACTACAACTTGTTGCAGACTTTTCAGAATGCCAGCGTGTCCTGGGCTGCACGAGGGTCATCTTGTCACATTTGGTTCGGGGGCCCTTGTCTTGACAGAGCAGAATTATTTTCAAATCAACGAGAAGCGCCTCAGCATCCTGTTTGCATGCCAGTGTTTTCACCATTGTCTGTATGGAGGAGACATTACCAGAAAGCGATCACAAGCCTCTCTGTGCCATATTTATCAAGCCTGAGCGCCCCGAAGCAACTGCATAGCATGCTCTGTCTCTTAAGAGCTACAACCTGAGGGTGGTTTATAAACTGTGGCCAGAGATGCACATGAGTGACAGTCAGCGGGGCCATTGTGTCAGGCACACACAGAGGGTCCAACAAGCAGACTGTCCATAGTTTAGAAGCATAGCAGCTGAATTTGGAGCTCATCAACCGGACAAAATGCCTCAATGTCACAAACCCAGATGTGTGCATATACGACAGCAAACTGACAAAGACAAGCAACTCCAGGGTGTGAAATCTTTAAATCTGCATGGCTATCGTGAATGCTGTGATTAAACTTGAGAAAATTTGTGGCATCAAGAGGAGCTTTTTTCAAAAAAAAAATTTGGGTGAAATTCAAAGGTATAAAAAGGTATGTTGTTTCTGGGAAATTGACCTTTTCCCAGATCTCAAAGCAATGATAACACTGAAATGCAAAGATCAAGTTTATTGAGTTATCACTGACAGCAGACTCACAGTTTTTGTGCCACTAATTCAATATTTTTTGCTATGAATTGTAGTAATGAACCAGCTGTGCCACAGGTCTTTGGCAGTGATTTATGACATATGACTGCAGGCAAGCATTTCACTTTACGCCACTAACTGTGCAGAATGTCACCTGGTGACAGAAAATGGCAAAAATAATGCAGATGATATCATTGATACAAAACAGGGCAAGACTGTATCCATTCAAATTTCTGTTCAAATTTAAAAGGTTTTTCTGGGCCATTTGTTCTGTGTTTTACCAACATTAGTGGTTTTTCTGATACTTTCTGATGACCTTGAAATGAACTGATTAATGTGAAGAAACTGATATTTACAACACAAAGATTACTGATCTGCCCCTGTTGAAGCCTGTTACACAAAGAGATGAAATGGCATTTTTGATTGCACTTGTTATAAACTACATTGTACTTATCATTGTTTAGATGCCATCTAAAAAACTGCAATACAGTTTTATGATCATTAGTGGCTGATAACAGTTTCAGAGTTGGTTATTTAGGTACTTATAATGTCTGTAAAGTTTAAAATAGATTTTTTTTCCCTCATGTCGCTCATTATTACACATTATTCCTCAACTAAATTTCACATCGTGAGAACTCAGCATGCTTTCAGTTTTGTTTTGTGGAGCCGTTAATGTTCTCACTGATTCAGTCTTATTTTTGCATTTGGAGACTCTGCTGAATGTCCGTCCTGCATGCACTGGCATGCTGCGTCAGGCCCATCTCCTTTGTTATTGTGATTAGACATTCAATTATCTATTGATTTGTAGACCAAAAGCAAACACAAAACAAGTAATCTCTCTAGAAGACTTTTTATAGTCTCTCAGATAACATTTAGTGAGGTTAAGTTGTGTAATCATTAACTGCATAAACATGATTATACACAAGAATCAATGTCAGGGTTATTTAATGGGATTTGGTTAAGATCTGTTACGTTTTAGCATTAAAATATAACTCCATGATCAGACGGGCAACAATCCAAGGTGAGCACCCACCCCGAGGCTCAGAGTCCAAACCCGTAGTACACAAACATACCAGTGAGGTACACAGTGTGATGATGCTAAACACTCGGCAAACACAAATAATGGCTTAAATTCTGACATTATTCCAGCATGGCAGTAAGGGACGGGGAAAATAGAAAACAGAAAAAATACTTACATTCAAAAAACAATTTCAAAACTTAACTAGTTCTTCTGATGTATTCATGTGCACATTTTTATACACATGTGCTGCTGTCCTAACAGTGCTTTGTGTTGTTATTTGCTGTGGAAAGTTTGCTCCTTATACCTCTGTAAAGTAAAAAAAGTTACATATTATGGACCAAATGGCATCTAGGCTATCAGCAGTAGTCAAAAAAAGCACACACATGTCACTGTCTCAAGCAATTGTAACGACAACACCTATTCTGTTCACATTTGTTCACATCTGTTGGAGTCATGTGACAAAGTAACCTTTGTTACACATTTCATGCATGTATAGTTTCCATTAGAGATTATTTGTTGTTTCCTCGCAAGTGTAAGTGAGGATCGATATGAACGGAGCAAATTAAAAGAAGAAGAAAGAAAGAAAAACTTTGTTTTTTTTTCCCAAAAAGTTTAACTCCTTCCTCACATCCTCACAGGATTTATGGGCATGTGTGCCAACTTGTGTGACACGGCAGATATCTATTTAAACTGCCAGCTTAATTTATTCCCCATGTGCTGAGCTCTAAATTTAAACTGGGTGCTAATTATACAGACAGTTTCCAAGCCAAAAGCAGAGATAGCTGCGTCATGGTGTCTGTCAGAGAGGAGACAACCCCTGGAAAAATCAGAGCTTAGAACATTTCTGGCTGAAACCTTATTGATGCTGCCATCTGCTGGCTGCTGTGGCAGAACAGGAGGTCTCCATGGCGACGTCAGATAATTTGGATGGGCAAGTAGGTCGAGGGATCTTGATAAAAGCATCTTTGTGAAACCAGGTCACAGGGAAGCAGACAGGCCCATAAAGTTTAGAGGGTTATGGCTGTAAAGCTTCATTGAATAACAGTGTGATCAGAGCACTGCGGTGCTTTTAGTTCCTGTTATTGCTGACTGACTGTTTGCTTCTTCTTGTTTGCTCTTCCTCTTGCTCCCCAAACCACTCTGTAGTTTGAAAGCAAAATTTGTTCTCTGTTTTTTAAAAAAAACAAAACAAAAACTTGCTGACATAAAATTGGCTAAATAAACACATAAGTTCTACTCTATTTAAATTATATTCCCGTAACCCCAGTAAATGCAATAGTTTCTTTTGACCCTTTTATACTGTAATCATGTCATTTTTAGGCCTTACATTAACTCAGAAATACATTTATGAGAAATCTAAACATATTGATTATTTTACAGAGATTACAAGTCATTTGTGAATTTAACACTCAAACTCTTTTCCACAAAAGGAACAGAAAGATTCAACCTTTTTCTCACATCATCCACAAGATGGCGCTCCTGATCAAATACATTTTTGCCTCATATGTTCAGTTGTGTTAAGTGTGGTTTTCTCTCACAGCTACATGATAAAATAATAAAATATAAATGAATAGATTCATGAGACCAAAATGCTTGTTTGTTTGAAAGAGTAGATTCACCCCACAGAACTAAAAATCCACTGCTAAACAAAAGTCACAAATGAATCCCAACAGGTAGATGTTCAATATTTGTGATATTACTTAATATGAAAATGAAACACCCTATTACTCATAAATAAATGGTAGAAAAAAGCTGATATAACCAGATTTGAACCCTTAATCTAAAGCAGTGTAAGCTAAATAATTAAAACATACGTGAACATGATCAGCTGATCACACTGATCCTTTTCATTAAAATACTGCATCAAAAATACTGCAGCAGTACTGTAAAAATATATCAACCTCACATTTCATAAAAGATTTATCCTCTTAAAGACTTTTTCTATTGTCAAAGAATAAATATCCCCTGATTAATAAAATACACTGATGGTTTAAAAGTACTTACTAAAGTGCAGTATTTGTGATCAATTCAGTGCAGCTTTCAAATGTCAAATGTCAACACTGGGTTTTTGTTTTGAAAGATGTTTATAATATGTTTTGGCACATCTGATCTGTGAAACAATAAACAGAAAACCAAGAGTCATAACACACCTTTTCACCTAAGTTTGGTGGAGGAAGGTCTGTCTGTGTTTTATCTATCCACAACACTGCGGTGTTTTATTTCAGCTGTGCACACATGTAAACACCAGGGAGACAAGAGGTCTTCTTCTGTAATCACAGCACATGGACAGTATTATTCTTGTGGATACTTACAGAGAAGCAGAGCAACACCAAAACACTTGTTGATTACAATCCAAACCAAGTACAATTAGAGTGTCAGCAACCCAACCTAAACATCTGTTTTGTGTTTTTGTTGGCCTGCTGGTTGCTCCGTCCCCTGTGATCACATTTACTTTTCTTGGCTTTGAAGAAACTCTGATAACGTAATGCTTTTTTTTTTTAGCAAAAATACCTTAAAAGTGAGTATAAGAAATGAGGGACGCTGTTTAATGTGCTCCAAGTACCTCACCATGAGTTGACAGCTGGTTTGGTGGTTTCGCTGTAGGGCAATACAACATCTGGAGAACCTTCTGGAAGGTGTTTATAAACAAGTGCTTTACTGATTATAAATTCAGCTTTTTTATTTGTATGATTAAGAAAGTGTTATTTTCTTTTCATCTATCAACAGTCCCCCCAGCCACTCACCAGATATCAGCTGAGATCCTCTCCAGACACTTTGCAAATCGGCAAAGGACAAGCATGTACAGATAAAAGATGGATGGACGGACTATTTCTTTTTTCAAAAATCACATGATGCTGCTTTAACACACACATACACATGGTCTATTTTGTACAGCATTTTCTCAGGTCCTGTAAAACAAACACAGTGGAAAACACAACTAATGTATTGGCAAAGTGTACTTACCCTGTTATTTTTTATTAAAATCTTACCTGAATGCAAAGAATTGTCCCGTGTATAGTTACTGTATAATAACTGGCCTCCCACCCCCCAGTTTTACCTCCTCATATTCATAACGAACATAAAGCAAAGACCACTGTGTAATTTTGAGATTATACAACATATTTTCTTCTCTCTGCCCCCCTCGCGAGTAACTGACGGAACATGTGCCTTAGAAAACCTATGATTTAGTATAATCACCATAATGGGAATGTCAGGTTCTTTGTTAATTAAATCTCAATCATTTTAATTAAATCACCCTCTGATCACTGAGGCAGACTATTGGGTCTGAATTGAAAAGGCAAAGTGGGAAAGGGCAATTCACTCTTAAAGGCTTAATTTGCTGGAGGCCAAGAGGCTTAATGTCAACAGTAAAACAGGATTGGTTGTACGAAGCCCTTATTTTGCATTGTATTCCTTCATGGATGCCTGTTTTTTAAGATGTGCTGATGCTGGCTGATGTGAAAGATTTATGTCCAGTAATAAAGACCCAGACTTGCTTTTCTTCTTTAAAGGCTCTGGAGGTTTAAAGATGGTGCTGGTCATTTCTGAATAAGAAGGAGCCAACATTTAGTCTTAAACAGAGTGAAAACAGAGAATTCAGCACTAAAAAGAGTATAAATGACCAAGAGATGGCTTTATTTAGTTAAACCATAAGGTTACTAGTGTACAATGCACTGACTGTGAGCACTTTTTATTGAGTTCATACTGTATTTAAGTCTTTACTGTCACTAAAATTTGAATATGAAATTCTTTAAAGCATATGAAATTCTCACAGCAGCACAGTAGTGATATAAACATGAACTTTGAATTAAAAATAAGACAGATATTCATCCGTTTTTTTCTTTGTGTATGGCATCTGAAGCATTTACACCTTTTTAATGTCAGTTTTTGTTCCATTTAATCAGGTCAAATTCAAGCCACGTGTACTCTGTAGATGAGTGAGAGGCCTCTGATTCTAAGTTTAATATTTTTTTAAAGAGAAAACCTGATATCAAATGGATTCATTTAAGACCAAAGAAATGTTGGTTTGACTAGAATGAAATTCTGGACAGAGAGAAAATAAGATGCACCTCTGCTGCCCGCCACAGCAGACTGTCAATTACAAGGTCATAAATTTGGCTTGTTGGGTCCCACATAAAGCATTCGACAATGACAACAAAGTATTATGTTACAGTTTTTAAGGAGCATTGAAAAAGGGAGCAACTAACTTGCATTATATGAAGTAAAACTGTGTTTTTCCAGATCTTATCAAAGTGTTTTGTTGTTCTGTTGTTTGTAACGAGCCAAATTACGACCTGGCATCACTTCAGGTAACTTTCATGCTTAAATTTATGGTGTCTGTATTAATAACAGAGTCATTAACACACCATAGTTTTGGTTTACATGAGACAGGAAATCTTCCTGTAGATAATGAGCATCTGCAAAAACATCCTGCATGTGTGTGACAGCTTGTCTGCACGTCTGTGTGTGTTTGCATGAGTATTTCTTTGTGTGTGTCTCTCTCTGTTTGTGAATGTGTGTGTGTGTGTGCAATAGCGAGGATGCATGTTGACAGTGTGTCTGCCGGCACACATTTTGTGTGTGTCTGTGTGTACACTGCTGTGTTCCAGCTGTCTGAGTGGATAAGACTCAGTGGGCGGACAAACACTGCAGTGAATGTAACACACACACACACACACACGCATACACACACACACTTGGCATGGAATGGCTGCGAGAACTGTGCTATTATAGGGAGTGTCTGTAAGCGTTGACTCAGCAGGGGTTTGACAAGACCACAGATCACAACTTCAGTGTGATGTTCTTCCAGAAATGAAGATAATTATAAAGGAATATAATTAGAAATCTATTGATATTAATGAGAAATTTACTGACCTGTAAAATCACTGTTGAAATGCTTTTCTCGAGACATATTTCCCACAAATATCCCAAGTTTTTCCATCTTGTTTCTTTTTATTCTTCAATTTTTATCACATTACCTAACACATTAAACAGGTGTTTAGCATTTTTTATTAAACAACAGAAGTCAGAAAAGGTGAGCTGCCCTTTGAAACGTGTCCCTTCTGAGAACTTTCAAAATAAAAATTATACTCTGTGTCATTTTAATTATTTTTTTATTTATTTATTAGCTTAATGCACAAGAATGATAAAAAAAACATCTCAAACAACATTACTGAGTCTTGAACGCTCCACCTCAGTGCGAAATGGGTCACCATCACATCTTCACCACCTGGAGCTGAGCAGCCGGTGGGGAGACGATGCAGCACAGAGTTTAAATGATGACACAGGGAAACTCACAAAGTGCTTTCAACCACCCAGCTAGTTAAAATATAACCTCATTATACAGACTTTACTCAAACAGCTGACCGGGTGGCTATCACACATGAGTTCCTCTGTCCTGGGCGTCACAGAGCATTCAATACTACACACAGTCAACTCACTTAAAGGGGAAAATATCAGTTTCTTAAACTCATTTGACATCAATCTTCAAATTTTTTACTGGATTTTTACCCTGTTTTATTCTAGGCACGAGACTTTTAACAGCTTTGCTTGCCAATAAATATACTTTTATTTATAAAAAGAATAACAATGATATCAACAGTTAAGTGTCAATGTTTCAAAGATTCCAAAAGTAGATGCAGCTGCGGTTGCAAACATAGCAAACATGGTTGCAAACTGTGTAAAATGTGATGCAGATTTATGAGTGTGTTTTTGTGACATTGTGTTAGGACCCCTCAGGTTTAACAGCTGGCAGTGAAGAGATTTGTATCCGTGTGTAGAAAAATACACCGTCACCCATGTTGAGAGTTTAGTGTCAACTGTTCAGCAGTTCAACATTACAACAGCCTGCAACTTGTGGCGGTCATGATCCTTTTTTCTATGCTTGTGTTTAATGGCTCCCATCAGGTTTGTGAGAACAACATTTTTAAGTACTGTAAGGCCTTTGCTCTTCACAGCCACTGTCTGTCTTAGCACTTAGTTGCTGAGTGTCACACAAACAGAGAACAATCTTTACATCCTTCACGTCCAGAATCCAAACACTTGAAGAAGGAAGCAGCGTGGTCCATTAATTTCCATTAAGCTCCCTCACCGTGTGTAGGACCTCTGCCAATTGTAAATGGCATGGATATTATGGGAACACGCTGGCATTCGTTTACATGTGCTGACGCTGCGGTGGCGGAAAACCCTGCTGCCTGCACCTCCCCCCAGCCCCCTCCTCCTGGCAGCCAGCTGCTTCACTCTCTCCTCTGCGGCGAAGAAGTCTGTGGTCACCCTGAAGAATTCCAGCAGAGCTCTGTGGCTCCAGTTGGTCCCATGGCTCCCTACCCCGCTGTTCGACGCAGCTGGGCAGCTGATCGCACCTAAAGCACCAGCGATGCTCCCCTCGGCCTTGGTGGTGAAACCACAGTGACCTCCACGGTCTGTGAGGAGGAGAAAGAAGTGTGGGTTTGTCTCAAAGAGCTCCAAAGGTACCGTGGATTGGGTGTCACCTCGGACGGGGTCGTCTTGAGCACACACACTCAGAACAGGAATCGCCACCTCATCCACATCTCTCAAGGGTTCGTTGCGTTCCCAGTAAGCATCCCAGGCACCTGAAGCACTGCTGCTGCTGCTGTTGGAACCTGTTGGCACTGAAGGCAAAGACCCTGCGTATCCAGTCTGACAGAACAGCGACTCCTCCAGGCCACGCAAGGAACAGCTCGAAAACAGGGTGTCTGTTTGTATGGTCTCACCCAGCACCGTCTTGTACCTGTGCATATCATTGAGTACACAAAAAAAGAACACGGACACAGAAATAAACCGAGATGACAAGAAAACCAGTAAATCAATTTTGAAGAGCTGCATAGGTCTCGTATTCCCGTCGTTGTATTGATTTGAGAAACTTCACGTGGGTCACGATGTCTCTCCGAATCAATGAATTGACACTGAGCAGGACATCCGTTGCTACAGTAACTTGATTGCATCCTTAATTGTCTGTGCCCTTCCTGTAAATGGCTAGGGAGTACTTGCATCTGTTTCTCTGTAAACCCCTGTATCCCTTTTGTCAGTGCACTTTTTCTCATTTTAGTGTGTTCTGTCTCAGTCTCATATGCAGCAACTTTGTCAAGGTCTTTTTCTCTGTTTTGGCCATCTTTCTGGCTTCAAAAACAGATAATGCTCACTAAGCTAATGCACCATATTTCAAAATGATATGATTTGTACTTACTGGATGCATGTTAACAACTGCCATTAAAGAAAAAATCTACTTCCAACAATGTCCTGTTTGTAATTCCAGCTATTGTTCCTGATGACAAGTAACAACTTAATTGTGAACATCTGTGAGCGCTTGCTAAAAAATCCTAACGGCACTACAGACACAAGAACTCAGTTTGTCGGGCAAGTTTTCATCAAACTCACAGGTTAGCTCAACATTTTCCTGGATCATGCACATATTTTTCTTTTGGAGATGGAATTGTTGGTGACATCTGAGATGAATACATATTAAGTTTATGCTTCTAATCATGTTAACCCTGTTTCTTTCTTTGCTTAATCATACCTTTAACTGGTGTTTTTTTGTTCCCAGGTATCATTACAATTTTGCCCACCTAACCTATGCCAGCATGTTTCCAACTCTCCATACCTGCTGAGGGAAATCTTCTGGTAGAGCACCAGTGCCCACTGCAGTGGCCAGTACAGCCCATTCTCAAACCAGCTCTGGCAGCGGAACACTGGTGACAGGCAGACTGCTGCCGTAACGTAGCTGGAAGATCCACATTCCCCCAGATAAGACAGCAGAAGGCCTGACCCAGTGCTCTCGCTCACTGCGTACAGTCTTCCAGCAGGCTGTCGGTAGCGTATGTAGCGCACGGCCTCACGCAGATCTGCAGGGTCGCCGAACTGCTGCAGCTTCAGGGTGGTGAGCGGGGTGCCATTGTGGCTGCGGCGGTTGAAAACTGCTGGTAGGTAACCTTGAGACAGAGCCATTTCACACAGCTGTAGAGAGAGAGAGAGTAAGAACAAAGTAAAAGAACGGCCATGTGTTTTCAGAAATGTTTTGAGTTGAACAAATCAGGAGCATTAAGGCTCAGAGATTCTCTTCAAAATGTTAGCTTTTTTTTGAATAAATACAAATTTTTCACCAACATAAGGCAAGATGGGAGGATGTACTTTCCATGTGCTATCTTCATTAAGATATCCTGCTTATTTTATTCCTCTGAATATGAAAAGGCCACATGGTGTGATAAATGTGGCCTGGTCTCTGGGTTGCAACTGCACGGACTTACACAATCCCTCCTTTTACAAATAGGTTTCTACTTTGTGCCAGTAAATGTCTTTGCAGTGGTAACACCTAAAAATGTGGTGTACTACTTAATATTGTATGGAAAAAGTAACAACTAACTGCTGGTCGAGGTGAGAACGCAGTAAAACTACAGGATTAATTGTCGGTCCTTTTTTACCTTTTATCCTTTTACACTGCAATACTACAGAAGAGGTCCAACTTTTACCTCTTTCTGATTTTAAACTGTTGAGTTATTAACATTTGTGGGACAGATAAACAAAATTAAGCCTCAAAGTTATACAGTCTTGCATTATTTGCCATTTTGAATGAGACAGAATATAGAAATGCATTGAAGTTTTCCTCTTGGAATAAAATGAAATGAGGTTAATGATGAGATCATATCAACTTCAGTTCTGACAGCTGATCCAGCAATTCGTTCCAGGACATAAAAAAAACAGATGTGAGGCAATACCCACATATAAACTGATACACGAGAAGTTCACCTCAGGTTTTTGGAGCCCCTCAGCCTTCAGGTGGAGAAAGTCCAGGCTTTTAAGACAGCTCTTAGACACTATGGAGGCCTTGGTGAACTCCAGCATTATGCACAGTCTCATTAGCTGTGGTTTTGTCCAAAGGGCCCACAGCAAACTGTTTAGCTCAGACAGCCTCATCCTGCAATATGCAGCTCTCCATTAAGTGGGATGGGAGAAAAGCTGGCACATAAGCGCAGAAAGGGCTCGAGTATGGAAACCTGTGATCACACGCCTCCGGCTCTGTAATATCCCCACTGTCCTCGAAAATGAGCTTTTATTATAATGTTTTTATTTATCATTATTATTTAGTGGTTCCATGCATTATTGTGTTAAACTGATGGGAATAACAAATTACAATAACAAGCCAATTTCATAAAGCAGGCATCATTGAATTTATCTTTGAATTCTGTAAAAGGCTATTCTGCTCACTCAAAAGACTTTTCCAGCTCTCAGGCAAAATGTTTATTATCATTATCTTTTGCTTTTAAGGCTCTCAGGGACGGGACTCTCCAAATCAAATGGCCCTGCTGGTGTTTCTCTGTTGTTGATTTTCTCTCTGTAAACTGATTACTGGCCTTGTGAATGAGACGGTGTTGAGGGCAGAAAATAGAGTAAATACAGCTTCTTCTTGTAGCAGATTTTGCTTATTATGCATCACTTCATTCATGTAAATTTAGTAAGTGTTGGCATTAAAATTAAAACACATGCTTGTATGACATATTTATTTCTATACTTTTTATTTATTTCACCCATAAGTTTTGCAGTGAAATAGAAATACCCATGACTCATTGTTAGACAGTATGAAGCATGCAGCTGAGCTTCACTGGGAAAAGCACCACTGGAAAGTTTTGATTTAAAGCAGAGCAGAAATGACAATTAAATGCATAAATTGCATTTTAAAGCTCTGCATACACAGAAGGAATGACAGTGAAAGACTGTTGCAGTCAAGGCTCTGATTATTATTTAAGAATAAATTACACAAATCCATTACAGTGTCTGGAAACACTAGAAAAGGCTCTTGTCTTGCATCACTTTGTTCATCTCAATGCAGGATGTTTCTCATACAAACACACTAGTGGGACTTTTTGTATCTTGTGCATATCAACAGTCAGCATTGAAACAGGTTACATTCTGCATTAAATTTACAGAGATGCCAGTGAGGAAAAGCTGCAGAATCACTGCATTAAATATTTACCAGCCAAGAAAGACTGCAGAATCTTTTTGCCATTTTCTGGTTATCCTTATGAAAAGAGTTTACTTAGCCAGATACATGACTAGACAGGGTCAGAGCAGAGCGAACACACCGGGTCATAACTCACTGGTTTATTAGCCTCATCCCTGACTCATTCCAGAGATACCGTTTTAAAATCCCTATAATTAAAGATGAGCTCGTAAAGGAAGAGAAAAAAAAATCATATAAACATCAATTATTTCAGTTCAGCTTCACTCCGAAAAAAAAAAAGTATAAACATTAGATTCTTTGCAATTTAACCTGCATAAAAAAGCTGCAGCTGAGTGATGGATGTTGCGGCTGAGATTAAATTAGATGATTTCATCCAGCTAATGCCTGCCTGCTCAGATATTATCACAGCAGCATGGTGTAAGATATTAGGATGATATGCTGTGTGAATCACCAGCTATAACAGGCACAATGAGGGATGAGTAACACCCGCACAGCATCAAATACTAAACACACCTTGAGAAAAGTAAAATAAATGTAAGTTCTTGTTCACTCTGATCTGTCACATTTTTAGTCATCAAATTATACTCCCTCTCATGAAGCCAAGCAATAGCTCAAAACCATGGAGGAATATTTAAGGGGCAATCTGATCACCAGTTCAAAGGGAACGATTGTCCTCCTTACAATGTTACAAAGATACTTGAACACTTGATACTTCTTTATCATAGTTGATAATGTTTCTTACAAAACTTGCCCCTCACACATTATGTCAGAGGTGTAAATTTGTTTTATTCTAGAGGTCTCAGCTTTATTTTAGAGATAGTAAAAAGCAAACAGCAGCTAATCCAGCAGTTTTCTGTCTGAGTTGCTAAACTGTCAGCTCAGTGACAAATTCCTTCAGCAGGGACTCCAGACGACATGCCAGCTTTCATACACACACAGGCAAAAGGCAACATTTGCTCTCCTCACCCTCTGAGCGGTAACAATGACAATGACATAAATACGCCTGATGTCCAACAATATTCCCTTCACAGCATATTGAATCGTGTGATTTCCTGCTGTGAGACCAACTCTGTGCTCAACAAACTTTAGCAGCTTCACTGGGACATGTGGCCACAAATCAAGTTAAATTAAGGATGTTATTCGATTAAAAGCCTTTTAGAGGCAACAAAGCATCTCCCTACAATGTTCTGTCCTCTATTCAGGTCAACAGTTTGCCTAAATGCGCTCCAACAGGCCTGCGATACATGTCCAGGGAACAGATTTGTTCTTTTGAGTCAGATGTACTAGATGAGGGAGCACAGCCAACATTTAAGAAATATAGGAGATTTTGTTTTTAATAAACATGCAATTGTATACCACTGTGTAGATTACACAGCGTCACATATAGACCTCTAAAAATCTAGATTGAAAGTTAATTTATTGAATAAATAACATGACTTTCATATTTCTATATAACTGCTTGGTAGTTCCCTGCTTAACTAATTGCATGAGCTCTAAATAAAACTAGCTACAAAAAAAACGGGACGTTTTTTTCCCTTGATCTCCAGTATTGAAGCATTTTTTTTCTCCTTCCATCTATCATGGTGGAACTGCTGATACAGAAATAATATAATGTGCTGTAGGGGCTTACAGAGGCAGTCAAACTGATGATATTTTGCAGTGGCAAGGCAGCTAATGAGAAGTAAAAGTAAGTGGGTCATGCAGGGTTTGTTGCATTGGTCATATTGTAAAGTTGCAACACAATACTGGCTTTTAAATATCTACTGTTCTGGTTGGTAAAAATATGATACACTATCCCACGAGTCATAGGCATAAGTGCTGCCAAAGCCTGATGCACAGTTGCACATTTAAGGTGGGGCAAAGCACAGACTTTAGAAAGAGTTGAGGCTTTTTGTTAATTGTATGGGTAAAATTCT
>JAQNCA010000029.1:12954833-12967238 GCA_029783725.1 Acanthurus tractus | reverse complement strand
GTGGGGCAAAGCACAGACTTTAGAAAGAGTTGAGGCTTTTTGTTAATTGTATGGGGTAAAATTCTTCAACATAGCTTTTGGTCCACTGCAAACACTCCTATTATTTTTTAAAAATTACTTAGCAGACTTCAAAACTGAAGCTGAAGATAAGCTCTTCATAAAACAAAAGCATTGTTGCAAATTTTCAACTGACAGCCAGCTTAAAAAAAATAAGACATTGTGTTGTTGCTACAGACTGCACACTGCTGTGTCAACACCAAACTGTAAAATTCACAAAGACATGAGAAAACCGAAAAAACTGATGTCCCATTTTCTTTCTCTGCCAAGTTATTGTCTTTGGTTTCCTGTGAAAAACATTACAAAATCGTAAGTTTTGATAAACAGTATGCATATTACTTAGCAACTTACTGATATCAGTACATCTATCCCCATCAACTGTGTTCAGTCTGGCTCTTTGTACTGTTGGTAATGTTTCCATGATTGAAAAATTTCCAGGACTGATGGGGATATTAGCATTACTAATACGTCTTTCATTATCTAATAATTACTGTTAATGGTTAAACTTTCCTACTTAGCTGAGCTATTTTCCTATCCCACAAGAAATTTGGAAAATTCCAAAGCAACTCTCTCTCCGTAATCAAACATGGAAAGGAAAGGACTTAAACACAATTATTAAAGTGTTGACGGGTAAATTACACATAATCACCACATTATATCATACCTCATATCTGTAAGGAATGAGACATGCTTGATGTGAAAAACGAGTGTCCAAAGGGTAGCGAATAAAACGCTTGTGACTGAAACTAGGTCACAAAATTGTGGTAGACCTGCTCACATTTCTATCCACTCCGTCAGGAAAGTGTGACACGTGTAAATCATACAACCCGACACAGTTGCATCAGCTGGATGCCGGTCTGCTTCCAGCAACATTAATGGCCTTTCAACACGTTGCTCCAAACAGGGAGAACAGCGATTCGGGCCACTGAATCTGGGGCTCATGCATGCACATCTTCACACACCTTCATGATATCCAGTTGGCTTCTTTTCATAATACCATTAGATGTTGAGAATACAAAGTTGGTTTAGGTCAGAAGATTTTAATTATATAAAAGCTGTCCATATAGATTTGCCTGGATTTCCTTGGACTTAGAATTTAGTTAAAGCAGTGCAGGTTTAAAGGAATAGTACAACATTTTGAGAAATATGCTTCTTTCCTGTCTTGACCAAAATTAGGAGGAAATACTTCTATCCTGATTTCTACAACTGCAGCAGCCAGTTAGCTTAGCATAAAACCCAACATGTTGATTTTAGAGAGGAGCAAGTGCCAGGCAATAAGAAGAAATACTGTGCTAATAGTGAGTGTTAAAGCTGCTTGTAAGTGCATTTGTTAGCTTGTTAGCAGAGCAAGAAAAGCTGTTTCCAGTCATTACTAGTCTTTCTGCTAAGCTAAGCTAACCAACCACTGGTTGTAGTGTGTTATTTACTAAGAGAGTGGTACCAGCATATTTCCAAAAATGTCAAGCTATGCTTTAAGAATTTTAAAATAAAACAGTGAGAGACAGAGATGGAGAGAGTAACAGAAAGAGAGACAGAGAGATCAATTGTAATGTACTCTGGGTTTATGTGTTGTGACACCATGAGCCTAATGCAATTCAAAGCACACTGTTTAACTACATTACTGTCCAGAAATCTGCCTGACTATGGAACTGAATGAATGGATGAAAGACGAACATATTTTAAATTCTAGCTTACATATTTGCTCAATGACATGACTGTTAATGAATACAGCTACTGTCGCAGTGTTTACCTATACAATTATGCAAAGAAGCATTCCACTAACTGAGGGTAAAAAATATGAATGATTTAAGAGGTGATGGCTCATTAATAAATTCATGAGTTCCTGAAATGTGCTGTGTAGCCTACACTTCAAAAGGAGTCTCTCTTCCCCTTTTTTCTGCCTTTTCTCTGTGTCACAGATACACGCCCATGTAAGTGTGTGTATGCCCACACAAACACAAGCTCTTATTATCTTTCTGCCTCTCCCTCTTTCTTCCTCACACACACCGGCACACACAGGGTTATACACAGTGAATCTGAGCAGTGACAGGAGCAATCTTAATTGCTGTATATCCCTTGTGGTGCCTCAACTTCCAGCCCTCCCAAGCGTAACCGGCTGACAGCTTCACAAATACTCTCTGCTCTGATGATGCATGAGGCACAAATCTGTCTGAATGTGACAATTACTTTTTCGTCTCTCCATCATTTTTTTCCCCCGTGGCAAGGCTTTAAGTCCCCACATATTTCTTGATTTTCATTCTATTTTCTGTGTGCCATTGTTTCTTCTCCTCTCTTCAGCCTCTCTCCTTTTTTTTCTATCAGCATAAGAAATAATCCCCTTTAGATTCAGTCAAAACACAGTTGCTTTTGTTTGAGTTCTTGCAGGGTTGTTATATCTGACATGGGGCTGACAGTTAGCCTGTGACGGACTTGCACACAGAACTAACAGCATGAAATGAAATGAGCCAGCACGATGCCAGGTGCCCAGAGTTGTGTGAGAGCCAATAGGCATTCATGTGGAGCAGCCCTGCACTTCCCCAGGCCCCTCAAGTCAAGCGATGCTTTGTAATCCCTCACTCAATTACCTCAGTCAGTGTATTGATAGAGCAGTTGAAAGGCTGGAGCTGCCTTTGCATCTGCTCTTTTTTTTTTTTTACCACTCTACTTTTTTTCTTCAAAGTGAGCCTGCCATCCCTTAAGCTCATAAGACTGACTTTGCCCACATAGCAATTGTTGATTTGCATTTCCTCTCATCCTTCATCTCTTCTTTTCTGACAATCTGAAACACATACAAATAGCATCCATTTGTGGATGCATTAAATATGCAAGCCATCATGTAGGTTTTTGCCTATTGCCCTCTAACTTTGAAGATGATTTGCCCTGTTATTGTCATTCAGCCCCGAAGATGATGAGACTATAAATGCTGCTGTTGATACAGACATGAAGAACAGAACATAGTGGACTCTCATGCAGCTGCTGTAATTTCCATGATGATGTTTCATGCTGTGGCACAGATAAGAGACACAGAGCAGCTACAAAGTTTATGATACAATGATGATTATCACTGATATGGATCCAAATGGATGTCTGTAAATATGATTCAGAAACAGCAGTATGATGCTGCTGAGGTCTGTGGACACTATGGAAACTGCTCTCTCTTTAGGGGTCAGTGGGTTTATAGAGTTTCTCTTTGGCATCATTCAAGATGGGAACCTCCACTCTATAGTCTTTTTCTCCTTTTTAATGTAATTTCTTTTTTAAATAATATTTTGTGTGGCTTCTCTGCGACTGATTCATGATTATTTTGGTACTAAAGGGATAATTTTATCAAGGAACACAAATTACCTTTAAAACATTTCTTGTGATCTTCCCAAAAGAGTTTGGGATGATGAGCAGGACGGGACTGGTGGAGTGGCTGGACGTCCTGCGTCGTTTCTGGTAGGATGGCACTGCCCAGTCCAAGGCCACCAGCCCATCATCGCTCAGCTGCAGGTTGTCCCGCACGAACTGGACCGGGCTGTCGTAGGGCCAGCACGCTTCGTACACGCTCTGCAGGAACGCGCTGGCCCTCCACGTCCAGCCGACACACGGCGAGTAATCGCTGAAACTCCTGCAGTGCTTCAGGAGATAGTTGGCCAGCGCGGACGGTTTGCAGATTAGCGCTACGGTGCGTGCCTTCTCACCGGTTCCTGCACCCGCACAGGCCGCCTGGACAGCGTCGCTCGCATCTCGTTCGGGGACACACCTCCCGGTATTTTCCTTCGTCGCCTGCTGTGAAATCCCCAGTCCCTGAAGCAAAGCATCCGACTGGCTTTCGGTGCCAAAATACTTGGAGCCTGGCCAGATTAAGACCACCAGGATCACAATGCACAGAGCCACGAGCCATTCCAGCATTGGCACGGTTGGCGAAAGCAAAATGAGCACAACGGACGCTTTCCACACCCTTTTCTGGATCCCCCAATTTGTAATTATTAATCTATACTGCAAGAGTTAGTCCAAGGAATCATGCTCAGTCTTACAATGCGCCGATCTTTTGTCTCAGTTTATGCTCAGTCCGTTAGTGAAGTTTGGTGCTTTCTCTCCAGTGCCAAGACGCACGTCGCTGTAGGCGTGCTGTCTCGGTTACGCAGCGTTTCTATTGTTAAAGCTCATTCCAAATCCGAATTTATGTCTCCACTTTTGTTGGCTCTTTTAAATAAACGTGAAAAATCAGTCCTTGTTTCGTGCATTCATTGCCAACCAGTACCGACCGTGTGCATGGCTGCGCTCGATAGGTGCCTCTACCCAACGGCTGAGAGCGCAGGAAACGTCTATGAGCGACGCGCCGCAAGTGCTGGAAACGCCTCCCACCAGCTCCAACCCCCCCAGCACGAGCAGGTAGCTCTACTCCGTGCGCGTGATAAGATTTGGGCTTATTGGTCTTTCCCTTAAATTGCCTCAATGACTCAAAGCTCACAGGCCAAACCATGAGCGCCTTTTTACCCATAGACCATTTCTCTGCATTCTACCAATCTGTCGTGCTCGCTCGCGCTCTCTTTCTCTGTCTCTTTCTGTCACTCACGCGCGCGGTACAGAGGCAGACCTGTCTGTGTAGCACATGGCCATGATCGGATCTGAGTGAGTTCCTTTTGAATGAATGGCAACATCTGCACACCGCGACCTGGTGATTAGCGTTAGAAGAGGAGAAAAATAAATAAGCGGGGGATGCAGAAACCAGAGGGGCTTCTGATGTAAAGGAATATAACCTGTTCAGCTGGTTTCTGTTGTTAACAAACAGCTTCAGGTTTTACTCAGTTTTGTAACTCCTAGTTAGAGAGCAGGGTGAAAGTAGGTCAGTGCTCTTTGGATGTGCAGTTTCTCATGCAGCACTTCAGACATTCAGGCTTATATTATTTATGTAACGTGATAACCTGTCTGGTATTTGCCCTGTCCGATGCTCTTTATACTATCTTTAAAACTCAGATAAATATTGAAACTGTCACCAAAAAAGCCCTCGTCCTCTCCTCTTTGTAAATGACAGGGCATTTAAAGGACAGGCTGTGAAAACATCTTCCCTCCTTTTAATCACAGCATTATGAGCTTCACATTTTGAGGCACAAGTGGTCACATGTTGAAGCCGTAATTGTTATTGCACATTATTCAAAGATCCGTGGACTGTTCCAGTGACATAATCAGTCACAAACAAACCTTAGTGCTGCCACTTACGTAAGGTTGATAGATTTCATGGAAAGCTCTGCCATCTGTTTTTGAGGAACGTGTTGTTTGGACACTCACTTAACCGATGGGAGCACAACGGAGAGCTGAGGCCTGCTGAACATAGATTGATGGTGGTGTGGACCAGTGGTGTGTGCAAGCAAGAGAAAACAAACCCAAATGGAAAGTGACAAGACAGTAGATCACCGTATATTCGTTCCAGTCCCCAGTGTCACACCATTACTGTGTATTAGCTAGTGGAAAAGCCAATGGAAAGCAAATGGTTACAAGAGAGGCACCAAGCCGTTGAGCAGGGAAAAAAGAAAAAATGAGTGGAGGGAAAATCTTCGGTATCTCTTCAGAAACACTTACAGTGAGTGAGCAGAACATCCTCGGTCTGGTCCACTGGAGTGTTTGGTTCAGAGATGTTGAGTTACGTTAGTTTATCATTTCCAGAAACTGATCATGAGAGACTTCCCTTTTGTGTGAGATAACCATCTCTGTTGTTGCAGTCATGAGGAGAGAGAATTTCTTAGAAGCTCTGTAGTGGCCTGTAAAAAAGAAAGACATCGCTACAGTGAATTCCAAGAAATATTATTTGTGTAACATTAAGTCAAAGCTCTTGAAGTCTGGACAACCTGCATCACAGATTTTTCTTTTAAAAATGACATGAAATGAACTTATTAGCAAAATCAGCCTCGGTCCCAAGATGTGGAATGATATTTCCTGTTATTCTTGTTATCCTATTTTTTTTATATTCCTATTTTTTTTGATATGAACAAATTTTAGCCAAAGATAGAGATAAGTTAAGAGAGCCTTCAAGGTAAACACAGCTCTTTCCAAACATTTAGTAAACCCATCTCTATTTTGGTGTAAAACAAATTTTATAGCCGCAAAACACAAGGAACAACAAGGAACACACTGAATTAAAAACAACTAGGATGAAAGAGTTTTGAACCACCTTTCTGATGGACATGAGGTCTAAGTGAGTCTGAAAGGTGGTCAGTCTATAATATCACAAAACACACTATGGTCCATGACACCTCACTCTGTATCACAAGCAGGAATCTGTGGTTGTCTTACATTTTTCTCAGACACTTCCTTCTTTATTTTTTTTTAAAATTCTAAGTAAAATGTGTTTTTCACCCATCGCAGTACAATATCCTGTCTCACTGATCTAATTTGTAAAGAATGGAAAACAGATGTCATAGCTCTTTTTTCTTTTATTTGGCCAATAAACCTGAAGTCATCCAGACACAGTCTGAGTTCAAACACAGTCGATAATTCCAAAAAGGTCACAGGAGATAAAGAAATATGTGGAATACAGTATTACATTTTGCATTGATTGGAAGAGATGAAGAGAAACGTGGTTAACAAATCAAGTTGAACTTTGGGACCAGATAAGAGACGCAACTAGAAAAGGTTTGAACTTACCGGGCAGGGTTAGTTTGTCGGGTGGTATATCTGGGAACAACAGGGTCACGGACCCTTGTCAATGTGAAAGCCCTGTGGAAAGTGTCACAAAGGTTGCCTCTAAACTAACAGACTATGCTGTCCTGAGTTTGGGGACCATGGCCCCTCATCTTTAGGTTTGTTTACAACAGAAAGAGGCAGAGAAGGAAGTGGTTAGCAATAGAAATAGATAGTGGAGACACTAGGAGATAGTCAAGCTGGTCGCTTTTTGAGGTAAATCAACATTAAAAGGTGGAGTTTTGGATTATGGGGGAAGATGATGAAACAAACAGTCTTTAACACTGTCAGTATTAGGAAATGTGAACTTTATCTTTAGCATTTGGCACATGTAGCCACTGAGTGAGGGTGAATGAAAACCGTCAACAGGATTCTGTTCTGCTTTGTTCAAATGAAGGCTGAACTGTTTGTCATGGTGCAATAAAGATGACAAGAGCCTAATCCACTAACTTTCCCAGCCGTTGACTGCAGATGACAAATGCACAAACTTGGATAAATACACACACAGGCACACGCAAGCACGTGCACACACACACACACACAAACACACACACACACACACTTAATTCACAATCAAACATTGTGCTCTGCCATGCACATTGTGGCCTTTCCCCAGAAGAGCTTACAGAAAAGGAAATCTGCTTAAATGAAGACAAAGCATGGAGGCTGAACTTTCTCCCTCTTGATATTTAATGAATGATGTCTCCTGGCTTCATCATCACCGTTGCAGAGAAGTCAAGACCAGAATGAAAAAGAGAATTTAAAAAAATAGAAGCTTTTTACCATGACTGGATAAAACCAAAATCTAAACTGACATTTTGGAAAATAGGCTTACTACCTTTATTGCCAAGTTAGATGAAAAGAGTGATATCACTCACCTCTGTATTATAAAAATAAATGCAGAGCCAGCAAATGGGTAGCCTAGCTTAGCATAATCTAAGAATGAATAACAGCTAAAATAGCTCTATGCCCTTCTTAAAACTTGAGCATTATCCATTAAGGTTATCCATTTACACCCACATTTGTACAGCTTGTCCATCATCTCTACATCGATGCTCGCGGCAGTAGTGCAAATGATTCTCTCTGGCTGTCGACAGTTTGACAGATGGTTCAATTCACACTTTCAACCTCTGTTTAACCCTTAGGAACTCATCTATTACACTACTTTTACAACACAAGGCAGACCCGCAGTAAAAAACGTACTATAAACCCTAAAGAAAATAACTTATTAGCAACATTAAGGCCATTAACAATCTATTATGTGTTACTTATTGAGCTTTGGGGGCACTGGCAGGCATATTTCATTGCATTTGGATGGTACCAGCTATTTCCTGTTTTTTCCAGTCTTAATGCTGACCTGATAATTAGCTGCCGCTCTGTGTTGAGCTTAAAAAAATCTGACATTGACCCTTTCACCTAACACTCAAGCAAATAATCATATTTTTCAAAAATGCAGATCTATACCTTTTAGTCTCACAAAGTACCATGAGTGAATTTGTTTACTTAAAGACTCACTGTTTCAGCAACACTTTAATGTGTCTATTACTACGATCAACAGCGACACACTGGGACAAGAGGCTTTACTCGAGTTACTGGCCAACAGGGGATAACAAACCGAAGATAACACAGGATGACACTGAATACAGGAGAGAGAGCCTCATCACTCATAGCTCATAAAGCATCTGTAGATCTAATTTGTGGGCTGATTCAAACATCTCTTCTCCACATCTTAAATGTTATTCTTATTTCCTCCTCAGCTGTGACGCAAACTGGCTGTGGTCATTTGGGAAGCTTTTCAATTTATTTGATATTGAGATTCTGAATGTGGCCCATAATTCTCTAAGTAAGAATGAAAGGCCCCCCCCCTCCTTCTCTCTTTCTGTCCTCCCTCCGCTCCTCCCCCTCCCCCCTCCTTTGCCCCTCATGCCCTGTCACCATGGCACGGCCGTGACCTTCACCACCAAAACAAACAGCTGCCGTGCCACGGCTTGAAACTAATTACTGTAATTCAGGGGAAGTGAAGCAACAACTTGGCTCAGATGCAGTTTTGCCTCTCTTTTGAATAATGCTTAAGATATAATGTAAATCAGTAGTTCAGCATCACACCGAAGCATTTACAAATAGAGAAATGCTTTAAGAGGCCACCTCTCACTCAAACTCCCTAACTGCAACCATGTGCAGAAGTCATGTCCAGGTTGCTGTCAACATTAGCATCTATATGTGGTGTTGCTGCACGCGTCCCTTCCTTGAACCCTGATTATGACGTAGGTCTGTTATCGACCGACTCACATCCATGATCAAACAGATGTGTTTGTTTCTTCTCTGGGTGAATATTTGACGTGATGCAATCTGCGAGGAATTCTGGACAAACAGAAACAAATCCAAACAAATGTCTCCATCTTCACGCCCTTTCTGTGATAACATTGTTGACTCATGTATGAATTGACAGTATAAACATTTTTCCCCATAAGTGCTGCTAAGAAAACACCTGTTAAGTTAGTTGTTTGTGCTTTCTAAAGTCACATAAAGCACATCCAGCCACACTGTTGCCTTACCGCCCTCTCGAATATGTCAATACTTGACCACATCCTGCCCCATTTGAGTTCCTGTGACTGCAAAATAAACCTGCATGTGAAACTGCACTGTAGCTTGCTAAGGCATCATAAGCATAGGTAATTGATCTGTAAGTAGTCTCTAATGGCATAACTTGATTTATAAAATATCAGCAGAAACAAATACTCAGTCATCTGCGGTTTGCAGACCCCCCAAGCACATTTATAATTTAAGTTTGAGATTTATGCTCAGATATGCTCTTTTTTGAGGAGTAGTAAAACACATTGAAGAAAATATGAGAGAAACTGTTGATGGAGGAACAAAGAGATGTGGTGGAAGAGGAGGAAGAGTAAAAAAACCAGAAACAAGGTGATAAGAGAATATGAAAGATGTCATGAAGTGATTATGCAGAGTTATGCAGATGCGCCCTGACCGTCGTTTTTGCCACCTGACCTTCCTGTCTGTGGAGACGAGTGAGCTGCCTCTTGAAAAAAAGATTAGATGGTGATTAGCAAGTCTTGGATTTCAATGCAACCGTTGCAACTCTTGTGCTTTCCCCGTGGTCTCCTCCTCTCCAAACCCACAGGTGGGCATGTCAGGCAGCATATGGTTGTTACAAAGCACACCAGCTTTAAACAAATGCTATCTGACATTTAAGTGTAAATATTTAATGCTGTAGAGAAGATTTCAAGAGCTCAAATGTGTACCAGACTAAAAGAAAATACCAGTACTAAAGAAAATATTCCCAATCAAGAAACAAAAATACTTCATGAAACACTTAATCAGGTCTATTATAAAGAAAAAAAAATCTTTTCTGCTTTTCGTATTATTTTAGATCCGGGTTGAGACTTTGAGTCAAAACATAACTGTAGAAACTTTGTGGGAATGTGAAGCAGGAAACCATATGAACCTATGAAAAATATGAAATGTCTGCTGATGCAGAGTCCTTGGCGCAGCTATGTAAAACGAGAACAAGTCAAAATACATTGAGTTCCAACCTGGCAGCAGAGTTGTGTGTTTGAACAAATACATCAGAGAGTGGGAGAAGACGGATGAGGATGTACACTATCCGTTCACACCACCGAACCCACAAAGGAAGTCACTGGTTTTTTTTTTTATTAAAAAAAGAAAACATGACAAAATCTTTTAAACAACCTCCTTAATTGATAAAATTATTCTAAATTGCAACCATGTGGTAAGTCATAATGAATAAACTCTGTCCTCTTAGAAGGAAAGACAGATTCAGTTGTTTGGCTGATCTCTATGCTCCCATCACTTTTCAGCAAAACTGTAAGAGCCAAATAATCCCTTACTTTGTTACTTACTGTTTCATTCCACAGTTTTTTCTACTATCTGCATTGTGATGGTTTGCAAACTGACTTTTAGGAAACCTAACCAGATTGTCACATTACTTTGTCCAACATGCTGTCACCCACTGGTTCAAACTGCAGAGGACATGTCTTCACCCTCAATAGTATTTTTACTGTTTGTTTGAAGAAGGGCCAGCTCGGGTTTTATATTTTCAGTTGTGATGTTGGAATATTAAGAATAGACTGTGAGATACCAAAAAAACTGTTTGAACACCTGCACAGAGCTGTCAGTGTGGGCAGATGATTTAGATTCCCTTGTCAAGGTGGATATGAAGGCAGCCAGCCAGATGATTGTTTAGGCCTATGCTGTGATAATGTCACCACTTATTTGAATTACCTGTCAAATTTGTATCAGTTCTTAACTGAATGAAATGAAATCTGCATGTGATTATTTACAGTCTTTATTGAATTACTTTCCATAATTACTTTATATATTTTTTCTTAAAAAAACGCAACACTATGATGATTTATAAGATAGTATTTCTATTGTTGTTGTTTTTAATTGCTAAAGTATTAAAATGTATGAGTTATGTAAGTAGTAGTAAATAGTGTCTCTGTCAGCTCCTAAGGGTAGATCAGATTGCAGGAAGAAACACTGTCTTGTCAAATGATGTGCTCACTATTGCCCCCAACATAAGATACAGTGAGTGGGTACTTATGGACTTTGTAGGTTTTATAGATTCTTTATTTATACAATAGAGTCATGACAATAACTGTAAAAAGGCATTTATTCTCTGAGTTGACTTCATGTTTCCCATGCCAGCAGTGTTCTGTCCAAACAGCATGCAGTTCTTTTTATTGCATGTTTTGTATTTATATGAACATTTTCGTCTGGGTTCTTCATTAAAACAAGATCCCCAAAAGCTTGTTTTTATCAGTCCCATGTGATCATCTGGGGTTGGGGATGGAGCTGATCAGACAGGGGTCACTTGGATCCGACCCTAAACTCTACGTCCGGGTTACCATGGTGATCTACCTTCCTTTAAAGGAAGCTGCCTATCTGACATCAGGAAGTCATCTCAACGTGCATCCATCTCACAGTGAGGCATTGTATTACACCTGTCAGGTGTTACATTTCAAGACTGAGGAAAATGTCAAGGTCAAGATCAAAGCTGATCTGTAACTTAGCTACAGCTGCATACGGATGGCATTTGCAATAATAACACAAGAGGCCAAACGCTCATCGCCACTGTTTATGTAATTAACAAGATGAAAGCCAATCCCATATGTTTATGCTGGATTTCACCCAATCACAGCTGAGGCATGAGTTTAATCCAAGATCTCTTTGTTGATCTTTTTCATGGATGGTCACTCTCACTGAGCCAAATAGCTGAGCAGCCACCCTTTGAGGGAGCAGCACACCAATTACACGTGTTTGCATATGTTGTGCGTGCATGTATGCGTGTATGTGTGCATGCCTGTGTGTGAGCTCTTTGTGCCAGTGTTGAATGTACAGTAAACAGAACACGACCCCTCAGCTAAAGTTTGCTGGCTGAGAGAGCATGACAATAAGGAAGAGCAAGCAGGATCAGTAACTTGGTCAAAGGTGGCTTGAATGTGCTGATATTTTCTGCAGACAATACAAACTACAGCGAAGGATTTGTAGAAACCATTCAGGGAGAAGAGGAATCTGAGTTTCACATTGAGTGTGTATTAAAGATGGACATCTGTGACATCAGAGCAGCAAAAAACAGCAGCACTGGACCCTTTTGAAAAGCCAGAGAATTATAAAACATAGCAAAACATCATGATACTCAGATCG
>JAQNCA010000029.1:12942230-12952809 GCA_029783725.1 Acanthurus tractus | reverse complement strand
ACCACTGCGCGGGGTTCGCCGGGTGCGCTTCGCCTGCGCCGCCTTGAGTTGCGCCGCGAAATTAGAGCCCTGAGTGTGTATTAAAGATGGACATCTGTGACATCAGAGCAGCGAAAAACAGCAGCACTGGACCCTTTTGAAAAGCCAGAGAATTATAAAACATAGCAAAACATCATGATACTCTATTATTTTGGTGCAAATGACACTTCCTTAAATGTGCTGTATACTACAACTCTTCTTAGACTGATCCTTTTTGCTTGGAGGGTGAACAAGAAAAAAACAAAGTGGGAATTTCTTTTATTTTCCCTGACAAAATCTATGCTTTACAAACATGACAACTGCTCATTAAATTATTCAAACTTTGTTTCGGAAAAAAAAATCATGTTCACATATAATTTTACTTTGCAGCAGGTTACTCAACAAGATAGATTGCAAGTCAAGTTTAGTTTATGCTCTAAGCAGATTTAGGACTTCATACTGTTTTCGAAGGATCATCCTGTCATCTCATCTGATGGTCCAGTTTCTCCAGGAAAAAAAGGGCCTTTTGTTTCATGTTATTAAACGTCTCTCTCTTTCCTAATTTACTGCCATCTCTCTACTCTCAGGCATAAAGAGGCAAACTGAAGCAACATTAAAGGACTTTGTCAGGTTAAGTATGCTTCACTTCACTTCACTCCAAACCATTTTTGTTGAATTTATTATTAAATACAGGCAATATTTTTTCATTCTAGTAACCATTCTAATTATTTCAACATTAATTCTCTAGTAAAGTCAGATTTTCTTACACCATATTGAATGCTGTGCAGTTCCATGGCCTTACACACAAACACACACACAAACGTCACATCACTCTCCACTTAATTAAAAAGCCTTCACCTGGCTGTGTCTGTAGTGAGACGAATGAACTGATGAGATCTTTAAGGATCCGTCAGTCACACAGATTCGCAGTCAGTCTTCCTCTGACTCAGCTGACTGCAAGGTCAGTGCACACTGATATTAATTACAGTCACTGAACCCAGCAGTTATCTGAGGCACACAAAGACTAGGTCAGATGTCACAAGCAGCAGGATATTTTCCTCCAGATTCTTATACTCTCACAGATGAAAACTACCATGTTTTTATAAGTTAATGATCATTGAGGGCAAAAGAGTATATTTATATGTCTATACTTCTGGACAGGCACTTTTAAATCAAGCTAAGTTAAACATGATGGGATTTGCACTTCCTCTAATTGTCAGGGCATCATATGTCTCTGCTCACATGTGAATCCCAGTGCCTTGTTTTACACTTCAGAGGAATCTACTGCAGGAAAGTCTGAAAACAACATCATTTGAGAAACAGAGATCATTATTTCTTTTCCCGAAGGTAAAAAGTTTGGTTGCTTTCTAATGAGTGATTTATTTCAGTCCAATTCTGGCACTAAAAAAGAAATGAGTGATAAAACAACAACATGCCCTTTCAACATGATGGGTTTTATCTGTATAAGTATAAAGGTTCTTATGTGCCTTATATGCTTTCCTTATTTCCATAATTACTTTTAACTACCTGTGCATGCTCATTGCCCTGTAAGTTTTTATCAAAGTCCTTTACCCTTTTAAAAATCCCAAACTTAAATAGGACCATGATACTCGCTGTAACTGTCAACCTATAAATCATTTTATGATGATTGTAGCCAGCTAGCAGCGCAAACACGGTGTCCTGATAACAGCATGTTGGCAGACTCTAAAGGTGAACGAGGACACGATAAAAACATGTGTAGCTTTCCAGCAACATGATCAGTGATTTTACATAATCTAACGTGTGTGTATTCGTCAGACTGCAAAGCTGTGAACAAAGCGGAGCAGAAATTTTATTTGCACCCAGATATCTTTCAGTTCACTCTTTCAATCAATTCAAAAAATGGGTCATGTTTCCATTTCTCATTGTTGTGACTACTGTATCTAAGGTGTTGTGTTGTCATGATCCCGTTTCATTTTTTCCATTTTTTTTTTTTGCTCCTGTCATTTTATATTTTATAACAGCTTCACCTGCCTGCAAATTTTGAGAACTGGAAGGAGTCCCATGGAGTTTTAACCCTTCCCTCGCACAACTTGAAAATTTTAGTTTCAGTCTTTCATTTCCAGTCAGTAACACAATGATAATGGCTTGAGATGTGTTCTTGAAATAGCACCAGTGGCATCGACAGTGAATGGCAGGAAGGAAGCTCTGCCGTGACGGGGTAAATGCACACAGAAAATAGCCTTTAAACAGAGTTTGAGACAACAATGGAGCCTCGTGATCCCATCCCAACAGTGATCTGATAAAGAAAAATAACAATAAAAGCTCACAGTAACTTTGCAGCCATTAGAGGAGCAAATGGAAACCTCCAGCGTTGAGCTGATTCACAGCAGAGATTAAAAGAAGAATTGCTTTTCTTTGTTGCTGAAAATGTCTAAAAGGATTTTTATGTCCACTAGGTGGTCTGAGTTTATCTCTGGTGACAGGTCTCGCTGCTCAGGGCTGCATTTTTATTAAACAAAAACAATCCTTTGAGATGTTACCTAATAATCCTGATGGATGGATCGTGCACCGCTTGCCCTTTTGGAGTGTAAGAAGATATAAACAGTAAACTAAGAGCTGAGGTCACCGACTTTCCCCATGATCTTTTATAACAGATAAAATGACACCTCTGACCCTTCGATCATTATTTTATAAATGACATGGGAAATATTAATTTTTTGCTTTTTTTTAGCTGATATGTTTGTCCTGGAATGGGACTGTTCAACATCATGTTTGGTGGAAGAAGGAACGACACTTCAGTGTGAAAGTATTCAAACAGTTTGCTAAAAGATAATTATCAAGACAGCAGAACTTCATATTTCATTGTGTCATTTCATGTCACTGAATTGATATTACTGATGCATTGGTCATTGAGCACATCTTTAAAGTTGTAGTTCCTGGAGGCAGAGCTAATTTCTCGCTTCATTTTCATTAAAAGTGTCTCAAAACTGTACAGGGTCAGGGTTAGTACAGTACTTAAGTTTTTATACTTCACTTGATGTACTTACTTTCTCCACATGCACATCTTATAGGTCTATTTTAAATGTGCATTGTGTATGCATTGTGTTAAAAAGCCTTCAAATATGGTTCTATATACATTTGTTGAAATTTATTGACTGTGACTAGACTTTAAAATAGAATTATTTACTAAATTTTGCTGATTTGAACCATCTTTCTGCACACAAATTTGCAACAGTCAGCCTTCAAACTTTCCAAAGGGCCCTTTTTTTGACGAATTTTCCGAGTGAGCCAGCCAATTTTCTCTTTCCTGCAGTTCATATTTTTGCCAGCAAATCACAGCATCTATCATATAAGTCTATTTGTTCCCACATAAATTCATATTCAACTAAAGGTCTACGAATCATCTTGTGGTTGTGGATATGGATCCATACACACACACACTGTTATGAGTGTTGATGCTGCCCTTTTGGCTTCCTGCCTTGGTAAACAATATTTTCCGGGATCTCCACAACAGGATCTGTACAATGCAAATTTTGTCTCTCCCTCACTCTTTTACAAACGTACACACACACTGGCCCTGGGTGTGCTGTTTATATTCTTTAGCACCCATAAGAACCGGTCTGCTGTACTCAAACACACAGATCACACAAATCATTGTTCGTCAGAGTCCGATTAAGTGCGTGTGTTGTGATAATGAGATGGTTTATTTTACTTGAGAGGGATAAATACTGTAGGATTTCTGAGAAGTGGAGATATGAGCAGCATGGACTGCACTTCTCATGTATAAACAGACCTAAACGCAGTCAAATACACAAAGAAGATAATCCTTCCAGCGTAGGCTCCTGTATCATCCCTGCATAATGTGTGTTTACAGAACTACAGTTCTGTCCAGTTTGATGTCATTTTGGGAAGAAAACACATTTAGTTATTACCAAAATGGTGTCAAAAATTTTGTGTGACAGAGGTGCTCTGACTGAAAATGGAGAAAAACGGTAACACAACTCTGTCAGCGTCTTGCTTTGCACTCATTTACAAACTCCCCTTGTCTGATAAATGAAACAGAGACACAGAGAACTATAATGCAGCCTTATTTGGACTTCAGCATCCACTGGTGAAGTCAAAGGGGCAGCACCAAATATCCCTAAAGAGTCTGACATTGTTAACCGACAGGGAAGCCAGTCAAGGCTACAGTAATGAATAATAAAGAGCTTTATCTGTTTCACTTGACATGTTTTATTTAACTGTTCTGGGTTTTTCCCACAAAAACAAATTGAGCAAAATATCTATCGTGTGGTCAGTGCATCTGAGACAGAATGCATGAATGTAGCAAAAACAGGTGATCACACCCTTGCTTTGGGTGACCTTTTGAGAATAATGGTTTTCTTTACAATGTTGAACATTATAACAACATGTGCTCAAGGCAAAGATAAGCCAGTGAAAACGCAGGACCTTGTCTATGTTTGTGGGAGCTGAGAGTTTGTTGTAATTTTCTTATCAGTTCAGGGGCAAAATAAACACACTGCCACACACATGCAGGGTGAGATTAGATTTGTATTCAAGAAACACTGGAAATGTTTAATATGTTACAAAAGAACAAACAGAGACAGTTTAACAGAGAAAATCCCCCGGAGAACAAGGCTGAGCAGATTACAGATTATAGCTCTGTCTTCCTTTATCGTCAGTGCAAGCATGCAACAAGCAAACATGATAACATCTAAACCAAATTTTTAGAGGTTGAGGAAAAATAGAACATCTTGATAAAACCAGCACTTTTTCCTCTTAGCAGATGTAAATATTAGTAAACAATATTATTTTCTTCGCTGTCAAGACAAAATACTACAAAGAAAAGGTTATTTAATAAATTACTAAGATGTTTTTAACCATTTGAGGTTTGACAGGTGTTTTTAATGTCATATAGTTACCCTCCTCTTCCTCTGCAGTAGTTTAATGGCACCCAAGTGGAAAACTGACATCACCAGGTGTTGATATCACAAAGTTAATCTTTAACAATTGCGATTATATTTGTAGTTGCAATTGATTTTCATTTTTCTGTTATATTTCCACAAGTAAAAATACGGTTAAGAGTTGTACCTCTATTGGATATGAATCTGGTAATTGTTTTGTCTTGATAGAGAAGCACTCTGTTTTTTTGCACAGTCCTCTTTAGAAAAACCTCTATCGCTCCTAATGAATGTCATTAAAGGACCTCCACATCAAACTGATGCACTTTTTAATATCTCAGAGAGAGTGAGTGCTGGCAGACAAGATTAACTTTCCCAAAATAGAAAATGAAGTCAGCTGCAGTGCGTTTGTGTGTGTGTGCGTGTGTGCGTGTGTGCGATGGAGAAAGAGAAAATCTAGAAGAGAAACACTGAGCCTGTGAGAGTCAGAAAGAACATTCATCTTAATTAAAAGACATGGACCCCAGAAACCTCACACATTTTACCACCACAACCAAGCCTGTTAAAAACTCATATTCATCGACCTCCATCCCCAACACTTAGATACAATGCAGAAACAGCTGCTCATTAATATGTTAAATTTGTACCGAGATCCAAGCAAATCCACACAAATGTTTATTCAACTATAAATTATATGTTGAGCTAATTCTGTAAACTGAGCTTTTTTTCTGCAATGCTAAAATGTCACATTTAAATGTCATCTACATGTGACTGAGGAACAATGTGTGACCTTAAAGTTGAGTGTGTTTGTGTCATGGACAAGCACATAGTGTGTATACAAAATCCACTTTCACATTCCACAACCAAAGACAGAGCAGCTTGTGTTTCTGAAGGCTGCCAGAAAAAGCTGCTTTCACAAGTAATACATATGCAAGGAAACACGCACACACACACACTGCTACTGAGATCATATCAGGCCACTTATGGAAATTAATTACCAATTCTCTTCTCATTATGTGTCTACATTATGTTTTTCACAAACCTCTCTTGATTCAATTAAAAACAAAGTGAAATCCAAACACACACTCATACGCACACGATCACATAAAGACACACACTCACAGTGGCTGTTGGCATGATCAGAATGAAGACCACATACATCAACACTTCACAGAAATTGTCAAAAAACACACAACATGGTAGGTATTAAATCCATACAAACTGGGCTATATCTTATTCAATTGTCTTTTTCTTTTTGCAGCAGCAGAAAAAAATGCCTCAATTCTAAAATTCAGTCACTGTGAAATTGGTTTTGTATCAGGTAATCTTGCCTGCATACATAGAGCCCATAACATTATTACCGCTAAGCTCTGTTACCCACTCAGTGGAGCAGAAACAGATCTAATCAAGAATGAAATGCAACATGGGATGAGTTGGATCTTTGTGCCTCTATTAGAGCAGCTCTGACTCTCTGACTGCACAATGACATGGGCTTCTTATTCAGTTCCCTCTTCATTTCCATCTCATTCATTAGAGGATATATAGTGAAAAACCAAAGAAAGGTTCAGTCTCAAAGGTAAACTGCCTTCTCTGGTCTGATGCTAAATCAAGCCCCTTGTTAGTTAGTGCCGCAGAGGTCAAGGTAATGAACCGGAAAAGGCGCTGTAGTTCACTAAGAGCTCTATTGACCATGGGCAATGGCCCAGACATCCGCTCTCCTGCAGCATCTCTGGCCAGCACGATAAGGGCTCTGTAATTAGGAAGGTAGATAGTTAGAACATTGGCCATAGATTGTAAAAACTAATGGACTCACTGCATCCATTAACAGGCTCTCTGACTGCTGCTGTCAGTGATGCAGTATGGAAAGAACATACTCTCCCCGTTCTACATCATTATGTTTTTTTGTCAGCGAGAGAAGCAACATCACATCAAAATTTTAAAAGGAGTTACTTTTGTAATTGGAACAGAAAGTTTTACATTTCATATAAAAGACAAGTCTAGAGTGGTATTATAACTCTAACAAGGTTTTACGTACAGTTACAGCATGTTCACTGTTTCATCAGCCTATCAAATATGCCAGCGTCGTGCACAGTGTGCTTATAATGTAATAAAAAAGGCAGCTTTGCTGTGTGGAGGTGTTCATATGGCCAAATTTGCATTCAGGAGATAAACACTTGGAACCATCAGGGGTGAGAGAAACAAATTACTTTTTCATGAACTAACAAATGAATCTTCATGAGGTGGTGTTGCTGTCATGGTGGAAAAATAAATCACACAAACGATGAAACGACTCATTTAAAAAATGTGTGACTGCACTCAACTTGTATGAAACTGCCACATGCATACATGAGTGTCTTTCATGCATGTCTAAGGGCTGAGGAACAGATATTGTCATTCTTTCCAAAGAATAAATATCCAGCAGAGAAAAAATGTTCAACACTGCTGCAGCAGAAAATAAATGCGTTATCGTGTTCCTTGTAATGGTTCAGTCGAATGCTTTTTTGGAAACTGATTTGCATATGAAATATATTCAAATTTGAGGTGTCTGTTGTGCATGAACAACAGCCTAGGACTGTGGTGTACTAGGTAAGGTGAGTAGTTGCAAAGAAAACTCTTTGTTTGCTTTGCATACAGCAGTAAACAGACATGTATGAGTCATAAAATGTGAAATGAAACAATAGCACTGGACTGACCTTTAAGTGGAATAAAAGTTATTTTTTCCCAAACAGGAACAAAACAGCTCTCTTCTAGGATTGTCAAGAGTGTAACAAGGCAAAATCTTAATCCATATTATGACTCACACAACAATTTAGCATAAACAAATCAAGCGCCACCTGCTCAGACCAAACAACAGCGACAGCGTCGAGGAAAACTGTATTAAAACAGGAAGAGAAGGATATTAGAGAGTACCAGTTACAGATCTGTTAAAAAAAGAAAAACTAAATAAAGCAAAAAAAGGAAACAGACAGACGCCAGACAGTGAGGAGTTGACACAGTTGAGGCACAGCAGCAACTGATCTGCCGGTTGATGTGAAATGACAGGCTGTTTACTGAGGGAAGAGAGGGCAAAGGGACCGCAATAGGGAGCACTTTGGCCTGCCATCAGAGTGTCTGCCGGAGCTTTTAAGAGCCTGAATGAGGGGTGGCGTAACTTCATTAGTGTCCCTGAGCAGCAGTGAGAGCAGGTGGGGAGCAATGAGGGTCTCGAGGGAGGAGGGACGATCCCATCTGCAGCAAAACAAGCAATTAGACACACAGCGTCTCCGCCACCTGCCTCGGCTCTGACGAATAAAAGGTGGATGAAGATTGTCATGTAATTATGATGGCTATCTAATTCATCAGTCTGGGTGTGTGTGGTGCAAATGTTATGCCAGCTTCCTGTGAGTGTGTGTGTGAACGTGTGTGTGTGATTTGAAAACAATAAACACACACAGATAGAAGAGGAAGTTAATTGTGTGAAGTTGATAAATTGCCTATTTGTTGCTATAACAACAGTGTAATGAAGGATTTGCTGTCAAAAGAAGCTGCTCAACAAATACAACTTTGACAGCAGAAAGCAAATATCAGTCACTAAAAGTTGCAATATAAAGAAGCTCAGAGCACCTTAAATAAAACATCTAATTCAAGGTTGAAGGTGTGTCACGATAGATCACATGCTCTTCATATGGTTCATAAGCTCATATAGTTGCAATATATGAAATAACTGTAGATGCTTAATAAGCAATGTTACAGTCCCTTTTGCTGAAGAACCCAAACAATCTTTCATTACCCGTGTATCACTGACCACTGTCACATTTGTATGTTTAAATTTTTGGTTCACATCTATGATTAAAAATAAAAGTAGAAATCTAAATTGCTGTTTTTTTTAAACTGTTGAATGGAAAAACAAAAGCCTGTTTTTTTGGAAGTGTTATTATGTGTCTCATATACAGAGAAACAAACACAATCTCTTGTAAATTAACTGTAAGATTCATCAAAGGAAGCTTGGAAGAAATAATATCTTATGGATTTTATGCCAGTCCTTTGTTTAGAGGACACAATTTAATTTGTTTGACTCACTGAAGGATCCATTTTGACAAGAAACACATATCTAAGCAAAATTTGCCCCAGCAACATTTCATATATTTCGTAAATTTTTCGTAATTTTTGAGTTTTAATGAATTTGTAGTTTCAAATTAACACAACTTCTCTATACCAAGGAAGAACAGTATAGTTATGAAAACATTAAAAAATGTAAGTGTCACAAAAAAGGACATATTTTATTTATCATCTGTCAGGAGTAAGATAGAGTTCATTTTAATTGTTTAATTCACAAATTTTCTAGAACAAAACAACACTGTAAAGAGTCATTTTGTGCACTAGTTTTGTACTATATATGGGTTGTGATCTGAGAATAATGAAAGATTAATGCAGTAACATGTTCTTAGGTTAAATGTACTCTGACCTCAAAAATGTTGCTGCTGAATGAGAAGACTCACACAAGAGTAACACAGCAATAGAAGTACAGAGCTGAAAAGAAAAGACTTAAGTAAAGATCGTCTCGAAGTACCCATTAACACAATTAGACTTGTTGAATCAAATATAAATAAAGGAACCATATCTATAAATCCAAAAATCTATAAATCTGTTTATTAAAAAGGTAACTTTTGTTTGTTTTATGTAAAAGGGAAATTAGGCAGTGCGCCAATGCCCTTAATTACACATTGATCATGTTGTGTATAATAGACTACAGATATTTGCTTTTTCTTTCAGTTTCCATGAGGGGGAAGCATTGTCCTTTCCAATAGCATTTACAGCTGCCTTGTGGGAGCTCATTTCCTGAAGTAGCATTTTAGCTCAAAGAACAAACTAAGAAAAAAATAAATAATTGAATGAAGAAACAAATAGACATTGAAACAAAACAAATTGAAATGAAACAAATGCTTAAAGAGATAAGCTTTGACTCACCTGAACATGCTTTCACCTGTAACTTCACTCACATGTCAACATGTTCGGCTTTCCATATGTACTGCGGTATCTAAAATATTTAGCTTTAAATCAAACACTTTACATAAATTTTTAAAAGTCTGTACTCAGTGATGACACCACTCAAGACACATAGATATTTGAACAGCAGTGCCATCATGTGGCCAGTGATGGAGCACTTTAATATTCTGGTTTAGAGGTTTTTGAGAGACTCCAGTGGGAGCATCCTCCACCACCTTTGTGTGTTTATATTCTCACTTTTCTATCTTTATGATTTGTTTTGTGGTTTGTGCAGCTTCAGAAGAAAGAGAACAGCCTTCACTTTGACCATTTAAATATGAAATATGTTTGAATTACTTTCATGTGCTACCAAATGTAACTTTAATTCTATTGATGCTCTGTATTTGTTCCAAGTTCATTGAGTTCAAAAGAAGTGAAGCAGTAGGATTGCCAATTCTCTACATGGAGGATCCCATCAACCGACCAGCCAAGCTAACACTGAAGTCTTAAATTACATTTTACATACTAATAAATTAGGTACATGCAGGTAACATATCTATCTCTACAAACAGCAGATCTACATGGAAACGCAGCAGTCTCATAATTAGTATCTTCCACTTAAAAGTAATAAACTTGAAATCATATCTTCTGTAAATAAAAAAAGAAAACAAGTTGTCATACCGCATTTGCATGTAAGCTACAGTTTGCGGGCT
>JAQNCA010000029.1:12907020-12936042 GCA_029783725.1 Acanthurus tractus | reverse complement strand
TACATCTACATTCTTTTGCCATTTAGTCAGTGCCATCAGGATGGTGGCTGTGAGGCTACAGGGATTGTTGCTCATTTCATCTCCTCTCTGCTTTTTGCAGCTTTTCCGAGAAGTCGAACCAACGACCTTCTGGGCACAAGCTTGGTGTCGGAACTTGGTGTCCACCTCCACCTCCACCTCCCACATTCAACATTTTAATGCATTATATCCTTTCTGTGGGTCTGTTTGTGTGTGCTTCTTTAAAAATAAACATGTTGGAAGCCTCGTTCGGCTGCAGATTTGCAAATGCATATTTCATACAAGAGCACAAGCTAGAACAAAGCAAACCATCAAGAAATGCAAGAAAAAACACAATAACAAGATTTGCCAAAACAGACTTTGTAGCAGTAGAATAAACGTGTTTGCTTGTTGGTTTTACTACAAAGAGGTAGCTAATAAAGACAGAATCACTTATCATTTGACTCCTTAGTTCTTTTAAGCTTCAAGGTGTTTTTATTTTTGACATTTGTTATATCTCTGTTTTGGTTTTTCTGTCTGCAAATCTACCTTTTGGTTTATTTTATCTAAACCCACTACACGCCACCTGTTCAGCATCTAACCACCACAGAAAAAGTTAGCCATTAGCTCATGTACACAGTAGAACATTTGGCAGGTACAGAGAAACATTATGTCCAGGACATAGTTGGGACTAAGCAAAGCTAAAGGAGGAGTTAATACTGGACTTAGCAAAAGAAAGAAAGAAAGGAAGAAAGTAGCAAAAACAAGACTCAAAACAAATCAATGCTAATGTTGGTTTTTGTCTGCTGGATTTCGGAAAAGTAGCTTATATTGCTTGGTTACAAATGATAACATGACCGTGTTGTGTTTACAGCTTGCTGTTCTGTCCTGAAGTGGAAGATGATACATTTGGCTTTTAAGTACTATCAGAGAACAGTTTAAAATAGTTCTCAGTGTTTTTCTTTGCCACCAAATGTCCCAAGAAAGAGAAAAAAAGGCTTTCAAACATCTTTCTCCTCGTCTCTCTGGATGTTAGCTGTGAGTTTATGGCTTTACAAATATGGCCAATTACATTTACTTCCGGTTAGGCCAGTTCTCTTTGAGTCAGTGTGACATTGGCACAATTGGCCAAAATGGCTCTCATGCTGGGCAACAAGCCCATGAGGATGATGACTAAATGGACCAGGTTTTTCCTTATGGCTCTCCTCCACTTGCTTGCTTTCTCTGTCTCCTGAGTAATTTCCTTATTCATCTATGCATACAGTCTGTCTGAGCACGCCGGAACATGTACATTTGAATGCATGAATGTGCAGTATGTGCAGTCAATGAAACCTTTATATTGCCTTTGCAATACAGACACGACAAACAACTCAGGTGACCTACAAGCCTGCAGATTTTTGCAAGGTATTCCTGGTAATTACCAGGCTGGGTGAGGAATGAAGTTCATTCATTTCATGCCGTATTTTTGTTCATTGGTTGCCCTCTCTAAATCCTCCAGAGAGGAGCACCAGAGGGAGCATTTTTGTCAATCATCTTAAGAACATAAGCAAACCAGCAGGCCTGCAGGGAAAACTCAGTTAGCAGTTTATATCCATGAGCTCATTTGTTAGGGTCACTGCTTGGCACTACTGCAGCTACCGCACTTAACTGGTGATTCATGTCACAAAACTATTCACTGTCACTTGAATAAAGGCTAGGTTATGCTCTAAATGATCTATGACGTCTCTGGCCCCCAGTTTCTAAGAACATGAAGTCCTCCACTTGGCATGCATAAGAGTCTTTATGTCTAGCCTTCACTGTGAGGGGAGAGGCCTTGTTTTTTCATTGCAGACTTGGCAGAGATGGTCTTTATCTTGACTACATCTCAAAGATCCTAGTCTCATAATGCAAGAAAGATGAAGCCTCTCGTATAGCATATAACCATCATGAGCATCATAGGCCTTTCTGCTTCCAAAAAGTTGTCCATTTTTTATGATAAAGTCCTCTATCATAACCAGTGCCAAACTAGCACTGCTAAAACCTGATCCACTGTGGCAGCATTTCACACTTTTGTCTGGAAATGATCCTCAAATATCCATAGACCTGTCGCACAGCAGCGTTATTGGTAGCTGTCCAGAGCAGAAAGTGCTGCAGAAGCTTAACCACTACACTGTCCCTCAGGAATGGTTTCTATTTCAGTGTGAGTACACTGTCTGCCAATGGATATGGATGAGGTGATTGGAAGGGGTTGCAAAGAAGGCAGACAGGAATATGTTATCCCAGAGTGAACCTGCTTTGCAGGTCCTTCTGCTTTAATTGTCTCTTGTGTCATTGACTGTAATCATCAGAACTGAAGTTAATGTATGCATTATTTTGCTACAGCACAGCAAAAGAGATATGACGGATTAAAAAGCTGAACAAGTAAAGTACTTTGTTCTTTTTTATGAGGCAACACCCCATAAATTTCTGCTCCATTGTAGCTAAAGAGCTGCTATCTGACTCAATGATAAGCTTGATATACAAACTTTGCATCTCTAAAAAACATTAAAAATGTCTTTATTTCCCCATTAGAGTTGCTCTGTGACCCGTAAATACTAAAACCAATGTAGTCCATCAAAAACACTATGACATAGCAGCAAGTAGAATTTCCATAAAAGGTTTGTATCATCCTTGAATTTCTGCATTTGCAGAGGTATTAAAGCGGCCTGGTGTATAGCCCTGCTTCCATTTTCCTATTGTGCCTGTCATTTAGGATTTCAGGTTTTAGCCCCTCATATCATCTCAGTAGTTGCACTAAATCTTTTAGTGAGATGAGTCATGGAATTAGTAATTATAACTTTGTTTGTATGTCAGATTTTTCTACCTTGTTTGTAAAGTGACAAGCATGTGGATGTGTGAGGTAATGTGCTGTCAGTGTCATGAAGCCACAGTGAGGGTGGGACATGGGTGAAGGAGAACCAGAGGATGCCAGAGTAGCTCAAGACAGTGAGGTAAGACAGCTGAGGACAAGAAAGGGCCCAAATCATAAAGAGTGACATTAGCTTGGACTGCCCATCTGCCCTGACCAGAGTTCAACCAGGGACAGCAAGAATGGAGGATACGCTGTTAGGATGAAGGAAGGACTGCGCTAAATGGACTGGTTCTGTCACTTACAGTAAGATCAGCAGGGATATGAGGTCTGGGCCTTCTCAGTTAGGATGAATGTTGCATGAATACCACCCCCCACCCCCTACATACAAAGACCACATGGTGCCTCTCTCTGTAAAGATAATAGTAACGGAAAGACAGACGCTTAGCATCCAGGCCCTCGGCTGTTTCTGACCTCAGAGCAGGAACCGTTTGTATTGATGCTACATTTCTTTTTTTGTGTTTTCTCCTGTCTTCACAAATGTGTGTCTTTAGTTGTGTACTTGTGTGTCCTAGTGTCACTGTTCAAGTTTGTGCAACCATGCATTACCATGAACAAGTGTCTTTTCCTGTCTGCCCGAATACATCTTCAATTTCAGCATTCGCTTTTTGCCAGGAAATGCCTCTGAACTATGATGGTAGGCTATGATTTCATCATGTTATGGGAATACTTTCATCAGAAATTTTAATGACAGAGTTTTGTACCTTGTAGGAACACTGTAGAGGGCATCCTTTTGTTGACAATAGAGTTTTAAGAGCAAACTTAAGGCAACAAAAAAAAGTTACATTCCCTCTTACAGTCATCGTCTTGTACCTCCAAAAACTGCTTCACTGCAGCAATGACATCATCATCACTAAGCTCCTTCATCTTGGGGAAGAGGTGGTAATCAAATCGTGCCAAATCAGGTGAATAGGGCGGGTTTTGGACGAGTTCAAATCCCTGGACGGCAGCCATGTTGTCCATTTTCTCAGATGGTGCTGACTTGCAATTTTTTAATCACCTTAAACAGAAATATCACAAATGTTATTGACTTTACACTTTCTGCATGATCACTCAAAGAGCTGAACTGCAATTGTATGTGGGGAGAGTTGCATTACTCACCTCTTTTTGCATTAAGCCCCAACTTATCGATCATGCTTTGTGTGTGTGCTTATATGTGCTTGGGCCCCATGTACAGGGAGTGGTCTGGGAAACAGAGTTGGTTTCATGTTAATCAGGCTTGACACAGTTACATTAACTTCACTGGACCTGCAGGCTCTATCTCCATTGGCCCTCTTGCACCTTTTTCCTTTCACTATCCCCGTCAGTCAGATCTATACTGATGAGTTAAGGTTTACACGGTTCTTTAGGCTTTAATGCAGCATAACACGAATTTCTGTTAAGTCTTGCACTGTGTCAAAAGCAATTAGCCAAACTAACATGTAAAATAATTAACAAAAAATTAGCAAAAAATGCAATATAGCAAACATATTGGAAGAAAAGGGTTTGTGCAATTAGTCCTGCATCTGGAACAAAAAAAGCTGCATGCTATTCATACCATTAGGGAGATATTATGCCTCAGGAATGCAAGGATTGACTATGCCATTGTTAATCTGCCAGCACAGGATTTGCAGTAACATTGTTGTACCCAGGTGTGGTATCCCATGTAAAGTCTCATAGGTCCTCCTTTAATATCCATAATTCAAGTATAAGGATATTGAGTCAAAAAGAAACAAAGTAAAAACAAAATGCTAAAACATAATGCAAATATCCAAATATATGATATCGATATTTTGATTATGCGAAACATAAATTCCAAAAGTTTATTATTTACACAAGTTTATGATAAAGGACACTCAGGACCTTTTTAAACGATCCATCATTTGTATTTTGTTTTGTCTTCTGTGTGTTAAGACAAAACAACAACATCAATGACGTAATGTTAGTATAAAAACTAGGTTTAGCATGTATTATAATGTGATGCTCTGTTGTGAAACCACATCATGAGGTAAATACTGACGATTATTCAATCAGCTGCCCACATATGGCGATGTATGGATTAGTGGGACAAACACAACATTATTGTGAATACCAAACAGGTGTAAATAGACCATTAGCATAAGGTTGAAAGACAAAGAGGTACTTTCTTGATGAGAGATGGGGTACTTGTCTAGAGGACGACAAGAGGCCCTTGAAATTGCACACGCAAGTACAAACAAACAAAAAGACACATGGCCTGTGAATAACACTGTTTTGATTCATTTGTAAGTCCTCCCTCAGCCTCTGTTCTCCTTTGGAGCCCAAATTAACCAAATTTGAATCATTTGTTAGGCCATTTTGACTTATGTTCTACACAAATGCAGATTTTTATTTGCATATTGTTATGTGACAGTAGGGGCACTGTATTGTTATTAATGTTTTGTTTGGTGCATGCAGTTGCATCCTCACTTTGCTTTATTAGAACATCCATTTTGGTGACTGAGGGAAATAATAAGTTTTGTGTTGATCAAAACCTATGGACCTATCTTTCACAAGTGAGAAAGATAGTATGTGAATGTGCGCATGTGTGCATGTGTGTCTGTGTGTCCTGTCTGTTACTTACTTGGGCTTATTTGGACCTTTTCATGACCAGCTGTCCAAATGGGGACCTAAGTCATTCTTATGAGGCACAATGCACTTCAAAGGTCCTGGTTAAAGTTTGGGGTAAGGTGTGAGTTGTAAGTCAACATTATTTAGAGGCATAAACTGATTTGCTTCAACTGATTTTACAAACATCACCAGACTCCTTTTAAAATCTTACAGTTTTTTAATTTTTTGAGCAGCTGCAGTTGATGAGAAACTATGCAAAAAGGTTACATTTCCTCTTTTGAAGTCAGCACTGAATGCAATACACTCCTTTTTATCCTTGAAAATCAAGAGTTCGTCTCTGCATTGGCCTGTTGGTTACATTACGCATCATTGTGGTGACTGGTCCAGCTATGCAAGACTGTTTAATGAAAGTATGTAAGAAACTTGCTTGAACACATTATTTCAACTGATTCAATGACTGAATTTTATAAAAACAGTAAATATACTTCAGATTAAGGTGTGATCATGTGGTCAGTGGTCTCTTGGAAAGCATCCTCTCATGAACTGATCACTCAAGATGCATGTCACGTTGCTGTTTTACAGTCTTATACTACATAAAATTACAAAAACTGTCAAACAGGCTCATCTTACAGCACCGGTAGTCCGATCTTGTAGCTAAAAGGTGCGAGACCTTCGTATATAATTCATTTCTATTTTCTGTAGGCAGCCACACCTCATGTATTTTCATCACAAACCACAGTCACACCAAGCTAGACCTTATACTCGCTCTGTTTGAGTGGGATTTGTAAAGCACAGTGGGATAAGTAGCCCTTCCTCCTGTGTGTTTGTGTGTAAGTGTGTGTTATCCCACCAGATCACAGTGGTTTGTAGATAGCTGGACAAACACACAGAGAGGGAAAGGGTCAGTCAGAGGCGGCAAATGTGAGAGGGAAACACACAAGAATGGAGAGACTGTGTGCAAATAAATTGGACTGAGACCAGTGCTGAAGCACAGGTATGCATTGTGAAAACGCATCTGTCCTTTTCACTGTCTAGTTATGAGGTCACACATCCCCCTGCATACAAACGCAAGCAGATGAATAGTCATACACACACTGCGTATACAGCACATACCAATATACATGCAAACATAAAGTATTTGTTCAAACATGGAGGTACTCTGGCTCTTTGGCTGCCTGAGTTTAAGTCATACATACACACAAACACACAAACACACACTGTGGCTGCTATCACAGTCCTGATAAGCAGGTTTTTATCTGAGGATTCCTGAAGGGTTAGCAGACACGGCTTATCATGCTGCTGATGCAACACCATCCTGCTGCCCAGTAGAGAGACTCTTTCTACTCTGACCAACAGGGACTGACTGGTTTGGTTGTGTTTCCTGCTCTGGTCTGATGACATCAATCACCAGCAGGAGTTTGTGTTCAGCTGGATGCCTGTTTCACTTTATAAGAATGAAGTTAACATAAAATAAACTGTGGCTTTTCTTCTACGGTCACAGATTTTTAGCAAGTTTTTTCCCTCCACGCAAACCGCAGATAATTCTTGTAAATTATAAACAAGAGCATAACAACGCATATTTCACAACTCTGACATAACTTTTTCTCCATTGCCACAACACACACATAAACATACAAATCCATAAAGACAAGGGTACTTGAGCTTCATGTTCCAAGTCATTACTGGTGTGAACAGGCCAGTGTTGGAGATTTATCCCTGGTGGGGAGTAGCAAACAGGATATGGTACATTACTCATAAACAGCTCCTAATCCATCAAATGGCAACAATTAGAGAGAGAGAGAGAGAGAGATGGAACAAGGTGTGTGTGTGTGTTTGTTTGTTCAGGGTAGGATGGGGGGGTGAAGGTTGGTGTATTACATGTGTGCATATCAGTGTAATTTCAATGTTTTCCTGTCTTGGAAAGCAGTTCCAGCCTATGAAATTGAATAAAATAAGTTTCATAGTTTGGTGGTGACCCCACCAAGCAATTTCGAGAGATTTGAGAAATAATACACAATAATTGCATAATTGTAGAAGTCTGAACTAAATTCAGCTGTTGTCTAAACCTTTGATTACAGTGCATGAGTGCATGAAGACATAACAGATTTAAGCTTCATCCTAAACACACAAACTAGCTGTATCTGCATCCATTGCTTAATATTTAAGATGCCAATAAATGAATAATGAGAATAAAGTTCCCGTCATGTTCATCTTGTCGCCTGTGTGGATTGCATTAGCTCTTCTTGTAGTCCATTTACATATTTGCTTTGTAACAGAGTTCAGGGAATATTGATTAAATAACTTTTAGATGTCCCATAGCTTCCTTTATCATGTACAATTCAGCAAGTGTTTCTTACTAATGCATAAAACACCAATTTTCTCATGTAAAATTAATCAAAGCCAGTATGTCGCCTTAGTTCTCAGTGCAGATAAGTTTTTGCTCATGCTTTATTGTCATGAATCCTACTAGACTTTACAGTTAACACAACTGGTTTGTTTTTGTTGTGGTGAAAGATTTAGTGAGACTTCAGTGACCCTGCTTCAAAGTAACTCCCTTGCTGCTTTCCACTCTGTATACATCTACTAAAAACAATTTTGGTACAGAAGAAAAAAAGTCTTAATGTGTACAAGTGTTATCTCATCACTGTAGCTGATTATATGGAAGTTACAATTTTTGGATTTTTTTATACAGTTCATCTGACATGCTGCTTTCCTTTAGCAAATTTCTGTCGCTTTCTTCATGCTGTCAGTTTTGAATCCCCAGCATTTTCAGCTGCTCATAAATGGCAGATGGTGCTACGAGCAAGTGACCAGCATCACAACACATTTTGGTGTCAAGCCAAAAGGAAGATGACATGATATATTACTGCACTTATTGCCTGGATGGATCAGTTAGTCACTCTGTGCTGATATATTCATTTTCTTTTAGTAGCCGCTAAACAAGAACCACAGATGTTTTTAACCCTCCTCATTTATGATAACGAATAAAAATGATAAGTAGATAATGCAGCTAATTTTTTGGTTGATTCTGGTGACCCCTGTGGACACAAGCTGTATGGGTGTATCTTGATCTAGCTAGCGTGTGCATTTTGTTTTGGAGGCCATTGTAACAAAGGCACAGTATGTTTTGAATATCGTTTTTTTGTCTTAAACAAAGCAGTTTGCAGAATGCATGGAGATTAAAAAAAAAAAATCTTTGACTGTGTATTTGTGGCTTGATAACTTTGATATGATGATGGTTAAACAAAGTGACAGTTGTGTTAGTGACACTGCTGTTACAGATGTGGTTGTTTGTGTAGAATTTGCTGAGCTGAAGCTAGAGTTATCAACATTCCCTGGTAATAATATATCTTCATGATAATAAGGCAATGCTGTGATATGGCTCATTAGCGAGGCCAACAGAAAATACAGACCACAGAGCAGCTTCTTTCCTCAGTCTATGAAACACTTTGTTTCATCCTCAGCCATCTGCCATATAAAAGAGGGTTGATTTCCAGAGTCTGACCCAGTGGCAGGCATTAAGAATAACCATATAGAAGTCTTGTTAATGGTCTTGTTTGTGAGTGTAGGTCGTATAAACGCACTAGCATTGAAATGATACTGTTTCATAATAAGTTAGAACTCTATCTAGTAAAAAAATATTAACTTTAAGTGAATCGTCTTTGCTCTTTCCACTGCATGTGCTTAATGAATGCAACTTTTATAGGCCTTTTGAATTTCCATTGAGTCTGTCTGCACTGGTATCAAAAAGATGCAATTCTTTGAAAATTTTAAAGCAGCACATGCAGAGATAAACATTAGACAGTTTAAATATATGTATGTTGTTTTTTCCACTTCCACACATCTCTATTGCTTAGTCCCACATAAAAAAACAAACGGAAAATCATCTCCTAACCAGTGCTTCTTCCCTCCATGGTATTACAGAGCTCTGCATGGGAACTTGTCTTTCTGAACCTTTTGGATGATCAAACTCAGCTTTTTGTGTGACAACCACGAGAATCATTAATGTGCTTTGCTTTGTTTAGAGCAGTGAGCTGTGTGTCCTTGAAATACAGGCTCTCCTCAGTCACTGCTAAGTTGTCACTGCAGCCAAAACTGTAGAGTGCCACAGGCTCATGTAGAGAGTTTCCCCCCTGGAGCAGGAAAAGGGTCAGAGCAGCACCTTCAAATAACATTTCTGGTGTTTAGCAAAACACGTAGAGGTAGAGGGAAGAAGTGAGAGAAAACAGTCATCTCACGCTGCAAAGAATCAGGGACACAGTCCCTTCTCTTTCCTCGCATTTGTGCATGCTCACACACTCAACTGCATGCCACACATGCACATACTTACACATACATATACAAGGGCAGCAACATAGCTGGTGTTCTCCTTCAAAAGAAGCTAAACTGGCAGTCTGTTGTCAGCGAAATAACTGTCCTTATGATGTCTCTTTGGCCCAGAACATGACAAATAGTTTTATGCGCCATTATCCGAAAAGGTTATGACAACAGGAACACACGTTTTAATGTCTGAAAAGCAAAAGTTTGCAGGTGGTAGGAGGAGACTTTACCCATATAACTTGGAGACAAACCAAAAGCAGTAAGATTCTCCATTTGCAGTAGATTTTTATAGCCACATAATGTAAAAATTTATTGTGCATGTGTATATTTGAATGAGTGCAGGTGTGTGTGAGACAGATAGTTAGATCTTTACTTATGTGTAGCAAACAAATGATGGCTTTAACTGGCTTAGTTTGTGCTCAACAATTTTACTGTTTTACAGGAATACAGGTACGCTAGTAAAACATAAACTCTGACTTAAATGTTGGAAGAGAGGAGAAATCAAAACCCACTTTTGATTAGAACTGGCCCACAACCACATAACATTCCTCACGGTGTCTGTTGTGGTGCTGCAGAGGGTAATTGTAGATTCTTTCAAGTGTAACACTGCATCCTGTGCATGGCCAAGTCTTCAGGGCCCAGAGCTGTAAGTTAACCATGACAAAACTAATGAGGTAACCATAAAAAAATAAAAATTGTTATCATTATGAGCCACCACATAATCTGAAAACTTGCAGTGTTTAGAAAACTCTAGCTGTTTTATAATGCTTTTCATGCTCATGAGTGTTTACAGTGTTATAATAAATGAGAGCCATGTGCCCAGGGAATATCTGGAGTTCTATTTTGGTGGAGTCTTCCTTTTTGAACACAGTCTTGTATGTATAAAATACAGTTTGGGGGTTATAACATAACAGTTTTTTGTACGCCATCATTTTCAGCTCAGAGCCACATACCTTTACATGTAGCGCTGATGTACATCAGGAATACACACTGATCTCTCTTGTTATTACCGTGTAATAATACAGCACTGTAATCTTTTTCAGGTGCCTTTCAAGAAGAAATCGACACTGGGTTGAAAAGCTTTCTTTTCACCGCTCTCTCTTATTGAAAGTCTCCACATTTGGTTGGCTGCACGTTGACAGGCAGAGGTTTGAAGATAAATACCTGCTGCTTCTGCCACTATGTGAGGGATCATTTTGTGCTTGATACAAGAGAGCTGATCATCATGAAGCAGCTGGTAAGAAACAGTGACTGGAACTGCAGGATGCAAGACATCTTGACTGAGACTGGAGCTGACTTCCCATGCTTAGAGCTGACTTCAGCCACAGGATACATGATCTTCTGTGGTACCTCAGCCCACATCTGACCAGAGAGGTACCACTGCTGACCCAACTATAATGTGGCAGCTGGGAGAGGTTCTGTACAACATACTGAACAAAGGTACGTGATGCAACACTGAGATTTCCAAGCAACACTCAACATCAACAAAGGTGGTCCCAGAAATGCTGCATTATGTTGCACTTGTGTCTGACTGTAGACCCTCAGTAGCATCCCCCCCTAACAGCAGCTTCTGCTTCCCCATAGGCTCACATTAAACCAGCCCTTTATCCTGTTGACCCCTTTGTGCCTCCTAAGCCCTCATTCCTGAAACTCTCTACCCTTACCGTTAGACCCCATCCCAATCCATTATATCATTCTTTTATCTTTATCAAAAATATATTTGCTCCTGGAATCATTAATATTTCATCATGCAATTTCTACAGTCACAAATACTGGTACTGTGGATGGATTGTGATAGAGTGTAATATTTTCTAGCATTTTCTAGCAACCAGTCATTAGGCTGTGGGCAGGATTTCCACACATTTTCATGGACAAGATTTTAAAACTTCTCCCGAATTTTAATGCTGACCTGTAATGAAATTTCCGTGACCATTGCAACTTAAATCCACAAATAAAACAGTATTTTGTACAACAGTAAAGTAGCCTTTCCTCCAAAAATGTTATTATTTGAAAATAAAACATCCTTTTACATCTTTAAAAGTTCATATATAAAATATAACATACTCACTTCAAATGCTTTATATTACAGACACAGTCAATACACTGTTAATTGTCAGTTATTTAAAGAAAAGCAAACACTTATGTCTTAATTCAAAATATCATTATGTTTTAATCTGTTTGATAATAAACTAATATCTGGATACAACTTTGCAAATCAGAGCTGCATGTTTGTCGGATTACACTCAGATTGTTGTTTTAAAAACATTCATGGAGGCTTACATGCACATTTAGCACTAGAACTGGCTTTCAAGTGTCATGGGAAAAGTGTACTGAGGCCCGTTACCGATATATTCCTAATGCATTTGATTATAAACACACTTACTCACTCACACACACATTTAGTTTTCTACAGGCACTTAACAATGACATATGACACTGTTACAGCACTTCCTCAGTACAGCTGGAGGAGAATGTCTGGACAACATCTCTGAGGGCAGAGGTCACGCAATGTTATTATCATGGCTAGCTTTGCCAAAATGTGATTTATAGTGTGTTAGTGCTGATGTACAGCAAAGACAGGGCTGAACCCTGCTGGAGCCTGCCCAGAGGAAGTCTGCTTTATTGTGCTTGTGTGTGGGTCCCCATGTATGAGACCATATCACAGTTCAGGACTGTAAGTGTAAAATCATTTGTCACGTTGGAGAGTCATTAAAAAGAAAGTTAAAACTTAATTTTTTGGCCTCTTGTGTGATCAATTTTCCTCTCTTCACCCTCCTGACATCCAAACCAGGTTTCTGCAGAGCTTGAACAAGAATCAACAATTCATACTGGCAAATGTCCACTGTCTGTTGTGATGAGATGACGACAACATGAGATTTATGCCCTGACTGCATTTGACTGATTGAACTGACCCAAGTTGTGTAACACCACCTTAATACACCACTGTTTCAATGTTACATCATAACTCAAACTACTAATGAGGGGAAAAAGGGAGACCTCATAAATTTCTGATGCATATACACAAAACAAACTGTAACTGATCCATGGGACTGATTTCTTTTAGGTCTTAATGTGACAACTGAGATATAATACAGCATTTGTCAAGTAAAGTCCCATCAGTTTCATTTATGAAGCCAGATATCACAAATCAATATATCATACCTTGACAACGCCTTCAATCAATTGAATTGATACCACCTCAGAATAATTATACTTGTATAATAATACAATAATACACGAAAAACCCTCAGAGGAACATATATATAACATGGAAAACTGAGGAGAAAAGAAAAGAGAACAAGCAGACATGAAACAAATGTTGTGTGCATAGAAATATTTCATCATTATAAAGGTTCAGTATGGAAAATCAGGATGACAAAAATATTGATACACTGTAGACATATTTGAAGAAAGGATTGAGAACTTAACTGAGCAATTTAAGCACAAAGAAGCCAGGCCGAAAAGAAAAGACAAGGAGAAAAAACTAGAGAGAGGAGAACCCAGCTGTGCTTGTGGGACAACAAACAAACAAACAATTAGAGGGATGTTTATAGAAGGTAAACAGTATCCTCTTCAAACATGACCCACAAGTGGAGGCTTAACAGATTAATTGAGACTTGCTGGAAGGATTATGGTACCAAGCACAAGGTCTGGTGTAACAAAAGAAGAAGCAACCAACTTGAGGTCAAAGTCTGATCTGACATGGAGAGAGGGACAATGCATCATGGGAAGCTGACACTGGTGTCGTATGGTTGAATATTCTAGTTTGTTAAAATTCAGCTGCAGCAATCTGGAGCATTTTAGAATGTTTTCTGACCAAAAAAAACATCTCTTTTTCCATTCAAAAAACTGTTTGAAATTTTAATACCACAGGAAGAGATAATAGACTTAAAATGGTTTTATGTGATTGCAGCACATCATTTTAAATCCTCTCATAAAATGTAGGGCAAACAGGTGAAGGCCTCCAACTTGTCCTCCACCAGTCTGCCACACAGGAGGCAGAGGATGATGTGATTTAGGATTTTAATCCAGAAAAAAAAACAGGGGTTGCAAGATGATTATTGCTTGAGCTAAATTCTGCTCTTTGTTATTTGAGGGATTGTGCCTTTTCATTCTACGGCGTGTCTTTTTTGGAGTGCGTCCATGAAAATGACCATGACATACATATGAAAGTATTGGATAATAAGTAGGAGGTTTCAGAAAGGGTCTCTAATGGTGTGTTTTGAGTGACCTTAGGTTTATAAATGGTAGTTTAAAGTTGCTTAGGATCAGTATGACATCCACTTTTTAGTCTCCTGCCACATTTATAAACAGTAGAGTACCTCTGAAATGTATTACAGGATTACTATTGTTAATTCACATAATAAGCTGCTCAATCTTCCAGAACAAGCCAGGAAATCTTCATCTAAACATAGCATCCATCCACTGCGAACTGAGTCACATCCAGGGCACACTGGAGCCTACAGAAACACGAGGAAAGAGCTAAAACGTGATGGAGGAATCACCGGAGCGGCAGAAAAAAAAGGAATAGTGTCCAGTGGGAGGGGAGAGAAAAGACAGAGAGACTATGTGGAGGAGTGTGGAAGGCAGTGGCCTAGATGTGTGAAACGCCAGGGGTTGCGTCTTTGGTTCACTAGTTGACAACCGATGGGTAACTAAATAGAAGTCCAAATGCAGTGGTGGGGGGGGGAGTCTTGAACCACTAAACTAAAAGAAAAAAAACATAATTTGAGCACATTTTAAATAATATGCACACCCACTAAACTCCTGCTCTGGAGGCAAGCGTCACTGACCAATATGTTGGTGTCAGCTGCGCACGGGGAACATGCATGATCAGGGGAATTATAGGTGGGACATGTAGACAGACACACGCACACAGAGGCTAAATCTATCATTTTCCCGGACGGTCAGCGCACCGTTCCGCTTGACTGATAGCGATGGCCTTGGAGGCAGACAGCGACAGAGGTTCATCAAGAAGCGCTCATGAAAAATGTCCCCGGGCAGCGTTGGAGCGCAACGGCTACGTGAAGACATGTGTCACCCCGTTATTCCAGGACGCAGGGAGCCAGTCGTGGCTGAGACTCGCCGTGACATGGACTCGCCGAGGAGTGTCGTCTGCGGTCTGCGTTTCCTCCGTCTCCGTTATTCTCGCTCTGCTGCTCAGATTGGTCGACTGGGATGCAAGCAGCAACAGCAGCAGCAGCAACGGAAATAGCAGCGGCTCCGACTCTCTTCTTCATTTCACGGCGGGCTGCGCTGTGGAGCTGCTTTTCACTGTGTGTTTTTGCATCTCCCCCGTTTTTTCACTCGTATGTGCCTTCTTTTTGATCTGGCTGTATCTGATCCGCTGCGGGTTGCTCATCCGTACCGCAGTTTTTTTGTTAGCGGTGTGCCACTTGGGCGAAGCCGCGGCGCAGTCCCTCCTGCGCGGCGCCGAGGAGCAGCTGTTGTCCCTTCCCGCAACCCTGGTAGTCCTCGGCTGCCTGGGCAGCGGGGCTCTGCTGGTCGTCCGGCTGCGTCAGGGAGTGTCCATCCTCGTCTTCATTAGCGTCATCAGGGCCGTCTCCCTCGTCTCTCTGAGCAGAGTCCGGGCCAGCCGGAGACCCTACCTGGCCTACCTGCTGGGGCTGCTGGGGGTTTTGCTTGCGAGTTATGCTGACCGGCTCCTGCCGGCCTCAGGGACCAGCGGGACGGGGTGCTGTGGCTCTGTGACCGGGGCGAAGGAGGAGGACATCCCTGTCTTCAAAAGGAGACGGAGGTCCAGCTCCATAGCGGCCTCGGAAATGATGGCTCACAGTCAGAGCAACAGCAAGTCCCACCGCAGGACTTCGCTGCCTTGCATTCCGCGGGACCAGGTAAGACATGCCCAACTTTGGACGCCTGAACTGGAGCGCATTAAATGTTTTGCTTTTGTTGCTTTGATTATGACCTTTTAACCGCTAGACCTGCAATTCTTTCTGCTGTCATCTCTCTGTCGCTGATCGGTTTGTAAGGCAGCTTTACGCACGTGTCAAAGCACCAACCGGATCAATACTGAGGCAAAAGACGCTTAATTATTATGATCCCTGTAATTTATTTTCTTCACAGGCCCATATATATGTAGTTTCTGACACATTACTTGTGCGGTATATTTGAAATTGTCGCCTTCTATGTTCTTTGGAATTTCAACATCCTCTGCTGTTTACCTTCGCCCTGACACTGCTCTTAATTTGGTCATCACCAGCGAGCTGTGCGCGCTGTGCTTGTGATGCTGATAAGCAAATGGATGGTGCACTTAGCATGCCAAGTTATGTGTGCCTGTAAGTGTGTGTGTGTGTGTGTGTGTGCATAGGTGTGAGGTCACGTCTAAATATTTTGAGAGCCTCTGTGTATCGTGGGTGCAGGCCAACGGTGTGGTGCACGTGTTCACAGACTTTGCACATGATGGAGCCAAATTTGATACAACCGTGTCCTCACAAGAACCTCCTCTTGTGTTGCATGTTATTGATACTGCAGGAGTGTAAGTGGCAAGAACAACAGGGAGGATTGTGAGAAGTTAGTTATATCAGTCTTGATTATTTTTACGTGTCAATCAAAATGAAAACATTTTTATTTATCATGAAGCCCCCTCTGCATTTTATAGACCCTGTGAGTGAAGAAAGAGCTTGAATGAAGGTGTAGTGATACGGTGAGGTGTTGTGGCCAGTGACAGTCAGAGATCCACGAATGAGGTGGATGTGTCCTGTTGTGAATGCTGGATAAGTGAGCTAACGGAGAGCTTGAAGCACATCCCTGCTGTTTTTATCCAGCTTGAGCTCATATCCTAAAATAGCTCTGATTTTAACGTCTCACTTTCTTAACTCCCGTTGGTCTATTTTTCATTGAATATTGAGTATTTTTGGCATGTAAGTTTGACAGGCATTATATCTATGAATCAGTGTGCCAACATCTGTTTCATGTTCTGGTTTTAGTGCAGGCTTACAGATGTGTATGTCACAATGCAATCTCATCGAATTATTCTGCCTATGAGAAACTACTGGTTGAAAAATCTATCCATCTTTTTTTTTATGAAAACAATTGTGCTTTAATAAATTCTGATAGGCTCACAGCATAATGGATAACAGCCACATGGGAAATAAGTCCTTTTAAACTGAATTGTATATGTTTTGGTTCGGATTTTGTTCTGCAGAAGTCCTTCATAAAAACATTTGCCTATGTGGCACAAAGGCTGCATAGATTGATAGATGATACGTAGCTGCAGTAAGATTTATATCTCCCATGTAGACTGGAGGTCTTTGTCTGTTGAACAATATCTGTTCACTTAATCAATAAATCAGTTATTATGCTCAGAAACTAAAAGACATCAAAGTGTCACACCATGACTTGACAGAAAGTTGAGTGACTCACTGAAAAAAATGAGACCCAATTTAAAGCACTTTTGAGACTTGGCATGCCCTGCAGGATCGACTCACATTCACATCCAGTCTTTATTCTGTGTTCTGTGTCACATTAATAACCACTGAAGAGAACACATTACTAATACTATCACAAATCCTTTTGATAGCTCATATGTTTGAAGGGAAACTTCAGACTGTAAATCATTGTTAAATCAATAAAAAAAAAAAATACAAACACGATCATGATCATCGTCAGGGCCAGCAGTTGGTCCGTGACATCTGTGTTAACTGAGAGCATCTGCATGTCACTCACCAATGTTTGCATGTTGTGAAATATATCAGGTCCAGCTTTGATATGTGGTGTGAGGAGGATGTTGACCTTTGCTGAAACACGAGATGCTGTCACTGATCACCCTCTCTTTGCTGCACTGGAGGTTTTTTCTCCTGCAGTCTTTGCCCCTCATTGTTCTCGTGCCCTCTGGTGAGAAACAGAGATAATCATTGAGAGATTTAGGGGAAATAAATGACAAGTATGAGAGACGGCCTTGAGACTTTGATCTATGCACATGCATCTACAGTGGAGACTCACAGAGATCATCCTGAGTGGGCGAGCTTCTGCTATGCTCACCCATGTACGGCTCAGCTCAGGAAACAGCATAATCCTCGCTGATTACACTGGTCTTTTTCCTGTGTTTGCAACTTTGCCCTGATCTCATTTGTAGATTTTGAGACGAGGGAGGGAAAGAAAATGTGACAGACAAAAAAGTCTGAATAACAGTTATTAAATGAGTTATCAGTTTTCTGCCTTTGATTTGTGGTCTATTTGTAGTTAACAGGTTAAATGCACAGGGGTATGGACCCCCCCCACACACACACACACACACACACACACAGAGCAGGGTGATAGAAGAACTGTGTACCATGTATGTGCCTTGTCATTTTCCTGATAATCACACACATTTTCCATATTTTACTCTCTCATTTGGTAACTGGAACTGATCCCACATCAGCTGCCCGACCCTTGATGCTTTGTATCCAGGGAACGCTGAGTTAGTGCACCAGCTGTACTATTAGAACAGCTCCATTACCTGTTCTTCCCCCTCATGCCGGGATCGGAACTGATGACAAATCAAATCTTTAAAAGTAAAAAAAAGAAAAAAAAAATACTATTGACCATATGTTGAGGACAGTGTGTCCTCTTTTGGCCTGTCCTAGCTTTGTAAACTGTAGGACCAGTGAAAGAAGCAGAGAGATTGATGACGAGCACAGAGACTGATGAACACAAACAGACTTCTTGCAGTTGAGTTTCAAAGGATTTTTTTTCGTAATAGTTACAGTTTTCTGCCGTTTTTTAAATTAACTGACCCAGAAATTTTGAGTATAAAGAATATAATGAAGTTAACTCATCAGCAAAATACATAAAAATGTGTGCAAAAATCCAAATGTAATATACAAGTCTAGTTTCTTACCCTTTGATAAATGGAAGGTCAGTATCTGTGGGCAGTTAGTGGACAGTTAATATACCTTATTGGAGCTTGCACAGGGTGTTGTCGGTCAGAGTTTATCTGCTAAAAACAGTTGCTTGCCGCAGCTGCAAACATGGTTGATGAGAGTGGCGAGCCTGAACCAAAACAGTAAATGTGCAGTCTGTCTGAGACAACAATTATCAAATATTAAAAGATGCTAGATAGCTACAAAGAGCTGCAGAGTTGGCTGATGAATCTCTGTCGGCTCGTCACTATCAGTTGCTCCTTTTACACCCACTGTTTTACTGTTTTACTGTTACATAAAAAAGAAGACTTAATGAGGTGTTACTTAATTAGCTTTGTCAGTTTTACCTGTGCTCATATAGTTTTGCATGTGAGGTGTATCCCAATATTATCAATATCAATATTATCAGATAGTTATAACAGGCACATGAAAAACACTTAGACACATTTTACTTATTTTTTTTGCCTATTTGCCACATAGTGAACAGATCCAGTGCTTTAAAATTTTAAAAGATCATTACAAACTTTATGCTAAGAGTTTGCAATAGCATAAAGTTTCTGAGTAAACATTGCACTTAAATTTGCAGTTTGTATAATAAAGTAAAAAAAATCTATATGTACATTACTTTTGCTGAATATGTAATAATGCATTTCTTGGCTTTTATCTGGTTCTATGCTCAGTGATCCAACACTTCACCTGTCAGTGAGAAAGCAGCAGAATGATGATTCATTAGTGTCAAAAAGATAGGCTACTGCTCACTTTAGAAAAGCTACTGAGTGCTTCCTGAACACGGGAGTGTTTCAGACACACTGCCAGTCTACACATCAAACCACCGCATCCAGGATCATGACATTGAGGACAAGAGAGTAAGAGATGGTGTCATAATCATTAAATATTTTAAGAATGAATGTCACATCTCCTAATGTCTTTTACCACTAATATACGTCATCACACAAAAATGAATTTTTGAATGAACACAATTTATTTGTCAGCTGGGGAAAATGAACCTACCATGCATCCATCCAAGTTATTACAGAACAGATCTTTGAAGACATTTTACAAATGAGTGAGATCAGTCACTCATGTTTTTTTTTTTTTTGCCCTGTCTTTTCTCTTGAAGTCTCTCACAGAGTTTGTAGGTACAGTTTATCCGTACTGTAGATAATGAAGCTCTCCAGAGTGCAGTTGTACCTGAGAGAAGCGGGGGTTTTCATCAAGCGTTGGTTGTGCAGTATTTATGAAGCAGGCTGGTGCAGCCTGCCGAGCCAGAGGCAAGACAGGCACTCTTCTGAACTGGAAGCTGGAAAATAGCATTGGCTTAGCTCAGTAGCTTTATATCTGTATTTTTTTTTAAATTCTTTTTAAGGTAAATGGATTTTGCTGTTTTGCTGTCATACTGTGATGTTGATCAAATTAACTTATATCAAGGTGATAAGAGGATTCTGCACTATCAACACGATCCACTTCTGAGTCTTAGTTATTCCAGATTGATGATCTCCCTGCACTAACTCCACGCAGAGGCCTTTTGTTGTGACAGAAGTTGTTTGTGTTTTAGGCAGCGTCTCAGCGGGATGGGGATTTCGGGGGAAAAGGCCTCCACTCACGGTTTTTGGGTCACACGCAACTAAAAAGCGCTCAGTTCGTACAAGATAACGACAGCCATAAATAGAATGTCTTAAAATAAGCAGGAATATTTCCAAGTGTTTTAATGTTTTATCCTGCCATTTTCTTTGCCTCTGTTGCACGGTAACAATAGGTTATCATGGGTTTCACTGCCAACACGTCGAAGTACAAAACCTCAACAGAGTGAGACAAAATTAGTTTTCTTGTGATGTTGAATTCTTGGGTTATTTGAAGATGGAGGTCAGACCCTGAATAAAGCGATACAGTGTTGCATAATATTTTCATCATCTCATCATCATCATCATATTAAAGCAGAGGCATGCACTCAGAGATCTATTTGAAGGAAGGCCCACATTCGCTCAATGACGTCAATACATTTCCAGGGAGACACGCAACCTGTTCCGGTTGGCAAAGCTATCTGACTTTGTGTGGCATTGGAGCTTATTATGCCTTTGATAAGGTGATGGAGACTATTTCTTTTTATTTAATTCAATGAACACTCAAAACAGTAAAAGTTTCAACCATCTTTACAAATAAAAAGTTTGATATTTGATAGTTTTCTGCAAAAATTTGGTTCAATAGTGTTTCTTTAACAGTTGTTTTCCACAACATCTATGCATTGCAATAATGACAGGGCCAAAGTTTCATTAACACTGTAGAAATTTAAAAACATGGCTGTTTAAGATATGGAAGATGACCCGCACATCTGCCTTTTTCTTCCATATTCAGCAAACAGACCTTCAGATAAACCACACACCGGACCTTTTAAAAAGAAAAGAAGTGACAGGTCTGTGATGGGACCCTTGCTCCATTTTCAGGCATTTCAGTGCCGCTGCAGCTAAATTTGTTACCAATAAATACTAGCAGATTAAATCAATTTTTAACTATATTTTTTAATTGGTTAATCTAATAATTTTGTTTCACATAATTATATTAATTTCATTTTTCTATTATTTTTTTCTTCTGCAGATTTGACCTCTAAACATTTTACAAGGCAGAGCTTTAAAAGAGAAACATGTCCCAGATACTGAGTGATGAAATTGTCAGTGTCTCTTCTGGATTTTAAATTTCTGCCTTCTTCAGAAAGAAGGCAAAGAAACCAAACATGAACAGACCTGAAAGGTTTTATGTGTCAAAATAAAACTCACAGAGCATTCAAATGATAAATGTTCTAACATTTTCATTTTCCATTCACCTTGATACATTAACAGAAGAATCTAGTATGAACAAGCTGTGGCTACCCTCATCTCACATTGTGAGACTACATAAATAGATGATAAAGGCAGCACCCCCCGTGCATTAGTAGTAAGATTGTATGCGCTGTCACTTTACCCTGTAAGCAATATATCTGTCTGTAGCATGCACCATTTCATCTGCTGGACTCAGTCATCTTTAGGTTGTTCAAAGTGAGTTTGTTAGCTGTTTGTGTGCGGCAGTATAGTGACAACATAAGTGCAGAGCATGCATATTGTGCGAGTGTGTGTTTGTGCAATAAAGACTACACTGACAGAGATGCAGAGAAGCAGAAGTTTTTACACGTAGGCGCTCTATCTTTGTCTCATTATTTTATGTGCACATACTGTCTGTGCAGTTCAACAGAGCATGAAAGTTTATCCTGTGATTGACTGGTGACCTGCCCTCTGAGGGATAATCATGTATAGCGAATGGATGGATGGATGGATGGATACATCATGCACACATTCATCAGTGGATGGTTTGAAATTTGTGACTGTCTCTTACTCAGTATGAAACAGAAAAAAAAGGATGATTCTGTCATCCAAAATAGATGTAAATCAATAATAGATAAAACTCCTGGTATTAATTTCTCAGTAAAAAAGAAAGATGCAAATTTAATCAAGGGAGAGGCTCTAGTGCATAATCATGTTAATATCAGCTGTCCTTCTTTTAGGGACTCTTGATTGTTCTTTCTAGAAGAAGGGGAGGTGAAAATGTAAGATCGATGAAGTGAGGCAAATGAGGCAGAGTGAGATTTGCAGAATTTAGTAAGAAAAAATACTAGACACTTTAAAGTAAGAACTTATTAGGCAGCTAAGTGTTGTTAGAGAGGCAACTGAATGGCTGTCTTGAATGGATTGTTTCATTCAAAGGAAAACCTGAAAGACAGTGTAACAGAGGAGGGAAGATGGGTTAAAAAAAGAAGTGATTGAAAGAAAAGAACACACTGGCATTAGCACAGGCTGCATCCAGCCCCGAGCAGCCATCAAGTAGCCAAATGTGTGTGAGTGAATGTGTGTATAAGAGAGGAGGAGGAGGAGGAGGGGGACACGCTAGCTTGAGGGGACCTAATGCAGGAGCCACTGCGTGAGAGAGGAGCAGGGAGGCAGTGAGAGGAGGGGGGGAAAGGGAGAGTGTTGAAAGATTTGCTGGGGAGGGTGAGGAAAAGAGGGGGAGTGAGAGGAGGGTTGCTGCCAAGCACAGCAGAAGTGTTGATGGTAAAAGGACAACTATCTGGTCCCCGTGCTCAGCCTCTCCGCCGCCACCGCTCTGAGCACACCATCGCTCTGAGCTCTCACATGGACTCACTGTTGAGGCATGTTTGTGTCGATCGCATATGGTTTGCGCGACAGATATTGCGTGTGTATTTGTCTCCACGTAATGTGAAAATGGCTCAATGCCATGTGCTCCCACAGAGAGAGAGAGAGAGAGAGAGAGTGAGAGAGAAATCTGTATGTGTGTGAGAAAGAGAGAGAAAGCTTCTGAAAGGTGGCAGCAAATAATTTTAACCTGGCTTGGCCACTTCTGTATACATTTGCTCTCTCGCACTCACACACACACACACACACACACACACACACACACACACATACAAGCACAAACACACACACAGTGGCTTCCCTGCTGGCTGTCCAAATGAGGTTTGGTGGCTTTAGACAAGGATTGCCTTGTTACTCGATTCAATGGTATGTTTTTGCTCCAAAATATGCTTGGTGAGAGGTGATGGGGGTGGGGTTGAGGGGGTGGGGCTGTTGGCTGGGTCTTGGGGCAGCATTTTAGACGAGCGAAATCTAGATCTGTCCATATGCTCGTCTGCATGCCTGTCTGCGTAAACACTGGCTCCCACGTAGCGGACAGTCAGCAGGTGACAGATATAAACAGTTCTGCTTGAACTGCTTTGTTTGAGTGCTTTACTTTCATGACTTTAGCAGCTAGATTCACAATTTTTACCCTTTCATTTAACTCTGTTTAAACACAACACGGGCAGCTTAAAAACTCCAGAACCAGTTAGAGGCTAAGAGGCAAGATTTTGAAGCTGTATTTATAATGCGGTATTGGTTGGCATTTACTTTTCTGTGTGTTGTTTCACAGCCATGCCCTTGGTTTGCAGACATAGTTAACACCTACTGACCTACCTGGGAGCTGCCCAGTAGCACCACAGTGTTGTAGTGTGCCTTACTGAGCCACCTAATTTAAATGGTTTTATTTAATCTTTTTATAATCATCTGCAAATCCCATGAAAAGCATCAAAGAATTTATTCTGTTAACAAGCAATACCAACAGAAAACCGGCCTCAGTGCCATCATCATCCAAAATTTAAACACATAAGAGAGTCATTCAGTCTGAGTGACATTTTTTATGCCATCCATATTCCAGTTTATGGGAGACAGTGGAGGTCTGTGTCATGGCAGCAGCTTTATTCGGCTGCTGCCACACACAGGCAGGAGATTACATTAATTGTTTTCTGGTATTTTTATGAAATTTTTTGAAATATAAAAGATAAAGTAGGGGGAAGGCATTGCTTATTCAGTAGTCTCACATTGTGACAACATTTTGAGGCAACGTTTGAAAGAATCAACATTTAAATGCAGGAACAATTCAAAGTTCTGCCTCTGGCCTTCATTATTCTGTTTTATGACTCTGTTCCTCTAAGTAGATCAGTAAGACTATTTGAAAAGTATAAGCAGGGTTTCAGAATAATGTAGGCCAGTAATGAGTTCCACTTATGACTCTATTAAGCTGAAAAACCTAAATGACCTAAACTAGGATGACACCATGAACATTTTAAACCCAAGACTGGAGTTGTAGTCTACCACCTTGGCGCAAATAAGAAAAGATGATTCAACATCTAGAAATGTGTTTACACTCTTACGGCTGTATGAAGTTTGAAGCTGTTCATAATGGAATGTTAAAGTTTTAAATCACTATTTGGTTGCTCAGGAGAATTTAGATACCATGGGACTTAGAGAAGTATGAATTCTGTATTGAATGAGTTTACTAGAGAGGCAGATGCTGGCAGACAGCTGCTGATGATGATTGCACCTGCCCGAGAGTCAAGTACAGACCAGATGAGCCTCTGGAGGAGTCAACAACTGGACTTATATTGGATTCTGCTCTGATCCTCTGCTTTCTGGGTTTTATCTTCACTTCAACCTGCAACATGTAGAGTGCCAACCTGCACTATAATTAGCGTCTCTTCATTGACAATTTGCAAAGGGAAAATGTACTTTGTGAACATACAGAAAGTAGAGGGGAAAATGAAAAGACTACAAGTGATTAAGTGATAGACCTGGAACCTAATGAGAGCTTAGTTCAGTCAGAGGCTGGATTCAAATACAGTACATAGCTTGGTGCCTGCTGTTGCTCTATAGCTTAAAGGTAATGTATACAAACAACCCACAGTCAAACTTATAACATCAGGAGGTTTGCAGGTTGTGGTATTGTGTGATCAAGGGCATTATTATGTCCTCAGAACGCTCTATGTGGGCCAGTACTGCCCATTTGAAGCTACACAAGATGATTTGATTTTCTTTGCATTACGCGCTTACAAATTTTTTTTTTGTTTTTTGTTTACTGGTAATCACTTTATTTTTTATTGTTTTTTTTTTATTCTTTCTTGTGTTGGTCATATGTAATGAATCAGTTTTACTTTGTATGTACTCCACTTAAAACATCCTCCATTGGCAAATTAAAGTGAAGCCTCTTTCCTATACAGGATCTCATTTGTTTTGCTGTATTCTGCAGAGCTAATGACACTGCATAAAGACACGTGCGGGCATGGACTGTACACATATAAACACGCACACACTTAGCTTGGCAGTGGTGATGTTTCCAGATGTGCTGTGTTCTCTTAGAGCAAGACCTCTATTGAGATGGAGCAGAAGTGTCATTTTGGGTTATATCACTTACCCAGTCAAGCGACGACTCTTTCTCATGTTTACACACAGACACATACTCACACAAGCACATACAATATACTGCACTTTGTGTAAAAAGGACACACACATTTTTGTGATGGATACAAATCACTGCTGCTTGCATCACTGCTTCTGTCCAGCATTCACTATATGATGCATCGCTGAGCACACGCTTGAATACAGGTGTGTTTGTGTGTGTCTGTGTGTTGGCTTTGCAGTGGTTTATGCTCTGTCAACAGTCTGCCAACAGTGTGTTTGTCTTGGACGCCTCCAGCCGGCCTGTAGATTACCCAATCAGATAATCAAGGGTATAATTGCATCACATGCATCTGGGAGTGTTTTTTCCTTCCATTATCCCTCATAATGCACAAACACACACTGCACTCACACAGAGACACACACAGGCTGCAGATACACATTGATGACGTACATATAGCAGCTAATTTCAAGAGGTTGTCTGTGTTTAGAGACAGTATGTCCGCTTATAGTCTCATCTAGACGTTAAAATGCAAAAGCTGCATTGCAAGACTGCACAATGTTCCAGACTGAAACAAGTCTCACCTGATCTCATCTTGTCTCTTTTTCCTACATCTTAAATGTGTGCATTGAAGGCCAGCTTTTTTTTTTGCTCATTAAGTTGCTCCAAAACCCAAAATGTACCTTACTCTGTGATACAACTGCTTTTGATAGCATGACATCTGAAATTCAGAGAAAAGCTAATTAGACAAGCCAACATCAGATGTCCCCATGACCTAAATTGGGATCCATCTGATCTCATGTCTTAAAATTAAAAGGAAGTGCTTTTTTAAGCGATATGCAAGTTTAAACCCTCTTAAAACATTTATGAGAAGTCATCTTAAATTTAAAATTTGCATGGCCCAAATTTGTAAATGAGAAGCATCAGAATATACACATCTGAATACATCCAGTCATTTCTGAGCAGGAAATTGATTGTTTTACATATCATGTTGGGATGTGGCTTGTCCACACATTTGTAGTTTATAATGTTATTATCTCATTCTTTACTAACTTTGATTTGTGCTCGAGGTGCAGACACTTGAAAGCTGCTGCTTTACTTGAACATCTTTTATTAAAGGCTAAAAGACAGAATTTAACCAGACATTTTATCTATTAAGTATCTGAAACAGTATGCCTACTGTGAGATTTACAAGGCAGTATAACTCCCAAGGCTACTTATTTTTTGTGAATTTGCTTCGAGCTTTGAAAAGTATTCAAATGGTGCATGAAATATTGGCACATAAAAACTTTGGTGCATGAATTTATTGTCTTGAGCTGCAGAACATCATCTGGGGAAAGGCTTTAGGAACTTTGATAAAATAAAAAACATGATGATGACTGGACTGCAACATAATTTTGGTAATATTTTCCCATCGGGCAATTCGCCTCAGGCCATATTGTAAAACCAAAAAAAATCTCTCTTTCTCTCTTTGTATCTCTCTCATTCTCTCAGTCTTTCTCTGCCTCTCTCCTCTGTTTTCTCCACCACTCACCCGATTTCCTCTCTGTCCAGCTTTCACAGGACAAATGCCAAAAGCAGTATTTTTGTGTCCTCAGCTGCCATCACTCACTGTGTTATGTAAGACACTGCTGGTGTGCATGTGCCTGTGTGTGTGTGTCTTTGTGCATGACACAGCTTTCTGAGCCTCATTACTGTCAAAAAACAATTTATTGTTCAACAAACAATTACAAAACGTAACATACATGGCTTTTGTAGCTGGTTTTATTATCATTTTTAGTCCCACTTGTATATAGATGTTAATTATGTTTGAATTTTTTGGAAATACAGTTTCAATAATGCTTTAGGGAATGTAAACAGGAAATTTGCTATGGGCTACAGTTTGAACTTTTTTAAGGTTAATTTGTTAATATTTTGGAAAATGGCAACATTAAATTATGCCAAGTTAGCTTTTAGCAAATTTGCTTTGCACTGTAATCATGAATGTATGGGCATCTATCACTGGAGTGCTTTGATACTGAATATATCTTTTAAAAAAAAACCCAAACCCATGCTGATTCTTAGGCAATTTCTAGAGGTACAAGGAGCATCTTCTTTCAATGGAATCTAGTTGGAGTTATGGATTTTTGTTTGCAGTGGACTTCATAGAACAAAATCCTGACGAAGCGTAGGTCAAATCGGATCAAAATTATGTTTTCTTTGTTCGTGTGCTCAGTTTGGCTGAGTTTTATACAAAGTTTTTGACACAAACTGTAACAAATGAAGGCTGTTGTTTATAAATTCCTCAAGTGCCTCTATCACCTGCTTGCGGTAATAAGTGCAACCAACAACAATAACTTTCTGTGATTTTTAATACATCTGCACTCTGATACATCAGAGCAAAAGTTTTGTATTCACACATTTACATTGCAGCACAGTGGCAAAAATGACTGTGCTTGTTAACTGAAAATATAAGCTTACAGAAAGGCAACGCAGATGTTGTATCAAAGTCACTTGTCTTTAAAAATGCACCACTTTGCACCAGTTAGGACCCATAAACCAGCAGATCACAGACCATCTGTGTAGGCCTGATTATTGTGCTCTATCATGACTGGAGCAGAGAGTTTATTTCAGGTCAAGTTTCAGTATTTAGAAATAATTGGATCATTCTATAAATGGCACCCTGTTTTCTCTGAGCTGTGGTAAAGCATCACGAAGTGAGCCCTTGGTTCTCATCAGAGGAGCAGACGAAGGAGTTGGCCTTGGGCTGTGATGCGTATACAGGATGGTGCATATACACACACACAGCCACACACACACACACACACACACACACACACACTCTCTCTCTGTCTAAATCGCTAAGTCAAACACACACGTATAAACGTATCTGTGGTGGGGTTTGTTCCTTTAGGCCTGATGCTGCTTGTGCTTCCTTCTTTCATTCAGCTTATTTTCTCCAATCTTCCTCTCCCTTTATCCTCCTCCCACTTTTTTCCCTTCTCTACGTCTCTGTCCAGTCTCATTCAACAAGGAATTCAATGAGCAAGTCTTTATTGGATGAAGCTGCTCTGGTGTGAAAAATGCTGAGTGTCTTTGGTTTAGCCTGAAGACAAGTCTACCCAGAAGAGCTGCTTTCTTTCTATGGATTTGTTCTCCTTCAGCTTTCCTATTGGTGTGTTGTTGTTGGTCTCTATTAGTCTGTACCAAGTGTCATCATTTGTGTACACACACTCCGACAAGGGTCATAGCTTTTGTATGGACTGTGTAACAGTCTGATGCATCAGAAATGGGCAGTAAATCAGTACAGAGAAAAGTTTAAATGTTAATATTGTTTAGTGGATACTTTTAGCCTCTACTCAGTTTGGGTAATGTTTCTCAGGAGAAATTGCCGAGATAAACAGCCATAAAATTGTTATTTCCTGTGGGTTTTGTAAATGGCAACAGGCCTAGAATCCAAAAATAACAAAATTTATTAATTTTTTTAGCCTTTTGACACTATAACTTCTTCACACCAATAGTTCACCCACATCGGTCTTTTCAATTTTGTTGCCTGACCTCCTCGGGACTGTGTGGGTGTGCACAGACAGCACTTGATTGACAGTTTCTTCACTGCCCCTGTTAGTTTTGTAAGAGTTTACACTTTTATTG
>JAQNCA010000029.1:12889835-12906920 GCA_029783725.1 Acanthurus tractus | reverse complement strand
GGGTGTGCACAGACAGCACTTGATTGACAGTTTCTTCACTGCCCCTGTTAGTTTTGTAAGAGTTTACACTTTTATTGGTGATATAATTTAATTTCCATCATGGCTGCACCAAACTTTAGTTGATTTCTTTTCTAGATTAATTTAAACAGTTAAAAGCTACTGTGCTACAGAAACATTCAGCCAACCTACTTATATGAAAGTTTTCTTTCATTAAATAATTTCATTTTAAAACACACATTATATTTTCATCAGTCTGCAAATAAATCTGTCTTTATTCAAGAAAATGTTCAGAAAAATCTTCATATACAATACAAAATGTCAAAGAAGAATTTAAATTTAAATTGTTGATCAGAAATCCTGGTTCAGGGTAAAGCCAAAGCTTTCCCATCATGCACGAGGCTCCTGCATTTAATGGAAAAGTTGTAGGACCACCATTACAGTTCAAGGGACACAAATGTTTAAATGGCACACAGAGATGTGCATCAGTAATCGATTCTAATAAAAAACACTCTGTGCTTGGTCTAATGCCAGCTTTTTGTATGTCCCTTGATTCTGAGCTTTGTATTTGATTTTGCATCATAAATCAGTGAGAAAAAGGCAAAATAAGTACATAAACAAGGCAGGTTAATGTTGATGAAAGGGTATTAAAGCTGTACAGGCACAAATCAGCAGACCCAGTTTTTTTTTTGTAGGTCTTCTGATTCTCTCAGCATATCACTGTCAATGAAGCGCTTATAAAAATACCTGTTCGTTTTAAGTGAAATGTTGGAACCATAAATCTAAATTTAAAATATGGTAAAAAGTATTGCTCCGGCAGAAATGTCTGATATGTGTTGCCTTCCCTAAAATCATCTCAATGATCTTGGTGGAGAAAACCTGAAAAAACAAAACTTGAAGTACAGACACAAAGTGGGGTGTAAGTCATTAAGCATGCAGCTCCAAATGGAAGACCAGTGTTTGGAAGCTCATGTTGCTCCTGTGGGACTCAGCCTGAAATGCTAACGCCCGGCAACGTCAGTGTCAATCAGGAAGAGCAGAGAGCTGACAGAGAGAAGTGGGTTGTGGGAGCTGTGACACACTCCCCTCTCACGTAATAGGAGCAGAGAATGACAAGCTGGCGTCAGTAGCCTAACATGGGTACAACAACGCGTGGGAAAAACACTCCACTTAACCAGGGAGCCTTGGAGGGAGGACAGGAGGGAGGAGGAAGACCAAGATGAAACTATGTGTGTGTGTTTATGCGTTTCAGATGAGTTTTGTGCATGCACGAAAGCCCAATTGCGTGTGATGCAGCTTACTCAGTGAAGTAAAGATGACAAGTGGATGGTGAGAGAACATGAATGCACACTCATATCATCCTGTTTTGAATGGTACAAACTTAGATTTGCACATTTTGTTCTTTTAATTCAAACCATGAGTGTATGTATTAAAACTAATTTATACAATAATTTTCTGCAATAAATAAAATTTGAACAGAATTTTGCTGTTTTTATGTTAGTCTTCTTCTGATTTTTATCTAAAAATCTAAATTCTGAATATCACTCTTGACTCAAAAAAGGCTCTTTAATGCACAAAGATGTCATGTAAGAGTTTCTCTTTTTTTAATTTAACAGTTTTATTATGTGATTAGGAGAGAAACTCTCTATGTGGTGTATGTAATTTGATATTGCCATCGTAATATATCATAATAAAGTACACTTGACAGTTTAATTGGAAAGAAGCTTCAAAAAAAAAAAAATTGATATGAACGTCTCTGGAGAATATAATGAATGGAAAACATGGAAGAAAAAGGTATTTTACTGTGAGGATTCAGTAGTTAATTCTTATATAAAAAAGCAGTCTTGCTCATTTGAATTATTGTCCATTTGTAATCTAATAAAATGACGTACATTGAGTTATATTGTTCAACACAACTGAACAGATTACAAGACAAACCTGAAAGGCTTTCACTCATGAATACTTCAGACTCCACATCAGACTATAAAAATAACTTTGGATAAATGTTATTTTTTTGGGGATCAATTTTTATGACCACAAGTTTCTTTCCTTCAGTCCAGTTAGTTACTCACTCAACTTCCTAATAATACGATCAGGTGTAAACAGTTTGACCAAATTTAGCCCAATCCTACTTTTTTTTATTTTCCTGTTTGTATTTAAACATCATTCAGCTTAATGTTAACATTGAGCTGAAGCTGGCTTAAAGCTGTGTAGAGTTGGGCCTCGATTCTCAGCTGTTTTTGAAAAAATAGCAACTTTGTCATTTTCCAAGTGTCATTTGATTTAATGCTGATTAAAAAGTACCACTTAATACATAGCACTGTTCAGTGCAGTTGTAAAATCTTTAGTTTCTGTAAGGCATTTTTCATTAAATTACGTCATAGGCCAGAATGCAATGAAGGTATAATAAGCTTATAATATTTTTACCATTATTATTATTTTTGAGCTTTATTGATGACTGATTTTACCTTTTAAAGCCGTGCATATATTCAAAGAGACAGTCGACCCAGCTTAGTTCACATGGCACTGAACTGAAGAGTCTGTTGTCTAATTATTGTGGATGCGGTTATATTTAGCATTGAACACAGCAGATAGAACATGCCATGTTACACAACCCATGATCACAGACAACTTCAAAACCAGTGTTTTGTGAACTGTTCGTGTGCCACATGTAAGAAGAAAATACCAAAGATGAGATGTACAAATCTAAATTGGCCGACAAGAGGCATACATGCATTTACTCGATAGTACACACAAAGTCTTAGTCATGCAACTCTGCTTTAAAGAACACACACACACATAAACCAGTACTTGCCCGAGGCTGTGTTGTTGGGTGCCATCAGCTCAATCCATTCACAGGGGATACAGTTTCTCTTAATATTATCCATACATTCCCTATCAGCATTGAGTCTCTCATTTATGCACTAGCTATTGCATAGTAAAAGGCTTCTGAGACTTCTCCTCAGCTGTCTAGTCCATGCTTAGTTATTCATCTAGCTACAGTAAATCAGTACATCTAATTTACCATTTCTCATCAAAGAAAAAAGGGTTTTGGTTACTACCCTCAAAAACTACATTTAAATTACCCTTATTAGCACCATGCCTGCTCTTTGAAGTGAATCACAGTAAATTTGAGGTTACTGGCTGGATTTCCATCAAAATTAATGCAGACATTCATAATGCCTGGCAGATAAAGCCTACTAACATTTTAATCACATGATTTTTCCTATAGCGGCGCCACTAATATTTGTAGGTTTCATTCAGACGTCTTTACAGCTGTTAAGTCTGCTAAACATCAACATATGAGCATCATCATTGTGAGCATGCTAGTATTTCGGCTAAACTGCCACTTAGCTTTTAGGTACCACTTCAAATACCTGCTAGCATTGCTGTTTATTCTTGTTTTGGTAAGTTAAAGGGGTTGTAAGCTGTTGTTGAATTGATTTGGCAGTAAGATTTCTTTTCAGTTTTGAGTAGTTTTCGCTTTGGGCTCAGTTTTAGAGCTCTGATGGATGTGTCAAGCGGTCCCTCACTTAGTGCACACAGACACACAAACACTTGCTTTGACCGAGTGACGTTAGTATGTAATGAGATCAATAAGCATTTGCTGGTGTGGTCTGGTTTCACAGTGCATTGACAGGACCCCTGATACGCTGATTGGGAACAATTAGCATCAGTGAGCAGCGCTAACATGGTTGTAAGTGATGACGGTAATGGACACATGTCTTAAATCACGTGTGTGATTGTGTGGGTGGGTGAGTCACCATTACCCGGCCCAGGAGTCCCAGGAGTCTTTCTTTCTCTCTCTCTCTCTGTCTCTCCCTCTCACTCTCTCTCTCACACACACACATACACACACACACAGGCAAACCATGCATACGCAGGCAGCTTTGCCAAATCCATTTGGCAAGCTAGCTGGGGTAACAAAAAGTAATGTCAGTAATGTTAGTAATGCACAAGACAGAATGTACAGTATTTAAAAAAGACGTTTGTCTGATGTGCTATAACCAGGCTTTACCAGCAGGTTGCACTGAGGCACCACTGCTGAGTAAAGACGGACAATTTGATGCTGTTAAAGCAACAATAAGGTGCCACCAGTCAGGGACAATTTGATTTCTCTGTTGGTTTTTTATTATTAACTACATGCATGTGAGCACCATAAAATCCGCAGTAATAATTATTTAAACAGAAAGGTGATAAATATATTCAACAGAATTAGCAAAACAACTATTGAGGTATCATATAAATGTATTTTAATAAATGATGAAAAAATTGGAACAAAAATGTGTGAAAAAATATGATTTTCCTTTAAAAACTGTAAATAGTAACATAAAATCATTATTGGTACATCTCCCAAATCCCCTATTTGTTATAAAAGAAGAGTCAATCAGTGTGCAAAAGGTTTGTTTCAAACCTTGCAAGACATTTGCTTTTTTTAGGTTGTTGTGAGATATATGTATTAAATCAGTCATATCATACGGCAGTGTTTTTAGCATTCTTGGTCTAATCCTTGACTTTTTGTTTAATCAGATCAAGACAGTTTGTCCATATCATGTTGCCATTTTGAAATCTGCTTTTTATGCAAATTGTAATGCAAAGTGAGTTAGTATATTGAACATATTTTCCATTCTACTGATCTGTGGAAAAGACTTTTATTGCTATTTTAATATTGATTTAGTCAATATTGCCCCATCTTACATTGCAGCTGCTGATGCAAATAAGTACTGCTTGTCAGTAGTGTTTATATTACATAAATTACTTCCATTTGTCAAGGTTAAACAGAGGAAAGACAAGATAAGGAAATTATAAATCATCTCACATATTGAATATGCTGCTTTCATGTGTGATTGTTTTCACCTCAGTTTTACATGTATTATTCAGCAGCTTAATGAAGGCTAGAGTTTCTCTATCCATCTATTGTAAATTCTTTTTCTCAAAATTTCCATTTGGAATAATCATTCTGTTCCTTCTCTCTCTCTCTCTCTCTCTCTCTCTTCATGTATATGTTGTGTCTCTCTCTCTCGTCTCTTTTCATGCCTCAGCTGGGATCTAGTAAGAACAGTTGCTGGTCAGTAGGGGTTTCGCTCCGGCTTGCTGGGTTCTTCAGGACTGGAGCGTCTGAGTCGTGACAAACAGAGAGCATGTGTGTGTTAACGTGTGTGTCAGCAGACATGTGTGCACTCATGTTTGTCTATGTGCCTGCATGTGTGTGTGTGTGTGTGTGTGTGCAAGTGTGTGGGCGTGTATGTGTAAAGATGCTCTCAGGGACCATTTGGCTCTTTGGCCTTTACATGGCTTTGTCATGGTTGGCCTCCATCATAATATGTGTGGTTATATGTACACTCACACACAGACAGACTCACGATGTTAAGAACAATTACAAAATATGTTTCAGAGCAAGATCTTAAATTCCTCTTAACATTCCCAAATGGTTTCACATGTTAAGATAAGTCCTTGTTCAAGAGAAAAAGGGTTCATTTTACACACATTTTGTATCCATCATGTGCATGTGGTGCATTAAAGAAGTAATTTTTAAAAAGCAAATGAGGATGTTTTCTTCAAACCTTCATGACTGTTGAAGAAATTTCTGTTTTATTTTTAGCTTTCAGGCAGTTTTTTTTGTAAGAAATGGTCCAATGCTTTTTATTCCCTCATAATAAAAATAAAGGTAGATCTAGTCACTATTAGTAATGAAGATTAAAGGAACTAATTTATCAACACAGTGGACATACTGTAGTAATGTTACATGTATCATTTGTTGCATTTTACTTTAATGAAGAACCTGATTGTTAATGTTTCTTCAAGAATGTGAGTTAAGGTAATGAATAACTGTGAAACTTGTAATCATTGCTTGCATTTTATGCCTTTTTAGAGTTATGTCCATTGTGTGTTTTCATTTACAAATATGTGCAAGTTGTGTGAAACTTTGGGTACTTTGATGTAAAGAGTTTTCTTCTCTGCACGGTGCTGTCCTGCTGTTTGTCTGGTGCATGCTGGGATTCAGCCTCCTCTGAACTTGAAATGTCTTTATGCAAAGTGAATCTAAAAATATGTCCCCCTCTTCAATTGCTCTCAACAACTGCGTTAACGCTTGTGAAGTTGTATCCATCAAGAGTATGATTCAAAAATAATTGACATAAATGAAAGAAAATACAAGTTTGGGTTGTTTTTTTAATCACATTTAGAGCCCTGTGTTTTATGTGAGTGTTAAATAAATGGAAATAAACACATGAGGAGACTTGCTCTAATGAACAGATTTACGTTCTGCTCACTAAAACACCTCTGACACTATCAGTGCTCATGTAAACAAAAAGAGCTCCCCCTGCAGTGTGAAGTGTGCACATGCAGGTGTCAGCCATCCTAGCCAATAATATAACACAGTGTACAGTGCATCCTAATTAATGCACTCAGTTGTGTGCAAAGGTGTATCATCCCCACTTGCACATGACGCTGACACTTTGTCATTAACATTTCTGCGGTGCAAATACCTACTGATATGAAGCTCTGCGTACATTTGCATGAGTAAAATTAGAAGCAGTCTATTTGAGACTGAATGATGGAACTGTCATTGCTTATGTGGCTCAGAAGTGCATTAGGGCTCTGAGATTTCCCAGCGTCTTATAGACTTGACATGAGAAGTGTATTTGAGCTGTAATGGAGGCCGTCAGGGGACAGGAGAGCACAAAGGAGGATTTAAGGGTCTGAGTAAATGACAAAAGCTGACGTGAGTGTGTGGATTGTGTGAGAGAGAAACAAGACTCTGGAAACAATAGTCTGATTCTTGCAAGTAAAAAGTCTCTGATTTAAAAACAAACATTATCAGCAAAAAGGAACAGACCGCACTGTATTTCAGCATGAAGTATGCATATTTTACATGATCAAGGAGCTGAGTGTGATTCAGCATTACAGTGCTTTTATTCTTCCAAACAACCTCCACTCATCCTGAGGGGCTCACATAAAACATGAATCCGCTGTGTTAGGCAGATTATCTCATCTGCCATTCAAGATGCAAAGTCATCTCCAGTGGATGACAGTTGCACTGTCAGGTCAACTCATTTTATTCCATTTCATACAACAGCCTACGAACTGTGACATGTAGGGCAGACCACAGCCGCAACACACACTCACAGACACACAGGCATGCACACGAGGCTTAGGACAAATTATTACATAATAATTATTGTTATCAAGAATTTAGCAATAACTGTATTTAAGGTACCTGTTTATTTCAAGAATCTTTCTGCACTTTGACCTCTTGCAGTCAGCGGAAACATACAAGCCACTTTTTGTACATGTGATCAAAGATCATGTGTCACATTTAAATAGAAAATATAGAGAGCTATAATCTTCCTGCTTCTCAAACTGAATATATAAATGCATAACGTGACGGCCCAAATGCTCACACACACACACACACACACAAACACAATGAAATTTTTTTTTTTTTTTAATATTCAGTTTGAGAATTTCGGGCTTTTCATGCCTTTATTTTTGCTGAAGAGCAGACAGGAAATGGGGAGGATGGGGGAGTGACATGCAGAAAAGACAAGACAATCGCTGCGTGGAGGACTGAGCCTGCCGTACATGTGCCGCGCGCTACCGACTGAGCTAAACTTCGACCCAACATAGTGAAATTTTTGATGATAATCAAGAGAAATGTGGATATGATAACTGTTTGGGTAAAGACATTCATAATAAACATTTTGAATATGATAAGGTCTGATAATTACATTACTTACAGGTAAAGACAACACTATCCAAACTCCATGACAACATCTAATCTTTGATTACAGTGTTGATATAATATTGATATATTGATCCAGACCCATTAGCAAGCTTTGCTCCTAGTTGTGGTAACAGAAGATGGAAGTGAAAATAATTTAATGCAGTTTTTTTTAAAACTGTGCTGCAGAGACAGAGTTTCGGTGTAATTTTTTTCTCATTTTATTTTCATTCACTTTCGCTCATGTTCAAATAACAGCAGTTTGGATGCATTAGAGAAAAATGTCAAACTGGGATGCTGCAGCTCCCAAATTAACCTCTGCTGTCAGGTATGATTACAAGTGTGAAGCCCACAATGTGTACATGAAATAATTAATTAAAAGAAAAGAGCAAAATGCTTGAAATGGCAGCTGTTAGTTCTCCATTCAGTATGAGCTGGTCTCCCCATTTTTTGGCTCTTCCTCAGTGCTCTGCATCCTCACCACACCAGCTGTTAGTAACATAAAATGTAGGTCACAAGAGATCATTCCATGATTCCTGCATTGTGTTGAACTTACCTCTTGCTGCCATTTGGTGCCAGTATATGTCTATGACAGCTTTAAAAGAGCCAGTTTATATGATTCGAAATGCCCCTGTTGGCCACCGATTCAGCTGAAACTATCTTGCGATCTTTGTGTGTCGAGGGCACAGATTGGTTTTAAATGTGTTTAGTCTGGCCCAGCACGAAGACAGAAGCAGAGGAGAGTTATTTCTGTTTAAGGTGTCTCCCCAAAACTTCAAAGCTGACTTATTTGAGAAAAAACTGATCAAAAACTCAATGTTTGACTGTGAAATGAATTACAGTTTCCTTTTATGGAACGAAAATGGATAATAATTTCAGCAATGGGAGGGATGGAGGGTGGTCGTGGAGGGGAGCTGTATGTAGATCAGCCCCCCAGCATTAAGGGTGGTGTGTTCTTTTATTTTTAGATGGCATGACTGAGAGAAGGAGGAGGAAGGAGGGAGTAAAGAAGGGATGATAGAAAAGGAGAAGTTCTGTGCTGAGATTGAGCTGCACATTGTCACAGAGTGGACAGGTCTCTAATAGAAGCTCCTGTGTGTTTGCTTCTATCTTCAGATAATGTGCCAGCCAGAATGGGACTACAAGAGAGCTCTGAGCAGATCCAAGGTCAGTGTCACCCGGAGGGAACGGGGGGGAGGATGCATGCGTGTCTGGCATGATTTTTCTTCAGCACTGTACTGGTTACTGTGGGACATTTTTAAACAACTCACTTTAATTAGTGTGTGTTTTCACAGTTTGACAAGCTTTTGCGTGAAAGCTTGAATAACTGAAAGAAGATTTTTGTTTTGTTAATATTACACCCAAGACATTTTTCTTTTTCTGTCGTCTACTTTTGTTGTCTGTGCTGAAATCTACATGGAATTTGGATGCTTAGTGACATGGCTTATAACTTGTGTATTTTATGTCAGACTTAATGTTTTTCAGATTATTTAGAGGGTTTACTACAATGTGAAGTGCCATTTTTCAGCTGGATGATTATTTAATTTTGCCTTCTAGCAGCCATCCACTTACATTATACATTTTTTTCAAACTTTTTGACATTAACATAAATTGAATACCCTTAACTTTTTTCTCATCCATGTTTTTTCTGCTTGAAAATGCATTTTCGTACTTTCAACAAGGGTTGAAAAAATAGCACAACAAATTCTTAATGATGTGCATCTCATCAAGTTACTGTGACTAAAATTACCTAAATTCACATCAAGACATACAGAAACAACACCGGCATCATGTTGGTGTCATCTTTGTGCCAAGTCCATCACTTGCCTCTATACCTTTTTCTGTTTGTAAACTAATGTGTAGAACAACAAAATCTGGTAGCAATACTCTCAATGTTAGGGGCCATTTTTTAAGTATCAGTTTTAGTATCATTATTTAATGTATCAGCTAAGCTTAGCAGAGAGATTGCCAAACTATGGGAAGTAGAGTTATTTCAGGAGGAAACACTACAAAAATGCTTTGAACATAACAATCCTACGAGGATTCATGTTTGAAAGATTTAATCAAGAGAAACGCCAAATCTAAAGTACAAACAGACTGATTTTTGGCAGAAATGAGAGGAGAAACGAATGATACTCATCAAAGTTGCATTAGTCTAACACTGTAATGAAGAAAAATGATGATAATGATTTTGGACTGGGGTTAAATAATGTTAATTTGAAGAAAACCTTGTTTCTTTTGGGTATAAAAATCTTTGCTGGTTTGACTTGCATTTTTCATTTTCACAAAACTAATACATGTTCTGGTAAAATGAAACATGCAGTTAATGTTCCTGAAAAAAAATTAATGCTGAGCTTGGATATTTTTTTTGCAGTAATTTTTCCCAAGGTTGTTAATCAGTTTTTCTCTGCATCCAAAGAGTGCAGCAAAAGTTTAAGAACCATGGTTTATCATTTATTATTTTTCAGCGGGTGGTCCTGTCACCTCACTAAGCTTTTATTACCTCTTTTAATTGCCAGATGGTTTGAACTGTGTCTTATTTTCAGTTTGCCTCATTAATATAATTGTTGACATGCTGAAACACAAAATGCCTCTTTGTGAACAAGTCAAACCCTCTTTCTGCTAATTTGGGCAATTTATTTCATTTGTCAGATGCTTGCAATGTTAAATAAATACAGTTAATGATCTAGAATAGAAAACCAAAGAAAATACATTAATTCAAATTAAAAGAAAAGATCATCAGTTAATGATTTCACCTCACTGGTTTAAGACACTCAGCCTTTTAAAGTCTCCACAATGTTGTCATCTTTCCAAGACTTTTCTCAATGCTATACTCTCATTTTCTGTGCAACATCATGTGATTTAAAAAAAAAAAAAAAGATCCATAACTGTTTCCATACAGGACTCTGCAACTCCGGCTTTAGCTGACAACAAACCTATCATCATAATAAACTTTTGATGAATCAGTGGGTACCTCAGTTTCCAGAAAGTCGCGGTCTGATAATCCACATCACTCGCTGCTCAGTTGTCATGCATCACCTACTATCACAGGAAACACTTGACAAGTGGTGGGCGTAGTGTATCCGTGGCCAACTGAGCCCCGAACAACTATTTTATGGTTCATGGACGATTCACTTTGATCTTTGTCCCAATGTATCCTAGCAACCAGGTATTTTCAATACTCCTGGTTTCTGTGGGCTGCAGGTTTTCTCATCCCTGAGCCACCGGTGGACATTTGGGATTGGCAGTTGCTGAAGCAGGGGTGGGTGAGATGACAGAGGGAGGTTCATGAGGCAGCAGAGGAAAGGAAGGCAGAGCAGGGAAGAGAAGAGGAGAGTGTTTGTGGGCTACGTTATCGAAATGTCAGCTGCTCTGGATTGTGAATCTTAAGATTGTGACATTTAAACTATACAGCGTTTAAGGACGGAGAGAGAGCATTAAAGTGTCGTGTTATATCTATAGGAATCTAGGCAGCGAAATCAGGGTTGAGCAATCTTGTTTAAAATCTGAACGCAAACGATGCAGAGGAGACACTCGGCGAGTATCATGGGACGCCATCAGGACAATACACATCATCCAAAACAGGTCCAGTATTGCGTTAATAGGAGTCTCTCCCCTTCAGCTCAAGTGTATAACATTCTGTGTGCATGTGCTTGGTTCATGTGTGTGTGTATGGGAACGTGTGCAGAAAAAGGAAATCTATTTAATCAGTAATGATGAGATGTTTTAAATAGGACAACTTGAAGCAATGGCTAAATTAAGCGTCTTGAAACAGTCTAGTTTTTAGGTCAATCATGCATGTGAGAGACTGGTGTTCCCGAGCAGGAGAGTGGAGTTACTGATGAAAGATTCACTGGCACTTTAGTTCTCTGATTGTGCTATTTGTTGAGGATGGATCATCTACAGGATGTGTTTGTGTGTTTTGCATTGTTTCCTTATCTTCAACTGAAACACAAAAGAACAATTGCATTTGGTATGTATCGATTTCTGTGTTGGCACATTGTGAGAGGAAGGTGGATTTAGTAGATAAGATGAAACAAATGTGTTCATTAATCTCCAACAGCTCAAAACTCAGCATGCCTCCTTCAAACCACACATACCTTGCTAGTCAATCTTTCCAAATCTGAAGATACATTTACATAGATACATTTCATGTAATTGACATGCTTTAAAAGTTATATAAACCATAATAATGATGTATAGAGTGCCCTGTTTGCTTTTGTTGTTCATTATGAAGTTGAACTACAAAAATTACTTTGGTTTGAATCCCCTCTTTTATGGTATATTAACCTTACTGCATATGTTCCGAATTTTTCTAGACACATCTACCATGTAAAAGTAGATGTGAATAAAATAGGAGACACTGCTTTTGCTGAAAAACACCTTGGATACTGTTATGATAAATTGATGTTTTTTTGCCTAGGAAAAGAAAGACATTGTCAAAAGAAAATTAAAGCATAAAAAGATCAAGTTCTCCCCATTTTTTTTTTATCTAAAGGTCTTTCTGTTCTCAAAAGAAAAGGCACCAATTTTTTACTGATGTTTTTCAAAAATGCTGATGAATTAATCCATCCTAAGATGAAGCAAATGTGACATTGGAAGATTATTTTTAAAGGTTTTTTTCTGAATCAGTGATTTAAAGCAATTGATCCTGCTTGCTAATATAAGATAAAAGTCAGGGGGCCCAAAATTTTGGTTCTGGACTTTTAATGGTTAATATCCTTGTTACTGTAAGGCGCTCCTGCTCTGCAATCCTGCAACTGTTTGCAATTCTGTAATCATCCTCCTGCAACCAGAACATGAGCTTAACCTCTGCATAGCTTCACTTAACTGCTCCGGCATTAATATCTTAAAGCTGACAGAGGTGTGTTTTTCTGTTTTCTGTATCACTGGTAAAGCAGCACAGAAACAATGGGCAGCTCCTCTTTGTTGTGATGTATGTACAGTTGTTGTAGATGAGCGTGTAGAGGAGCTCAGCTGGCCTGCCACAGTTAGCCGTTCTCTTTTTTCACTTGACTGGCCATGGCCTGCCTGTGGACTCAGCTCCTCTCTTTCTCTTGTCCATCACTTTCTTTCTCTCGCTCCAGCTCTCTGTCGCTCTTTTCCTCTTTATATCTCTCCCTCTCTCTGCTCTCACCATCTGCCTTTATGCCTGATCTGCCTACATATCCTCAAACTCTCTCTCTCTTTCTCTCTCAGGAGATGAGATGGGGGATGGGGGTAGAGAGGGAAACACTGAAAGAGTGGGAAAAAGCAGATATGAGAGAAAGAGGATGAGAAATTGGAAACTGAGAAATTATTCGGAGTCAGAGGGAGAAAAGGCAATTGTCAGTGCCTTCGTTTTTCAGAATCAGTGTCAGCAGTGAGAATCCAGTGTCTCTGTAATCTCCATTTGTGTGGAATAAGAGTCTAACTTTGGCTTGGTGATAGTGTCCATCCCTGTGATATAAACACTGACAAACATCAATGCTTGAATTTAATAGTCTCATCATCTGCATGTTCAGGCATGATAATTGAAATCAAAATGCAGTATTTTAAATGTATCAGCAAGTTTCTTGCACTCAGGTGCCTTTTAAATAAAAAAAGATTAGGATCATTTAGAACTGAAGAGTTATTGAATTAGAAGGATTTCCTTTAGTGATATATATTACTTGATATGAAAAAACAGCCCAAGAAAATCTCTGATGAAGCAACTTCTGGCTGATGCTCTGTCACATATTGATCAAACAGAGTGATCATTTTGTGATGTATAAAAAAATCGAGGTGTGATCACAGGCTTATGTATCCATCTGAATGCCTGCTGCTGCTCTGAATGAATATTGGTTTACCTTTAAAAGCTGATCATTTCACGTGGCTTCACTAGCGATCTAAATCAGTAGTTCCATTCTTAGAAGCCTGATGTACATGGATCTTAATTAACTTATCTGCATACATCATCACGGAACAGTGTTTATATTGTCTTCTGTTACAGTGTGCTGCATTTGTTGAGGGATTATGACCCATCTCTCTGTGCGCTGCATGTACTGTATAGCCCTGAAAGCCTGACAGAGTGATCCCAAGGGGCATTTCTGGTACATGCATGCCTGTGTGTGTGTGTGTCCACTGTTGATTTACTCATTGACCATCGCTCCCCCCTGCTGTCTCCTGTGGGCCTTTATGCTGGGAGGGATCGATAACCTTCTCCTTCGCCTCGCCTCTTCTCCAGAATGGCGCTGTGTGCACACCGTCAGCTCAAATGCTTATGCATGTTGCTCTGAATGAACTTTCAAATGCACACAAACACTGTTTATTTCGATGCTAAAATATGAGAAATCTAATAGAGAGATGTGCAATAAACACTGCTGCAACACGCACACGCACACGCACACACACACACGCCCACACACACACACACACAACACACACGGGCTCACACATGTTTAAGCTCCCTTTATCTCCTCCCTCCCTGACATTAGCTGAACAGAGTCCATTACTGCCAGGTAATGGGTGAATGTCACAATAGCAGGATGTCATAAAGCTCTGAAGTGGTCTAATGGGTTTTGTTCAGGTTGAGGTGATACAAGCACACAAGCACATGCACACATACAGACACACGCTCTTCCAGGAAACTATCTTCCTTGTGCACTTGATGCATTTACTCATCACATCACCGCCCTGAGCTCTGTCATGTTTGAAGAGCTAATACAATCTGTTTAAGGAAGCAAATTATGAGAATCATCTGTCACTTTGTTTAAATCCAGGGGCTCGGATGTGCTGTTGTTACCTTTTATGCTTCCTCCTTTACTCCACCCACACATCTTTATTTTTTACTACCCACTGTGAGCTCTGCAGCAGACAAATGTTTGTATGTATGTGAGCTGGAGAGACAGTGACAGCTTGAGTAATATGAGAATCCAGAGAGGAAGGATAATCAACTCCTTGGCTCAATACATGAAGAAACCTCTGAATGAAATTAGTTCTTTTAAGAAAAAAAAGTTTGGCACAGATACAAGCAGAGTGGCGAAAGCTGAGGGTTGCTGCCAGTCGCCAAGACAAGTAGCCTCGGGGGCTGCAGGCAGATGGGAGAGTGAAGGGATGGAGTGATCACGTGACTTTGTGTCATGTGTTGGAACAGTGGGAAAGAGGAGGGTGCAGGAGGAGAACTGAGGTTGGAGACAAGGAAATATATTGTTTCAGAACTTTTTTATTTTATATTCAGAGCATTTTTTAAAGCCTTAAGATGCCAAGAGTTGGGGCAGATATATTAAAGGAGATACTTATTTGAAATTGCTGTGCTAATGCCTGAAATACTGTCAGAGTCAGTGGACAAGGTTCCATTAAAAATAAGCTACATTGTGTCATTAGCTAACACAGCCTAACTTCCCATATGATTTTGCCATCACTCACTTGTAATCAGATTTTTCTAAATGTATCCCTGCATGCTTTATACACACACACACACACACACACAAACACACACACACACACACACACACCGTAAAATCTTTTTCAAAATAAGAGACTACCTGAAACTTGAGGAATTCACATCTGAGTTGTTTAGAAATGCATCTATAGCACTGAATAAAGCTGGCAAATTCAGAAAGGTTGCAGAGAATTTGTGGTTAAATTGTGATCTTGTTCACATTTTTTCTGATCATGTCATTTCTTATCTTGTTTTTCCTTGAAAGAAAAAAAGAGTTTTGCAGAAACACTTATATTTATCACGAATATATTTGTATAACTTATATTTGGTACCTCGCTTAAAAAGTATTCTGTCTGTTTAGGACAAACAGTGTCTGACCTTTCTTCCGGCTGAAGACATAAACTGTCAATAATGGAAAATTTAAGCACATACAGATGTGTGAACTTTTGCAGCCTGGTCCAGTCTGTCCATTTTCAACATGTCTGGCTTTAATGATTAAATCTAAAAGTGTCAGCGTCACAGACGTGGGAGAGTTTGACAGTTATTTTATAACAAAGTTCATGCAGAGGTCAGTTTGAGAGCCACAGTTAACTCACTCCTTCTCCCTCTGCAGTGCCTCTGTCTCCTCTATTTCCTCTAACCAATTTTTTACTGTAGTTGCTGTTGTTGTACTCTGTATCCAACCTAACTTAGTTGTTTCAGTTGTGACTTTTTGTGTCAAACAGTTCTAAGCTGAGAAAAATAAATTGTAATCTGTGGAATGTCTAGTGTTTGCAGTCAAGGTTATATTGAGCTCTGTTCCCAGCTTTAAATGTTTGAAATATATCACTGACATTTCTACATGACTGATAATTAAACAACAAAAAAGACAATATATTTCTGACAACCGTGACACAAACATTTGTGATATATTTTACTGGACTATAATCATTTTTTTAATGAAATTTCCAAGACAAGTTTTTGAATTATTTTTTATTTCTGTTTGGTGTTTTTCATTTCAAGCTGTTTCGGTTACTATTTTCTGATTTTTTAAAAAGTAATTATCCTCATGTTAATGCACACTTTCAGGTTTTCCATGAATGCATTGTTGCAATGTTTGTAATAACATATAAAGTCCGCAGTATCAACTGCTTTTGTTTCATCCAGATTGCTGACTGTGTCTATATCTTCTGTGTTTAAACAGTTAAAAGCTCCAGGTTTATGTACGTTTGTTGCAAACGCTACATTTTGCATTTAGCACAATGTTGTACATACATTTGTTTGTGTGTGAATATGTGCATAAGTTTTGTAGTGTGAGGAAATTGATTGGAAGTTAAAGAGGATCTGATTAGAACATGTTGACATTAACAGTGGAATCCATTTCTGAAGCCACACATGGTTGACCTTTGACATAGACAAGCCTTTGGGCTTATCAGTCAATGACAGCTAAATATAGACATGGTGGGGTATGTCGGTGTAGAGTGTGTTATTCTTTAAAAGAATATTATAAGATGTATGTTAATGTTTTCTGTGTCCATGATGTGTGTGAAAATGTCAAGACTCCTTTCTAACCTACACATGTTCAAACCAGGCCGTCTTTATGTTTAAAGCTTAATTTTTATTTACATTTTTAGACATTTACACTGCCTGACAAAGCTGTTCATACATCATCCAGTACAACAGAGACAGGAAGTCATCGTTTGCTCCCCTGAGACTGTAAACTGTTTAGTATAAAGACAGATATAAAGAAAGCACTCACACACACACACACACACACACACACACACAGTATATATGTTGTCTCCAGTACAAAAACATTATCCTCTTTCTTTCTTAGGTATAGCAATAAAGAAGCTGTGTGACATTTGTTCACTGCATCATCATTGCATTACATCAGAAAACACAGGCAAAGACTCACTATCTCATTATTTATCTTTTCCTTTGCTTTGCTTTCTTCTCTCTCTCCAGTCGTCAGGCACCAGCG
>JAQNCA010000029.1:12864453-12877141 GCA_029783725.1 Acanthurus tractus | reverse complement strand
TGTATCTGTGTATCTGGGATTCTCTGCTCTCGCCAGTGAAGCTTAAAGAGGACAAATGTAAATCTCATTCTAAATATATCAAGTGATATAGAGTATAAATTAAAAACATGATAATAAATGTAGGTGTGGCAACAACAGACAAAAGATGCAACAAGAAAGTCAGAACACACATATGAAACATCTATAAATGTTAAAAAACAAACACAGAATAATTATGTTTTCTCACATATAAAAGACATTATAGATGCTGTGTGCCTGAGCTCAACAGGTAAAGCGTTGCAAGCGTGAAGGCTATCATTTTTCATTGAATAAATTAATCTGCCTTATCTATGTCTTTTGACTAGTCAGTATGTTTATTTTTCAAATTGCACTTAAAGAAAGCAGGCCAGTAACAAAGCAAACAAACAGAACTGACCCATCTTTGACTGTTTTGGCAGCAGGTAACTCGCTGTTTTCTATCATCTGACATTTGCTCTGTGACCTTTTGAGTAGATGTCTTTTACGTGAGCCAAGATGATAAAAATCATAAAAGAAAAATAAAGTTTAATCAATGTATGTGTGACTTTAACCAAAGAAAACCTCAACTTTGTTCTGCATTGATTTTAATACAGTTTGTGCAGTTTGAAGTTAAATATCTGGTGAATTCTTAAGAACTTATGTTCAGTAGACTGAAGAAATGGACAAATGTATTTTAACACAGCAGCTCTTTTGTCCTGGAGCCATACAAATATGGGACAACAGAGAACAATCTTTTTTCTCTTCTAAAATCTCATTAGTACATGATATGAAGTTGCATTTTCTACAAAGTCTCTCAAACTCTACATCCACAATGAATGTTGGCATTTTTGTGCACCTAGCATATTTGCTGTGTTCGTACCCTTCTAGGGTGATGAAGAAGCGAGCCTCGGCCTTCCCATCAGCCCATTCATGGACCGATCGGCCCCGCAGCTCGCTAAACTGCAGGAGTCGTTCATCACTCACATAGTGGGACCTCTGTGCTCTTCTTACGACTCTGCTGCTCTTATGCCGGGACGCTGGGTTGACCCAACTGAGGGAGAGATGGAGCCCGAGGAGGCGAAGGAAGGACAAGAGACAGAAGAGGAAGAGGAGGACATGGCAGACGAGGATGCATCAATAAGTTCTGACGCCTCTCGTATGTCAGTTTTTTAATAACTCATTGCAGATAATATCTTTCTAATTGCATTGCAAGTTTTGCATATGACAAAAGGAAATCAATCACTGGGATAATTTTGCAGTTACTGTGGTGTTTGCTTTTGTTTTTTTTTGCATGGCTGACTTATAGAGGAAATCCAGTACCAAAGCATTTGATTAGGAGTCTGTGTTTTATATCTCCTTTATTCACCAACATTTTATTGTTAAAGGTGAATTAGAGGGTTGTTTCTTAATTGATGTAGTATTCATGTTCACAAACGCACTGTTGTTGAACTTACATTACATACAATGCAGCACATTAAGTATAGTTACTAGTTTTCTCATTGTACTGTACTTGGCCCATCCAGCTTGAAATTTGCCAAACCAAAAAGCATTTTTTTGAGATTGTCTGCTGATTTGATCATAAAGCTTTTAAAAGACGCTGTTTATTCATTAAAATGCATTTATAAATCTATATCTTTTTGTTGAGGTGTTTTTAGTACTAGAGCTACCTCCTACTGTCGTGATATTTGTGATAGACTGTGACTATGAGCCAAACTTAATGAATGGTTCACTGTAAAAAATACTCTGAGACTATTAATATGCTTATATCTACACTTGGATAAGAAGATCAGTACCACTCTCCTACGCTTGTATGATAATGTGAAGCTGGAGCCGAAAGATCTTTGCTCAGCATAGGGACTGAAAACAGGCCCGCTTCTGTTCAAATGACCTGGTCCTGCACCTCTAAAGCTCGCCATAAACATGTATCTCATTTCTGTGATCTTTCCAAATACTATCTTGTTGTAGTCTTTTGTTTATGAAGTTAATGTCCCAGCAAGGAAGGTTTGTACATAATGTCCCACAAAAACACAACCTGTTATTTACATCAAGGTTTCTGTGTGTAAAAAAACTAAATAGATAGAGCTTGTTAATTAGAGATATCGGAGGTGGTGCTGGTGCAGGTGGATTCTTTTTTTAATTTGGTCATTTTACCTGTTCTCTTCTGTTTGCACTCTTTATGCTTAGCTAAGTTAACAATTTCTTTGCTGCAACTCCATATTTAATGTTCAGACATTGAGTGGTGTTAGTTTTTTCATTTAATCCTCAAAGATCGTGACAGACTTTCTCGGGAGGTTGTCTAATTGTTGGCTTTGTGTCTGACAGAGCGGCAAGAAACCAAAAAGGTGAGCAGGAGGAAAGTGTTCTGCCAGATCACACAGCATCTTCTGGAAAACCATGAAATGTGGAAAAGAGTCATTGCTGCAGAAGCCCAAGAAGAGGCCCAGAAAGAGGACCCAAACTGCATCGGAGGCCCCGCCGATCCAATCACAGCCATTCATGAAGAGGAGGAGGAGCAAGCAAGCAAAGAGGAGGAGTCAACTGACGGCCTTGACGAAAGACAAGAGGTGTCAGTTATGGAGGAAGAGGAAATCCTTGCGCAGTCAGAGACTTTAGAGGAAAAAGAGGAGGAACCAGAGTGATGCTGCAAACTTTGACCTCCTCTTAAAACAGGAATCTGAACGTTGTCTAAAAAATGTTTGTTTATTTCCTAACTAAACTCTTGATATGGTAGCCAGCACATCACTTCGACACAACACTGTAGAGGATGTTTTGGGTCATACGTGCCTAACAAAAACTGGGTTTGAAGATGAGAATGATGCATGCCCAGTTCATCTGACAAAGGGGAGAGAGGTGAGATGAGCGGAGATGAAATGACTGAGGAGTAGAGTTGGAAGATGAAAAAGAAAACATGAGAATAATTGGGACTGTGTTTGTTTTTCCGTTGTGGTGTTTGTTTTGGTCTGGTTCTGGTGCTCTGCCATCACCCAGACAGCCCATTCTGCACTCAACCACGCTGATTCACAGATTCACTCCACCAGTGAGTAATACACTGTCATGAAGCCCTGCTCCCAGCCCCCACGCTTCTTCTTGCTCTCATGCTATCGGCACACTGCGGAGCCAGCCGGCTGGTTGAGGATGTGCAACAAGCCCCTTCTTCTTGCAGACAATGAGATGAAAGTCAGGAAAAAAGCTGTGTCCACTGAGGCTCAGCCGTGTGGATTTCACAATAAGACAGGAAAAAGGGCCAGGGCCAGTTGTAGTGCACACAAACACACACAAACACATCACACACACACATCACACACACACCGCACACGACTGTACATTCCATACTTGGAGCAGATAAAACATTTAACAAAGAACCCTGTTGCTTTAAAAGCTTTATTCTTGCTCAAGGAAAAACATACAAAATAAGTTTTTGTTCATGTCAAACAATGTTTGTCCTCAGTCACATGTTTGCTCTCTTTTTCTTGTTACTCAAAGTCAGTTCAGTACACCTGCACATCACCAGGCCAGCCAACTCAGGAAGGTAGAGGAAAAAAGACAAACACACACAAAAAATAGCATTCTTAAACTTTTTGTTTTACTAACCAGGTTCAAGATTTTGTGTCTCTACTGTTTAAGATGCTTTGATTTAAACTCAACAAAGATATGCAGTTTCACAGGATAATATGTCACATTTTACTGTGCAAATATTGAAATTTGATTTCGTTTCCATTGGCTCCTATGCTTATCACACTGTTGATCAAAAGACACAAAACAGGGTAATTAGATTAAGTGTTTTGTTCAGTCGATATCATTTATGTCCACAGATTATGTCACTTCCCAGCTCGTTTGCTTGATCCTTGCAGTAATGTCTTAACTAATGACAAGAATTCTCTCCTCTTTGCAATATAATTTATGGCCTGGTATGCAGGCCAAATGTTCCAGAGAGTAAAGTAATCCAGTAATCCATAGTGGTCCGAGCTCAGAGCTGACTCACAGCTCCAAATCACCCACGAGGATTTGCGTCAATAAGACATTCAAAAAAAAAAAAAAAAGCTGCTCTGTGGAGCCTGGTGCCGTTCGGTGGGTGCTGCATATCCACCAGAAACTCAATGAGAAGTATCAATCCGGTCCATGTAGTTCATGTTTTTGTTATTTTAGTGCATTAAAAGGCAATGAAAGTGATGTGGGGACATTTTTGATAGAAAAACAGGCACAGCTTTGTACATGTTATAGTGATAATTAATATATCAAGTTAATTACAGATTTATTCAGCCTGGTAAAGTGAAATGAAGAATAAATGAAGTACGAGCCACGGAGTCTGAAATGCTTTGGCCAGAAGTCAATAGAAATCTGATCACTGGCCAGCAGCCTCACCACAAGTCTGGATTTTATTTTTCTCCATTTACTGTCATTACTGGTGGCATAGCATATGGCTTAACAGGTTGTGTCTGTGATCTCCTTTGATGTCCTCAGAGACTGAGTAGGTGGTGATGCAGGAAGGTGTGAACGAGGGGAGCAGTCTTCATAATGAGGCTCAGTAATGAGCGAGGAAGGAGGGGAGGGAGAAGCTTTTTTCCCTGAACTTGAAGCTGGTTTTGAAGGGTCAGAGGGGTCTGAGATGATTCAGCAGATTTTCTGAGATGTAACACTGTGAAGAAGAGCCAGTTCACTCGAGTCAAGTGGTGATCTCTGTTTCTAGAGAGAGAGGTATATACAGTGCAGTGAATATGATTCAACATCAGATCCAGAGATTTAAGGATTCTTTGTTCATTTGTCGATGTGTAGCAGGTACTTTGTATCAGAAATTACAGGTAAACAAGGGCACTTTTAAAAGAAAAAAGAGGTGAGATCGATCCGGACCCACCAGTCAAAGAAACATTGATTTGCAGTTTTTCATTTCAGCTTTGTAGCATGTAGCTAATTTGCAACATTATGGCTTCAAAACCCACAATAATTAGCTATGATGCACAAAAAAGAGACAAAAAGTGCAAGAAATAGTGGTATTTGGCAGGTCAACATAAACATACAGACACAAAGTAGCAAATAAATCATTGAAAATCCATTTAAGCAAAAGCAGAGTTCTTGGATGAGGTTCAATCGCCCTGAAAACCCCCTGAAATCTTAACAAAGAGAAAACAACGTTATCAGGATGGAAATCTGCTTTAGGAGAGGAACAGCAAGGTTGGTATGATCATAGCAACAAAAAGAGAGAGAGTAAGACGAAAATACAAACATCCAGTAAGGGTATAAAACACCTTATGCAACCAGTCAATCAGACTTTATCTACATACGCTGGATAAAAACAGACTTAGCAAACGGCCTTGTTTACGGACGCTGTATAAAGTTTACTGGCTGAAATTGGCCTGCTGTGACCCAATTTCTGAACTCAATGAGAGTTTTGCTCACGTTAATACTGTCTAAATCCTCAGCTGTATCCATTGCACTGTTATCAAAATGCCCATTGTGCAAGGAAAGGCTAAACTGTGCAACATAATGCCCTTGACTGCTTATTCCCAGTGCTTACAGAAAGGTGCAGTGGTTGAGCTTGTTTTTACTGCTTAAAAAAAGAAAGCCTGTGCTAACCAAAGCACAAGCTTATTGTTTGTACTTCAGTTCAAGTTGAAAGCTCTTAATTGGTGTTCAAAGTCTAAATTTTTAAATTTTTTCGGTAGCCGTTGCAGACATTAAATGAAAGAACTTTTATTCTGCAGGTCTGAATGAAATTGCCTTACAATCTCTGACAGAGCATAATCACTTCACCTCCAGCGATTGTGTGAATAGACAGGAAGACCTGGACAAAGAAAGTCCATTATGAATAGAGCTAATGTTGCTTAGCAACAAAAAAAAAGGCAAAGTGATATCTGACCCCTGAAATAATGTGTCTTACCTACCAACACAAATGGAGGCAGGGTATTTGTAGCTCATGCAGCAAGACACAGCTGAGCGTCCACTCCTGAACCAAATGTCTTCCAAAAGCCGAACCCAGAATCACAGCAGTCTCTTAAATACTAACAAATTTTATACGCAGGATTAGTGTACAGGGCATTAATTAACCTTTATTATGTGTCATTAAGCAAGACTGATTAAATTCTGCTGATATTTGGTGTTGAATTACCTTTAAAGCCTAAATCAAAGCTTTCCCTAACCCTGACCAAAGTAAATTCTACACTGTGATTATTTTATAAGCTAAAAAGCGTCTTCTCAACCTTTACGCTTTTGTCACCCAAACCTAACAACAGACTAGACTGGTACCCACAGTTCCCCTTTAAAAGTGACCATGTAGACAATTCCTATATTCATTGTCACAATCTAACGAAATGCGGTGACACTAGTAGCCTGTCCTAGCATTAGCTTGATATGAAACGTAGCAGCAAACATGAACTGTAGCAGAAACACAATTTATCAACACATCTGCGTGTCAGTGAAGTAATCACCTGGGGTCTTTAACTCAGGCATTTTTGAAATTCTGCTAATTAACAAAGCCTTCAAACTTCAGTTATTCTGAAAAAAAACAAGATCGAAAAAAGCTCTGCAAGCCTCCCGCCTCAAATAAATAAACCGAAATCAGTCAGTCCCCTGGTCCCAGGTCCTCATAATTATATCAATTACTGATGCCAATAACTAATGCAGTATGATGCTTTACTGATGTGTATTTTTTCCCAGTATCTTACACGTGTACCATCTCTGTGTTTGAAGATTTGTAGACACCCTCACACAACCTTCTCATATTTGCTTGAATTGTAACTGATGGGAGAATTCAAAGCTCAGTCAAAATAGACACTTCCCTCCTCTGATCTCCCCTTCCAGCTCTGCCTCACTAACTGTGTACACTACAGTGCAGCAATCAAAGAGACTTAATCAAAGCTGTGATAAAAATCTGAGGTTGCTATTCTTGTTAAACAATTCAAAGCATGAGAGCTTGTGTGTGTGACTGTATGTGCAGCCATTTTGAGACTTTCTGAGAAAAAACGGTCGATTTTTCTTTAAACTTTTAAAAGCCAATTTCAGTTCTTTTACAGTGAAAGTAAAAGATCATACTAGTGTTATTACATCACCTCATCATTACTTTAAATCAAGTAGGCTTTTCATAACATTTTTACTATCCATTTTCAAAGGCAGGTTTAACAGTTTTCTGATTTTTTTAGATATGTTTTTCCATGTCATGCCATGTTTTTCATTTATTTATCCACATTATGGAAATCTATTGGCACGATCCATCACAGTGTATATTAGTTTGCATTTATCTGCATCTTTATGCTGTTTTTATTGTAGACTCATTTTAAAACTTTACACTGCATTACTTCACAACAATGCTGCAACTTGCAGAAACAAACACAGACTTAATGTTCCTTGGGTTGTATTATATAACTCAACAAGTATCAAGAGTATGCTAAAGATTTTCAAGTTGTGTTAAAAAAATAATGGAAACCAATGGGTGCCTGGGACAGTTAATATAAAAAAACCCACCGGAATCTGTGAAACCAGCCCAGCATCACTGCAGGTCATAATACTGCCAAAAAATTTAATCAGTGGGATCAGTGTACATGAGCATGAATTGTCCATTATTATTGTGACAGTCAGCAGGACTTCAAAAAGGAGAAATTCATATCGGTGTTGAATGAATCCTATTGATTATATTCTGTGACTTTTTAACAAATACATGCTTTTCATGACAGCATGACGATCTTTCCCTAACATTAACATAAGTGCTATTGTTAACAAGACCTGACTAGACAGGACCAAAACCCTAGATTATTTGGATTAGATTATTATTAAGAGAGTCCTGCACTTTGTGCACCTGCCATCCACCTTGGCTATCTCCCTGCAACTCCGGGTTAGCTCATTAATGTGCTGCGTCATTTAATCACAAACCTGCTGCAAACACAAAAGACACACATGGTGAGTGTCACAAAAAATATGACATCTGTGTCTACTTACACAACCTCGCAAACTTATTTTCATCACTATTTACCAAAATGCTGTGAGATCTAAATAGCAGTGTTGTGTTACATGTAATGTAAAACAAAGCAAGTGTTTCACTTCCCTTTCTGATGGAAAGTTGCACGTCTCTTTCCCATCTATATTCAACAATGATGTCATACTGACACACTTTGGAGTGCACTCATGCGTCACTGCAGCAAGGTGAGAAGTTAAACCACTAGACATCAGTAAAAGGTTTTCAGGGGTAGTTAATTTGCTCTTAAAGTTTATCATATCGTCCCTTTTTTGTTGGTATTATCAATTCTTTGCTGACTTGCAACAACAAAAATGTAGTATTTTGCATTTTATTACATATTCTATGTATTATTTCCATCACACATACCCAGTGTTAGGTGAATATTTTTAGCCACCAAAGCATACAAGTCAAATCATCTATTTCTTTTAAGTTTTTCATAAAAGTGTGAGTCAGTTGTTTGTACCAGGAAACTTTATGGCATTAACAAATCATGTGAAAACAACAAAAGTACAGGGTCTACACCTAAATTAAGCCAGTATAAGTGGTTGTCTTTTTAAATGACCAGAAGGGGATTGCTGCACACTGGATTCATTTGTGCAAACCAAAGAAATTTTTTAAGCTCCAGGTTTTTTTGTGATTTGCACAAAAACAAGCCCTCAATGGAGCATAATTCCTGCATCTTCTCATTTGTCAGTGTTATCCAGAACCCAGTGAGGATCTCTGTATGTGCATATACTTTGTAACAGTCTCTCATGTGAAGACGGGACAGATGGAGAGCATCATAAGAGCCGTCTCAGCCTTCATCAAACAGACCAGAGCTCACAGTTTTGTCCACATGTCGTTACTGTCTGTTTTTATTTCACTGCCCTGTCAATAGGCAGCAGTAGCACTACAATGGAACTGAGCAACCGTTCTGCTCTCAGGCTGAAACCCTTGTACTTTCTTTTGATGGTTTGAACCAAAAACATTCCTTTTTTGTATTGTTTATTGTTTCAGCCATTTTGAAAAAGGCGGCTACGATCCTGTGCCATACCATTTTCGCATTCATGTATGCACACATTGTTTGAATGCTATATTCGTCAGCTTTCCTTGTTTGACACAAAGAAAACCAAAACAAACTTTTCTTTTCACCACCTTTAAAGCAAGAAAAACAAGACTGGTATGTTTTTATCTACTATAGCAGGCACTTCACAGACTCAATTCTTTTCTTCCCTCCAATATCTTGCACTTAACACATGTAGCAATACCTACAGGATGGGGAAATTGTGTGATTCACCAGTATTTGTTTAAGTGGAATATGACATTTTATTTCTAGATATTGTTTGACTTTGTATAAAAAAATAAAATATATACTGTACAGATTCAAAAGTATATTATAACAAAAAACTTTTAGAAAAAATATTTATTTTTACTGTTTTGTAATTTAGACACAATACTGTAGCTCCTCTATTGCCAGACTTACTGGAAGTGCCTCTCAATAATGTATTACAAAGTAACTATACAATATATTGGGATTATTAGACCATGTCACTAGCAGAGCAGTGTTGATGTTGTAATGTGAATATTGTTGAATAATAAGATTTATAAATGCTGCACCTGTTTCCGTCTTGTTCTTTAGCTGTTTCCCTAACAACCTGTCACACTGTAACACTGAAGTTTTTTCAGTGTCACCTCACATTAGTTTTTAAACTAAATTAACAAGTCGAAATTGATTGAATTTTAAATTTAAATCAGGTTTCACTGTAAGTTATGTTTGACTTCATATGACTTGCAATTGTTGTGACAACTGATCATAAATTTCAAGCTGATAATGAGTGACATGTACTTTATCTACATGCTTCATTAAAATATAATGACCAGTCCTGTTGGTGCATAATCAGTCCGTTTAACTTCAATACAGCAAGGCTCAAGTAATATAAAGAACAGCTCTGTGCCTTCAGTCCATTTAATCATGGCTCTGAGCTTGTATGCTGATGACTTTGTAATAAATAATGCTGTTACATGTTCAGTTAATTTATGTTTGGCTGAAGCTTGTGTTTACAATAAAGTCTTTGAAATGGGTGTAATGGATTCCCAGTGCAGCATAAAACAGCAACGCTCTTCTAAAGACTATTAAGAGTACAGTGAGTGTCAACAACAACAACAGCAAAAAAAAAAAAATACTGTCTTTACACTCCTCTTTAAATTCTCATTTACAAGGGCAGACCATCCGCTATGCACAAGGCAAAGCACAGGACTCACCTCAGCTCAACCCCATACTGTTAAATAAAAAAGAAAAAATCAGTTCAAACAAGTTATAAACATTAGCTGCTATAGTCTCATGTTGAGCTGAGTTGCATGTCACTGGAATATGAGAGCAAAGCCATGACAAAGTAAGAACATGTAAACTTCCTACAGGACTCACAGGCACTGGGAAGCTACAGCTGCTTTGTGGCTGTGAGAACAAAGAAACTGTTTGGAGTTGGGCAGGAAAGGCGGATGAGGAACCACACGGGAACATTTACTAAACATCTGATTTAAAGTTGCATATAATTTATAAGCAAGTACACTTGCTTGATGTTTCAGGAGCCAACTCTGCTACTTACTGCCAGCTTTTTGTCAACCCCCAACCCCACTGTTCAGTAAACATATAGGTAAAGATGAAACTATTTGAAATGATTGGCAAGTAAAAACTGACACTGTCCTTAAACAACTTTTAACAGTATTTTTTCTATTAAGTGTTGCACTGACATTGTTTAACTCATGATAGACAGTTTACAAAAAGCAATCAAAGATCTGCCACCGTTCCTCTTCCCTGTCAAAACCTGGCACCTACATTACCCATAATGCAACACTACAGGTACCATTCAGTCAGTAATTCGAGGTGATCACTGGTTAATGTAGCCTCAAGCAGAGCTGATGAGCTGGATGCAAAGGTCAGGCGAGCTTCTTTGTAAATCCACAAAAAACATATTTGTTTAATCGTTAAACTTGTAGTTTTCAGACCAAACACAGAATCATGACATCACTTGAGCTAATTAATCAAATTTTGCATACCGCTGGAGAAAAAAGGCTTTACACACCGCTTTTTTTCAATGAAGTAGTTCTTTCCAAGATCTGTGAACAGAGTTTGATGTACAAAATCTTGCTATTAAAGTCAAATTTAATTTATGTCATTTCTGTCATCAAGTGTTTAAAACCCATATTTATGAGCTTAAAAAATCCTTAAGGTAGAGTGGAAGACACCCACACAAAACAGTAGGGAATCTAATTATTTCTCATGTGTTTGCTTTATTTTACCATACGTTGTTTAAATTTCCTATTTCCTTTTTTAAGCTAAATTTAATATGTAACTTAACTGGATCCAGTGATAAAAAGCTTTTACATATTCACTAAATTTTTACTCTTGAGATTCATGTTGCTTTTTATCCTGAAGCAGTTATATTTTGAGTTATGATGTGATTATGCGTAGACTGTCCTCTGAGGTTTGGAGCTCCTTTTGTTTATTGATTATAATGCTAAACTTACAATAACAATATTATTGAGTCAATTCTTGGAGATTTTTGAAGGATTTGATCTCGAGCAATCCTGGTTTAAAGGATTTGAAAACTTGATTTTCTGAAGGTATTCTGTCCGGTAAAGATCAAAAGCAATCTCCTCGGTAATCTCATTTTCATTGAAGCTGCTGTCTCTTAGAGGCACTCCTTGTCTGATCAATTTTGACTCAGCTTTTGGAATTTACCAGTGGGTCTGTTAAATATCAAGAGACTTGTTTTTCTTCCATCCACTAAGCCTATAGGATAAGTCAGTGTCAGTTTGGCACTTCAATTTCAAAATTTTGCCCTTGAACTTAATTAAGATTTAGTAATATGTTTCATAATATTTACTGCAGTAAATGGTTAAAAAGTGGTACAGCTCGGTACTTTTTTAAAAACTGTTTTTACCTTAAAAAGAGAACATGCTTGAGAATGGGGCCTTCAGAGAACTAAGAGGGGATCTATTCAGATTTCTTCTGCTGTCTTAAGCTTCGCTCTACAGTCATGGTGACACCAGACTGGCTTAATTTAAAAACAAGTTTCTCTCTTTTTTCTGGACTCCCTTTCTCATTACTGCCAGAGGGTGATTGTTACAAACAAATCACAGTGGATGAAACCAAAAAAACAGCAGTTTCACTGTGCAGTGTCAGCTGGGTTATTTATTCTGGGACTATAGAGTAACCATGTCCCAGAGAGACACGGGATTCCCCTGGTGAAACAATGATCTGTGAAACACAACTGCATAATTGTAGTATTAAGCATGTTTAGTAAAGAGAAGGGAGGGAAAAAAAAGAAATTTAGCTCTTATTAGATAATGAGTTTATGATGGCAGAGAACTTCAAGAACTGCTAAAAAACATGGAGGTCAATTGGGCCTAATGACATGATTAGATTTGACCACTTTTCTGATTATATTAATAAAAACAGCATTGTAATCCTTATTAATTCCTCACCCATGAAATGAGAAAAGGAAGTGAGCAGTTTGAAATAAGATCTAGTGGTGGACTCACCAACCAAGAAACAGACATAGCCATTAAAAAAGCCATGTCACTAGAATCGCTAAAACCAAAGCCGCACATTCTTGTTTTGGCTGATTTTGTCATTTGGGTTTACCTCCTCTCACAACCTTTGCAGCTTCAAGTATAGAATACACTTAAATGTTAAATTCAGTAAGTTTGAATTAATTCAGGGTTCTTAAACTTGATGTGTGAATGAAAAAGGTCATTTAAGGT
>JAQNCA010000029.1:12838480-12849973 GCA_029783725.1 Acanthurus tractus | reverse complement strand
TGAACTGATGAAGCCCCTTGGATTAGAGGCGAAACGTCTTCACAGACTTATAACTGAGTCCAGTTGACTTCGATTTACTTTCCTAGAATACTATAACTAAAAATGTAACACAAACGCTGGCTTAACTCTAAGTATCAACCTATTGATCTAAAAAATGAGGGCAGTGTAAAACTGCAGTTTCTCCAATGGCCACTTGAGGCTGGTTTGAGATGCAAATTAATCCTCATGAAGCCATTTTATAAAATGGCCAACTGACCAGCGGCAGTAATCATGTTTACATTGTTCAGGGTGTGGCTACCTTGACTGAACTAGCTGCTAGTCGTCCACTGGGGTCATCCATGGGCACTGCAATGCATGTGCTTCCCAGATTCACTGTCTTGTCAAAGTCTGCTTAGGCAAGTAGGAAAGGCTTCAAAACAGTAGTTCACAAACAAATGGATTACTTTATGCTGGCTTTGTCATTTTTTCATAAGGTAGTCTATCTTAAAGGCATAATGTGCAGACATTGACTTTAGCTTAATATAGATATTAAGCTTAAGTGAGAGAGGAGCAGTAACTGAGAACTAGAGAGTGAATGAAGAAAGGGTGCAGTGCTACAAGGACCAAAGCAGTAAATCAAAAGGGAATAAAATTATATTTTCTGATCATTATCCAATATGTTCTTAAATACAAATAGTAGACACACACACCCAACACCACCCTACTCTGCCCCCTGCTCGTGACACAGAGCAGAAGACAGAGACAAGGCAGCAGTACAATCAGGTTGCCATATTTTTATGACGTCTTGACCTTGTGTTTGCATTAAGAAGATTACATCGCACTTTTACATCTAATGCAACAGGTATGGAGAGGAACTAGGTGATGGGTTTGCTAGCAAGATTAATTAAGAGGTAGGCAAGCAACATAACGTTGTTAGCCTTACACAAAGGCTTTTACTCAGATCTACTATCTCCTCTCTAACTTTGTCAGCGTGGTTTTACTAGCACAGTTGAATCAGCTGCTTTCAATTGAACAATCAGAAAATGGTCAAAAGTTCACACAGTATCCTCAGAGCTGATTTTTTGCACCTTATGATTGATTTTGTCATGAGTATACTATTTTTTTTTAAATATGTTATGTAACATATGTATATGTATATATGTAATACTCCCTACTAGTGTGTTCTGTCCACAAATGAACATGTCATGTCTCTGCCTGATCATTTGCATAAAGTGACTCATGTGTGCTTCTTTTCTCACATCGTGCACAAGAATCATAATTGAGGCCATAAACATGAGATATTTACAAACACTCAGTATAAAAGGGGTTATGGACACTTATTTTATAGGAAACATTAAGTTTCATCCTTCCTCTGTCTAAGTCTACGATAGAGAAATCATTTAGTTGAAACCACTGCTGTTTTTTTTCACAAGGCCAGTTGGCAAAAAGACAAGACAAACAGATATATGAGGTGAAGCTGGAGAAGCAATGATGAGGAGATCAAGAAATATGGAGGACAGAATTGTGTGGCGATGTTGTAAGAGGTAGCTCTGGAATGTCCACACCGCAAACCTGTACTGCTTGTTAAACAAGAGCCTTTAATGTACTTTTTATAATTACATTGAAATGGTAGTTCTACTTTTACAAGGTCACTTTTTGTGACAGTTTTTAGATTCCCTATAAGATTATGCATACAAGTAACCATTTATCTGCTGTTGTATAATTGGTTTCTATTCGTCTTGCTGACTTCTAGCTACACTTAGATAGCAAGCTCATTAGGGGTGAAAGAAACATGCACTGGATAAAATAAAAAATATTTGGGGTTTCAAAGGGTTTTTCGACTCTTACAAGGTTATGTCAAGATTGCAATGATAGCAACTGTTTGTGTGTGTGTTTTAGGAGTCTGCTTAAATAATTTAGTTTTGAAGTTTTTCTAAAATTTAAATTTATTGTATGACTTCCTACTCCTTAAGGCAAACTGGAGCAAACATGTGACTCTAGATTAGATTAAACTAGTCAATCAGAGTAAAATGGCCCCTTCCCAATTTTAATTATTTGTTTAGCGTAATATAAAGCAAATTAAAGGCACTTCAAAAATTTTGCTTACACATTTTTGACCAAGAAATAAAAAAATATATTCAATTTCAATGATTAAAAAAAAAAAAATTGTATACAAAATACAAATAATTGCTTTTTTATTAAAAACCATTTCTCGAAAATTAAATTTAATGTCCAAAAGAAACGTGGACTTGAAACAACCTTTTTATTAATTTTATTTATTTATTTTTGTCTCATTAAACTTTAAGGCAGACATTTCCCTGTCAGCGAAGCAAAGCTCCGAGTAGTTTTTTTATGACAATTGAGGTGAATAAGATAACTGAATTTGTCCGGCATTTAGAGTCCCCGCTGTAAATTACTTACATTTCCTTTGCTAATGGTGAGAAAACATGATCCATGGGGATTCCCCTTTTCTCTCTACAAGGTCTGGTGGACAAACTTCCCTCTAGTTTTCCTATTTTTTTGTCATGTGTATTTGTTTTTTTTTCCCCAGGAACCTTCAGTCAAGCCCTGTGCCAGTTCATCTTCCATGGATTAATTTCTCTCTTTTATTAATTAATTTATTCAGCTTCTCATTTGCCAGCCTTCACCCAAATCTAAGCCAGTTATTGTTGTAGAGTGTTTATGCTATCTGACCCATGCTTTTTGTTCATCTTCATCCCTTGCTGCTCTACACTCCTTTACTCGAACCTATTATTGCTGTAATGCTGGCACTTGTTAATTAGTGAACACTGAACCAGTGAAAGTAGGTTAATGAGGTGAGTTCATGCATAGTAGTAACCACAGAGATATCGCACAAAGTGCTGTTTTTTTTTGTCCCATTTTCAGTGGACAAAACATCACTTGACTACTATCAGTGATAATTAGGTGAAAGCACCATGTTTTCTTGCATGTATTTTGAAGCTCCTGTGCATATTAATGTAAAATCACTTCCTTTGTTTTTCTCCCTTCTTTTCTGGTCTCTCTCTCTTCTCCCAGATGTTTCTGGTGGCTTTGTCCTTTGCCTATTTTGCAAAGGCTCTGTCGGGGAGCTACATGAAGAGCACAATAACTCAGCTGGAGAGGCGCTTTGACATCCCTAGTTACCTAATAGGTGTCATTGACGGCAGCTTCGAGATAGGTGAGTAGGCCTGCCAGTCACTGCTGTTCTGTTTGCAGCCTCTGTGTCTTGGGCTCCCTTCCCTTCTCTCTTTCTGTCTTTGGGACAGAAATATGAATGGGTCACAGATGTATTCAAGCTGCAGATAAAGGATTCATCAGGCTTCCAAGAAGAGGCCAGAGGGGTGTGTGTGCGTGCGTGGTGAGTCATAGTGTCGAACAGGGACATAACAGGGCCGAGCTTTCTTTATGCTGCTGACAGCTGGAATCTAGAATTTGTGAGGTTTTTTATTCTACATTAATAATTTAATCTCCGGTAATATACATGGGAATCAGCAGGCATTTACCAGCTTTTATCTAAAATGTGAATCAGGTACAAGAAAACACACCTTTCAAAGCCAAAACAATTTGTTATGTTTGTGCAACAAAAACACAAATACTTTTTTTTTTTCAACATTACCTGTTTTTTGCACCACAAATTGTTTTCCACCCTGGAATCAGGGATGGATATCAGGATTTTATCAGAACTAATACAGGTTAATGATACCATCACTTATCTATTCTAATACTAGATTTGTCTCCATAATTTGTTGTAAAAAATCATAAAGATAATTTGAATAGACGAGAAACGTTTCAGTGGTTATTTGGCAGAGGCCAGCATCATCAGCCAGTTTAGTTTATACGAAGTGGGATCAAACTCCTGAAATGTTGGTAAAGTCAGTTTTGACATGGAAGAAGAATGCCTGGAATTAATAAGATTACCTGTATTCTTTTCTGAAACCAACAATGTAGACAATGTAGAAATGATAAATCTATTGAGTGCTAAAATACTCTGAGAACTGTCTTTATACAATATATATCGATAAATGGCAAGAAGGAACATAATCAGAGGAATGCACATAAATACGTCTCCATTGCTTTGATCTAAAAATAAAAATCAGTGGTCTTTGAAGCTCGGTTCAGGTATTTAAGGTGTCCTGCAGATTGAACTGTTAATGGTTGCAAGTTAAAATATCATTCACAGTACTAGTAGTTAGAAAACACATAAAATAATAAGTTGCTTTATAGTTTTTGAGCAAACAAAAGGCTTGAAATTGTACAGACAGAAGATCTGTCATTGGGTACTATTGTTAACACATAACTGTAAATACTGTATGTAATCTGCGGTTCCTCTGAATACTGGAAAATGCTCAATGAGTGAAATGTGTTCCCAGATTGTCCACTGACCAGTTTTTCTAGGTCAGTTATATGAGGCTAGCCCATTCAGCTCAGGTCGCTCTTGAGTCGTATAAATCACATATAGTTTGAAGAGCAACATGAGTGGTAAAGTTGTCAGCCATGTTTCCTCTGTTCTTTTGCCGTCGAGCAAGGCAATGTAGGCCGAGGTGACATGATAGTGATAAAAAAATAGCAATTGTCTTCAGTGCCATGATGGTAGAGTTTGCAACCTGCTGGTACTCTGATAAAGTGGGGAGTATCTGCTAAAGGAAAAGGTGAGGATGACACCTTCGGTGAAAACCCTGGATTTCTCTATCCCTCCATCTCTTGTGAAAGCTGCTTCTCTGGTGTGGCCTAGGCAACAGGCTTTTTCTATAGGACCGTTGTCAGGGTAACATAGAGGCAGAGCGGGCCGAGTGGGGAGGAACAAAAAAAATTAAAGGAAAATGCAAGAAAGAAGGGAGAAAACAGTGAGGAGGGGAGATACGGCGGGAGAAGGGGGAAAGGACAGAAAAAAACATTAAAAAAAGAAAAGAAAAGAAAAGAAAAGAAAGAGAGTAAACGACTGATGCTGAGTTGAGTCAGTTCAGCTCAGCTAATGCACACATGTGATGCATGAATCATTCTTAGTATGTACTTGGCACATACTGTAAATCAATTCTCAAGGACGTAACAACAAGTAGCAAAACATCCAAAGTGATCATAAAGGGAACAAAAAATTGCTTTAAAAGAGACAAAGATCACCTGTTGTCACTCATGGAAAACACACACAGCCATAGTTCATATGTTTCCGCACTAACATGACACAATACTGTGCAAAAGACAAAAGACCAAGATTTTTTTTATCACCGCATAGAAAGGTTACACAAGAACATGAACTCATTATTACCTGACAAATCACCCACGTCTTCCTATCTCTCCGTGTCACATTCACACATATACACATACACACATACATTACACAGATATTTGAATGATGAGTGGAAGGTTTGATGTCATCCTGTCATACGAACCTTTACAATACAAAAAAGGTCGGGCAGAATGGCAGGAGCTTGTCAGTGTAGGTCATTTTTCCATCTTGTTTATAATGGAGATTCCATGTCACTGCTCATAGGCAAAATGCACTAAATCGTAACAAAAGACACAATGGTCTTTCTCCCTCCGAGCATTGTTGAATTTTTATGCCATTGAACATGTTTGACGCTACATGCTGGAAATAATAAAAATCTCTTGGAGCATGAAGATAATGCATCACCTGTGGCATGTCATCTGCCTTTAAAATCAGGAATTTTCACAGCTGTCTGGCCCTTGCATCTTGTGCTTTTCACAGGAAAAATAATTTATGTCATATTTAGGTCATCCACCACATGCTGTCAAAATGTTTGAGTACACTTTTAAATCTGTACAATGATATGTATTAACTGTATAATTTATTGTAGGTTTCCTGGCTAATGGGAAACTAACTGTTTAGGTGATTGTTTCCAAATTTTTAAATTTTCTATCACATTTCTGTATTTTCTTTTGCTACAAAAGACGAGTAAAGAAGACACACACTCTGTATATTTACGTATTTATTTTGAGATGTGCAGTAGCACTCAAAATCCCTGATATTCCTGGCTGTCTCCATTCCTGTAGGTAACCTGTTGGTGATCGCTTTTGTCAGTTACTTTGGGGCCAAGCTTCATCGGCCAAAGATTATTGCGGTGGGTTGTGTACTGATGTCCATTGGCACCTTTATCATCGCACTGCCTCATTTCATCATCGGACGGTGAGTAAAAAGAGACTTTGTAAAACAGACTCAGATACTCTTTTTTCATTAAAAGCTCTTTTTGTAACATTTGAATCAATACAAGTAATGCTTGAGTTTTAAAACCAATTAATTACAGCTGCAAATTAGCTACAAAGCAAACTGGTTAATCTGTTAGATCAGAGTTTTGTGTTGAAGTGATAGCTTTGTAATCAGCCTTGACAGTTTTAATAAAAAAAACATGCTTTGGGCTCAGACAGAAATTGTATAGTGAAGCTGTTGTTCTTTAAATGTTGTGCCAGTTATAAATGTACCAGTCTTGTTCACAAGAAGTGAATGTTGAAGTGGATACCAAATCACTGACCAGTTAATTGAAATGTCAGTGACACAATGCAATTGACCACAGTAGAGCACACAACAGTGGATGTTTTGAAGCCACTTTAAGTGATTTCTATCAGCACATACAAGGTTTTCAAAATTGGCAACAACATCAGACTTGGTAGAGTTTCCATCATGTATGTCTGGACCTTATTGAAATTTTGAGATCTTGAAAAACTAGTACTGACTAGTACTAGTCAGTGGATGACTCAACAAAGGATGACACAGTACTGCTGGATCAGTCTATACCAGGTTACTGAATCAGTACGTCTTGAGCATCGATGCATCAGGAGGACTTCACTTTTTCCAACATTTAGTTCATTGCTGACATGTTACTTCTAGACTATTACCATTAAGACACACAAATAAAACTGCTTTTATCTCTACTGCATTTGTGTTGGTGCACACAGCTATGAATTTGAGACCTCAGTGCGGTGGGTAGTGAACTCAACGCTGAACCCCTCTCCTTGTGCGCTGGGCTCCCCTTCAGGCCTCACTCAAGGTGGCAATCTGCCTGAAGTGCCAGCTGCAGGTGACATTTGCCACACAAACATACATGCAGCTTGTTTAAAAAAAGGGAAGGACATCTGATTACACTCATCTTCTCCTTCAGGCTGTGAAGGGGATTCCAACCTGTCAATGTGGATCTATGTGCTCCTGGGAAATGTCTTGCGGGGGATTGGAGAGACGCCTGTGCAGCCCCTTGGAATCTCTTATATAGATGATTTTGCCACTGAAGAAAACGCTGCACTATATGTTGGTAAGAAAATCATCATTCAGAGGTAGAAATTCACTTTAAAAAATAAATGCTTTATGACTCATGACATCCCAGTTACATGATCTGAAAAATGTCATTTGTGACATGAAAAAAATATGCAACTAGTCCAACAAAAGTGCATCAGTTCTACTCAGCCTTATCCAAACATATGCTAGTTCATGATTTTCTTTTTTTTCCTTTTTTAAATCTGAAAAGCCATTTGCAGTCACGACAGTTGAAAGGATAATTTCAGGGTTAAAAACATTTGACAATTCATGCAAATATCACACTTGTTGTAATAAACAGTAATTAAATGCCACAGTAAGTAGCACAAATAGCCTTGGGTCTGACAGGGGCGCCATGTTTGATGAAGCTGTGCCATGTGCAACAGTGATGTTTTGCTTGAATTTGAACAAGGCCATTCATTAGTAACATTTGTGGTTAAAATTTACAGTGTAGTTTGTAGTGAAAGTCCCAACTATTTTATGTGGTGGGTGTCTCTGTGGGTGTGTTTATTGTATACTAGGCTGTGTGCAGACCATCTCGGTTGTTGGCCCTGTGTTTGGCTACCTGTTGGGCTCCCTTTGTGCCAAAATATATGTGGACATCGGATTTGTGAAAATGGGTGAGTTTAAACTCAAGTGCATTTGTAAGTGTTTTAACCTTGGTCCATTATGTGAATGTGAAGAATGTCTAGACACATTTGATGAAGTTAACCTTTAACCCACGGTGACCAGATAAAAATGGATGGAACTGGCGATGAGGATGGTTGTTGCTATATCACATTAATTTTTTCTAATTTTATTTAGCTATAGTCAATTGAAACCAGGGTTTAATCTAATTTTTTGGAAAAGCCCAAGAGAATTCGTGATTCTGGGACCCCTCCCTCGTAATTTGGTACTGTCCTATCCCAGACTAAAAAGGTCATGTAAATAGATTTGAGAACATATTTGTTTGTTCTCATTTCATTGAACAACGAAATGAAACCTACCATTTTAGAGACCGTGTCAATACTCTTGGTCTGTTTTGTCAGTTTGTATAAAATTTAACTTTAAAAAAACATTTTAATAATGTTGATCAGGATAAGTTGGGGAAATCTTTTGCATATTTAAGGGTTTTAAATGTATTAGGGTCATCCTTAAATTATAGAATACAATATAATCATGTCAAAATTAATATTTTTTATACAAGAACCATGTGTATTGTTACTAAGAAAAACCTGTACTTTCCCTGCCACAAATGATCAAATTGTTGCTCTAAAACAGGCATTTTCATTCATAAAAATGAGGCATGATGTAATCAGATGTGACCACAGGTGAATCTCAAGCGAATACATGTCCACTCACAGACTCAGAACAGGTATTCGGATTATTGTCATTTAGCTAATGAACAAGATATGTCTGGAAAAGAAAGGACAAAGCCCTGTAATGGGTTACAATCATACAGAGTTCAGCTAAGTGAGATCTTAGGAAAAAAAAATGGAGGAAAAAAAGAGAAAAGTCTAAAGACAAAAAGAAAAAAAAAGATGCTTCTCCGATGCTAAATGTCAGCTGGATACCTGGCTTCAAAGATACTTGCATCTGTTTATTTTTCTCAAAATATGCATCTTATTTACAAAAACGAGGCTACTCACATCACATATTTTGTCGGGATGTATATTTTTCTTTAAAATTCTGTTATACATGGTGATGTGTGTCTGTCTCTCCAGGTTTTCTCTAACAGTTTTCTCTAACTGTAGAGTCAACCGACGAATCTATAAATAACTATGACAAATAAGTAAATGAAAAAGTCAGGTCAAAAGATCGGTCTAACAACCAATTAGAAAAATTTTAAATTAATTAGTAGATAGACTTGAGTCATAAAGTTTTTCATGGCGGAAGACTGTTTTCACTCGGTAACCGCTCAGATGAAACAGGTAAGCACCTACTGCAAACCTTCATGACATGTCAGGCCTTTCATTTTGTAATAAAAGGCCTATTACAGGTTGTCAGGGCTGTTGTTGACCTCTTTTGTGGCTCACTAGCACTGTGCTTTATCTATTTCTCCTAAGAGTTAATTAGTTCATCTCATTATGAAAACATCCTCTGTATGATTTACACACAATCTGTGTTTAACCACATGCCACTAAATTGTGCATGATATTTTAAATCAACTCAGACATTAAAATAACATGGACTTATATCTCACCATCTGTACCCCAAACACAGAGGCTATCACCATCACCCCGGCGGATGCTCGCTGGGTGGGGGCCTGGTGGCTGGGCTACCTCATAGCTGGGGTCATCACCCTGCTGTCTGCCATCCCGTTCTGGTTTCTGCCTCGCTCCCTGCCCATGTCTGGACCTCGGGGCCCAGAAAAGTGCAATCCAGAGCAGACAAGTTTCATTAAGGACTCTCCTCTACTGAAGCACAAATATCCTGCAGATGACAATACTACTTTCATAGAGATGGCCAAAGGTAAGGATGGATTAATGGTTTCTGATCATCTACAGATCAAGTGTTACATTGTTTCCTTTATTGTAGGTAACCTGTGTAGGTAACTTTTGAGAGCTATTTGAGGTGTTTTTTATCATATGGTTCGTTTAGCTGAAATGGCTGTAAACAAGACACAGAAAATGAGGTGAAATGCATATCTTGCATTGTTTATATCTATGTTTACTACCTTGGTAGAATTTCCACTTTTATTAGCAGTAATAGAAAAAAATTTGAAAAACACATTGAAAGCGTTGTTCAATAGGGCTCCTAGTGGGCCAAAATCCCACTCGCTACCTTTAAATTTTATGTCTACTACTAATACTACTTTAATTTCATCTACATCATGAACAAAGACAAATGAAATGTCACGGCAGTAACTAGTGATTATTACAGTAGCAGTCAGTATTTCACAGATAAATTGCACGTCATACTTTTTTTAAATATTTTCAGACTTGTCTTTCAAATTTTAATCCCTCCACAGACTTTTTTCCAACCCTGCGAACTCTGCTGGGACACCCTGTGTATCTGATCTACCTGTTGGTGACAATCATCCAGCTGAACTCCCTCATTGGCATGGTCACCTACAAGCCCAAATACATCGAGCAGCACTTCAGGCAGTCTGCCTCTAAGGCCAACTTTCTAATGGGTATGTTACATTGGCCATTCAGCTCTTCTGCTTTTTTAACATTATATAACAGGGCAGGGGGGAGCTCTTGGATTGGCCTGGTAAACTCTCATGATCACAACATAAACTGTACAGATAATGTATTTCACATATCTATAAATTCCGAGCCCTTTTCCCCAAGTTAATTAAGAGTGTTTTGCATTTGCTGAATACAGCAGAAAAAGCCATTTGGGGAGGGAATGTTGTTAAAGAAAGGGGGAAACTGGGTTGATTATGTTTTAATTCAGCCTACTAACCATCACAGCTGCAGAGACGGGAGCTTTGTGAATATGAAATGAAACATCTAATGAAGTTGATAACATAAGATGAAAGTATCTATGTGCATGTGGTCTTATCAAGGGGAATGCCTGCACAGACCAGACTGGTAACATATGAAAGAGAATACATTATCAGTGACCCAAACTAATGACATGGCTATAGATAAAAGACTGCATCTTCACATTGATGTTCAATGACTGTATAAAAGGAGAGACTGAAATAATGAAAGGCAGCACTCTTTTTTTGATCAAGGGACTCTGGAATTTATGTAGTCTATTTTTCCTCTTAAAGTGCATTAATAGTTTACTTGCATGTGGTGCTAGCAAGTGTCAGAAAGCTTTGATACAGAACTAAACTGTCTTACAGTCTTCAGTGTTCAAATACATATTCACCCTTTAAAGCAACATGTAATTTCATTTATCCTTGATCTTGTGTTTTGCTGTTTCTCTTAATCTTAGGAGTGATCAATATCCCAGCTGTAGCTCTAGGGATGTTTTCTGGCGGTCTGCTGATGAAGAGGTTGAAACTGAATATCATGGGGGCAGCCAGGTTTGCCTTTGGCACATCTCTGATTGGCTACATCCTCTCACTTTTCTTCTTTGCAATGAGCTGCGAGAATGCCAAGGTGGCCGGGGTGACACTTTCATACAACAGGTCAGTAATGGTCTAATCTTATAGTGTGTTGGAGCTCCTGTTGTCAAAAAATCATAATATTATTTTAAATTCAGAATTACACAATAGTTGTTCCAACTAACAGACTATAAATGGGCCTCACAAGTGTCTATTTCTATATAACAGGTACAGTCAAGTACATCTGGGTTGAAGCTAAATGTGTGAGAAA
>JAQNCA010000029.1:12814556-12838380 GCA_029783725.1 Acanthurus tractus | reverse complement strand
ATGGGCCTCACAAGTGTCTATTTCTATATAACAGGTACAGTCAAGTACATCTGGGTTGAAGCTAAATGTGTGAGAAAAGATATTCCAAGAGTAACAATGTGCACTTGTATCTGGGCAAAATTGGCACTTGATTGGTGTAGGTTTCCATGGGGGCCATGAGAACAGCTAACAAAACCAGCAGGAACTTGCAGACTGCTGCTTAACACTAAGGCAACCAGTAGGTGACCACAAGCTTAAAGCTAGCCAAAAATAACACAACTGACCTACAGAAAGGCAATTATTCCCCTGTGTTTGCCCGATGCGCTGAAAACTGAGTTTCAGCAGCAGACACAGGAGAAGTGATAATGCTGACAGAGAAGATGAGAAGCAGCCAGATAGGTGCAAAGTGCTAATTACCCCGCGGTGAATGTGCTGACACTACCATACACCTTTGCACAATTTGTACTGCTTTGGGGAATAAAATGTTCAAGATCCTACTACCTATTAACTCTGTATTCTCATAATCCCACAACCCATTTCAAGAAAATGCAAAATAAGAACATGTAACAATAAGTTTTCCTCCAAAAAGCATCAGAGGCTGTTCCTGTTTACACATAAACATGAAACATTTTTGTGATTTCCATTGACCTGAAACTTGAACTCTGGTGACAATGAGGGTTGCAAGTACATGACAATGTTGTAGCAGCGAGAAACTCACCCTTAATGGGCACATTGTCATGCTTGTATCCTAGTTTCCATTGTGCTTCATTTCAGGTTATTTGCTCCAAACATTCCCCCTCAGATGCCTCACAGTAGTAGTTAGCATTAAAGGTCTGAATGTAGAGGACAAATAATGGCACAAAAAACCACAATATCCAAGAAAACCACCAGCATGCTCTCAGTTGCGCTCCTGATCTGACTCATCTTCTTATACCTTGGGAACAGTGGGCTCTTTCACTGCAAAGACTGCTTTTAGCCTCAGGGTCATATCTGTAGACATTTCTCTCATCACCAGCGTGATCAGTTAAATAGAAACACAATTACAGTCTTTTTTCCACACCAAATGTATCAGAATGTGCATAAGTTTCTGCTTGTGATGTTGCTTTGTCCCGCAGTATTTATTTTAGTAACACACCACCAGTATGCTCAGCATTTTTATTGTGTAATTATGTAAAGTGTACTCAACAAATTGCAATATTACTTCACAAATGATTGCCTCCCATTTGTGCTTTTTATTCCTTCCAGTGTGGATGCGATATCTTATGATAAACACTCAGTGTTCCCAGCCTGCAACTTGAACTGTTCTTGTTCAGCGAGCGACTGGGACCCGGTCTGTGGAGAGAACGGCATCACGTACGTATCTCCCTGTCTCGCCGGCTGCACCAGCTCTGCTGGCTCAGGGAAAAACACAGTAAGTGTTCAAAGTACTCAAACTGTATAAATATATGGTATTGAAATGTATATTATGGTATTAAAACTCATAGTGGTTCGCAGGCTGCACTTACATATAAATTGTTTCAATTTGTTTTTAAATGAATGAAGCTAAAAGTTGAATTTGCAGTCAGGATAAACGGTCTGACATTTGAAATCCCACTGAAACAAAAGAAAAGTGTTTTACCGGGTGCACCTGGTTGGCTTTTATCTTTTGGTTATTAGCATAGCAAGGATCATTTTTTCAATCAACGGCAACTGAGACTGAGAATTGACTGACCGATTCTTTTAAAGTGTAACTTTCTGCTGCAATTTGCTACTGTACTCTCTTCAGGATGACAGTTTTGTGTGTATACACTCTCTACTGATTGTAGTGCTGCGTTTATGTGTTTATATTCTTTTAAACATGGTGATGTGTGTCTGTCTCTCCAGGTTTTCTCTAACTGTAGCTGTGTCGGTGTGACTGGTAACTTTACGGCCAGTACAGGTCAGTGCCCTCACACAGAGGACTGTGACAGGATGTTCCCATACTTCCTGGCTCTCTCTGTCATCACTTCCTTCATCATCTCGCTTGGAGGAACACCAGGCTACATGCTTCTCATCAGGTCGGATTTCAATTGAAAATATTTAATGAGAAAAGGACTTTGAAGTAATTAATTTCGGCTAGTTGCTCTCTCTGCTACAAAGGGTCATATTACCTTTAATTCCATCATTATTTGTCTGTTTTGACAAAATAATGGCTTTTTTGTCTTTGATTGCAACTGTGTTAAATAATTTTTCATGCGATAAAACATTTGTGGGATTACACTAGATGACTGACCGATAAAGCTAATCTTGCAGATGTTGCTCACTTGCATGTTGCTAATAATAACACATAGTAGCAGCAGTGTTTGCAGTGAATATTGAGTTCTTCAGTGAGACATTCGGATCGCGAGTGGCTTTTAGCACATGACTCAGATACTTTTAAAGACAAAAAAGAAATTTTGATTTATTTGCTTTTAATCATTTTTTGCAGACTGTGCGTCTGCCAGAGCCACTTATTTCCAGGAATCATGGGAAGTGTGGACGTTTTTTTCTCTTTCTTGGAGATCAAAGCACCCAGAGACAATGATTTGAGCCATTTATAACTGACTTACTGTTTCTGGCAGTGGCTAAATGTTTGTCTTTCTTTGTGTTTGTGTGTCATAGACAAACAGTGGCTCTGTCAAACAATAGTGGTCTGTTTACAGTCATATGATTTTGTTGGGATTTAACTTCCTTGATATGATAGTCCTGCGCAGAAGCTCATGGCAAAATGAGAAGCTTTGAAGGCCAATCTCTGATCTAACGCTTAAAATTGAGGTCAAATATAAAGTGCAGAGAGAACGGTCTTGTCTTGTTGACTTACTGATCTTGTAGCAGATCGCATTACCTAATAATAACTAACAACTATGTGAAATATGCTCCTTAGACAAGGGCATCAATTCCAAACAAAGAAAAACAAAAGCGAGAACTCTGTGATCTATGGTATTTTTTACAAAACCCGATCCCTGTCAAAATTATAAATCATGAAGCTTTAAGGAGCTGCTGCAGAATATGCAGAAATTATGTTATTAATGACACTAACTGAGGGTCGAGACTGGAAAAGTGAACCCTTAATTATTTACTGTAACGACTGGCCACTCTTACAGGGCAGATCTCTTGTAATAGCATTTTTAGAGTCAAAGCTAAAGGTGTGATAAATTTCATGATGGTCAATGTTTGTGGTTCAGCAGAGCCGGATGATCAACAAAAGCGATGAAGGAACGTTTTGGTTCGCTGGCCAGGAATTCTAATCAAATTAAATTATTTTGTCACTCATTAATTGCAGTTATGTGGCTCGTAGTTTGGAACAGCTTTACCTGCTTATTAACTCAATTAGCTTATGGTTAGCCTCACTGGCAAATGTATTTAAAATCCTCTTAGATTCAATGTTTCCTGACAGATGAATGAGTAGAGAATTAAGTTCATGGACTGGAGGCTGTCAGGGGGTTTCACTTCCAGTTGCACTCATCTGGCTTGATTATATGTGAGGTAACTGTAGAACATACATACTGGTGGTTTTCCTGTCAGCTCCTGGACCTGGGCACGACTAGTCTGACTCATGCATGCACAGCAATATGTTGAAGAAGTAACAGACACAATCCTGTAAAGAAAATAGTAACAGTTCAGGATTTTGTCTTAGGTTTTGCATTTATATAAATACAGCATAAACGTATTTTAAATCATTTGCTACGCACTCAATGGAGGTTTTCCTTTACTGCAGCGCCCTCTCTTGGTTGATTGTTCACCTAACACAGAGATACATTTTACTGATCAGACCGTCCAGCTATACAAAAATGCAAACCTAGCATTTTTATCCCCTTTTTTCTCTTTCTATATATTTATATGTATTTTTTGATGAATATGTTTTACTGAGAGAATTGCAGCTACAAATTAAAACATGCATGTGCAAACATTAACATGTTTCTAAAAGTCTATTAAGATCTTTGAAAGCTATGTCAGCTCATAAACAACTGCTTTACCCCAGTGTTTCTATGTCTTTTTTATCATATTTTTATTGTTCATATAGCATCAGAAGGAGGTCATAGGTCATATGTGACTGCAGGAACATTATTTATGTATTTGTGTGATATGTTTTTTATGAACTTGAGATTACAGCTCACAGGGAAGGAACTAAAGTTACCTGACCTTCTACTTGCTCTGTGTTTTGCTTTAGATAGGGCTGATATTTCTCATGATATTTCCTGAAAAATGCCTTTTTTTCAATGCAGGTGCATTAGGCCACAGCTGAAATCTCTGGCCTTGGGTTTCCACGCTCTGGCAACTCGTACCCTTGGTAAGTCAAATTTAAAACATAGATCCTCCATCAAGCATGTTTGAGGTGTCCAGGGCCAAGGTGCAAACATGTCCTGTCAATCGAAATACCACATGCACTTCAAATGTTTGTTTGAACAACTGCAGTGTTTGAGCTTTGTGTTTGTTTATTCTGGCTGCCCTAAACAGTGTTTGCAGAATCTGTTGGATTTCACTCCTGGAGGATTTGGTTGTGAAAATGTGTTTTTGGTCCTACAGCAGGGATCCCTGCACCCATCTACTTCGGAGCAATCATTGACACCACATGTCTAAAATGGGGTCAGAAGAGGTGTGGAGGCATTGGAGCCTGTAGAATCTACAACACCACGGCCTACAGGTATTTCTCACGTTAAGGCACATTTCAGTCAGAGTTTTGGTCATCTTTGATATTCACTATTTATTACTATTAGATCTTTAAACGCATGATGGGGCAATGACTTACAAAATTTTGCTCAGTTGATACTTAAACTTATCCCAACTTGTTGATAAGGTGAAACATTGTACTGATCTTAATAGAGTCTCAGTCAGAAATCTGATTCTGCTGCGTGTCACTTTTAAAGTTGTGTCTTAAAAGTGCCAGGATTTTATTTGACCCAATTAAGCTGAATTCTTACATTTAACCCTTTAAAAGTCATGTTTGATTTTCAGCAACTGATAAATCAATGGTTATTAAGACGCATAAAAAATTAAGAAAATTTAACTGAAGCTGTAATTATTTACTGTTCTCTAAAATGGTTTTAGTAACATTTTCCTCTCTGACCCCTTTCTCTTCCCATCCATCCTCCTGCCTTGTCTAATGTGTTGTAAAAATAAACCTTATTCTTAACATATTAACTGTATGTTTTCACATCTTACCTTTAAGGATAGCATATCTGGGCCTGACTCTGAGCCTGCGGACTATCTCGTTCATTATTTGCATCCCAGGCTTCATTCTGCTCAGTCGACAGCTCAAGATGGAGGAAAAAAACGGGCTCCATGGAGCTCTGGCCAATGGCGGCACAGAGCTAGAGGCACTCAGGAAGGAAGAGTTTGTCATATCTAATTCTGACCAATCACAACAAACCTCAGACAACAGCACAGACAGGGAGACACGACTGTGACGGATTCAGCAGAACTGACCCCCTCGTCTCCTTCATATGCACACACACCACAGATAAACAAATATAAACACACATATACATGTAAACCCACAGTATGTGCAAAGTGATACTGTACACACACACACACATACACACACAAACACAAATGAGATTTGCAGGGAATCACATGTTGTAGCCAATCATCTCATATAAAGCTTAAATTCTATATTTGTACTACTGGACCTGTGAAGGCTTTGTGAATTTGACAGAAATTTGATATAACTGAAATATTTCTTGAATGTATTCGCTGTTTTTTTTCTTATAAAGCAAAGTGCAACACTATCTTTTCTGTTTCAGTGGTGGCACAAGAGATTAGATGGGACATCAAATTTGTACAGACGACCACAAAAACAGTATAATCCCAAAAAACAGCCCTTATAAAGCTGCCTCTTTGGGTTTTTCTTTCTTTCTGAGAAGCTTTTGTTTTGTTTTGTTTTTTTTTCTAACATAAATGTTCCTCAGTGGAAGAGAAGTGGCCTTATATACCAGAGGCACTAAATGCTATTAAAATGTATCGTAAGATGAGAAAAAAGGCCTTCAAAGAGACAGGAAGTGAGTTTTTCTTTTAATATAGAAAAGATAAACAGGCTGTGGTGAATATGTGTTTAAGTATGTATTTCAGAAGGTGTGAGGGTTTGGCAGTAGTTGATTTGACGTATGTGCCTCATTCACTCAACAGTTACCTCTAACTTATCTCTGTCCTCTGTCTGGATGATAGTAGAGAGGAATTTTGCAACAGATTGAACACATATTGGAATACTATTCCATTTTACTTTGAAATTTCAGACTGAATGTATGTCCTTGTAAGAAAAAAAAAGCTTAATCTTGACTAAATCTTTAAAACCTTATTTTCCTTTAAGGGTCCAGTGTGTAGAATATAGCACAAAAGAAATGCAGTATTCCTTAGTATGTTTTCATTTGTGTACAATCTGAAAATAAAAAGTATTGTTGTCATTAACGTAAAATATACTTTTACATATAGTGGGTCCTCATTCTCCGAGTCAACTGTGAAACTACAATAATTCAGTATGGACAAAACCAAACACTGGTTCCATAAAAAGGCCTTTTTAGTTTTTACCAGTTTTACCAGTTATGCAACCTCTGTAGGTTTTCTTCATGCTTGTAAGGGGAGCATAAGTGGAGAGTTATTCAGTTTGCATTTAATCTGCAACTTCACTGTTTGATGTCACTCAATCCTACACTCTGGACTTTTAAGATGAAAGTAAAGTTTTAAGTGTATTGCAGTTTGTTTTTATGCGCTCTATGGATGTGAACGTGTTCCTTTTTTATTCAAAATGGTAAAGATAGAAAATATAATTTAGTGAGACCTGCTTACCTGTTTGTCCTAGTGTGGATAATGTCCACAAGGGGGCAGTACCCCATATAACTCTTATCTTAACCTCACATTATTGAGGAGAAAAACAGTTTTATCAAGAATACATGGCATCCAGAAACTTTAATATGACAGGCAGAATTTGTCCTGTTGCAACAATGATAAAAGATATGTTGTTTATTGTCCCAGTCTTTAGGAAAATGACCCAACTGTGTGTGAAGTCTCACCATAGGAACTGTGCATTTATGTTACTGATGTGAATACGTTCTGTTTCTGTTTCCAGGCATTGATATATGTTATGTGTCATAAGTCAGTCTGTTTTTAGGTTATGTTAGGCTTTTTTTGTGTTTTCATATACATGCACCCACTCCTGGGTCGAAACCCACCAACCGAAGCATCATAGTCTAGTCTCGGGTTTTAACACTCTTCAGTTTATTCTCAATAACGGATCCATTCCAGCTCACAAGCAACTTGTTTGAAATCTGTCAAAATAATTCAAAGTAAAATAGCAACTTTATCTCAAGACAATATTTTTAAAAAAATAATACCCTGTCTTTGTAAGTGTATATCATATTATTATTTCTTAAGACTTTTTTGGCCAATTGGATATGTTAAAGTGTTGGCAGAGTAGAATACGTTGTGACAGTGTTGTCTTGGATTGAGGTTCAGTTTTAGGCACAAGTGAAGTACAAACTCAGTGAGGAGCAGTGAGGACTTAAAAAGAAGGAAGTCATTATCTCACTAATGTAAGGTATTTACTTGCATTAAAAATCAGAATGTAAATAATTTTCATGGATTATTTTTGTAAAATTTCAAAGGATATCTTAAATGTATTACTAAAATAAAACTTTTAATAGCCAATCAAATTACGTGTTGCTGTTTTTGTTTTTTGAAGCTGCAGATTATTCAAAAATGAGGCAAAGTATATAATAATGTCTTTATTAAACAAAATTCACTACATACAAATAAAAAGGCACTTCAATCGGATTTCTGTCTCACATGGGAATGTCAGGACACAACTTAAAGGCGCATTTTTGCATTTTTAAGATCTAAAACTATTGTTTTAAGCCAGATCATTTACTTATTATACTTATTATAAAAAAAAGAAAATAGATACACAAGAGGATCTTATGTAAGAGGTTCTGTCTTGATAATAAAAATGTAAGATTTCACCCCTTTTTGTGACACAGAAAACCTTTAATACCAACCTGAAAGTGAACAATTGAGCAGCTAGTGCAGCAAATATACTGTACAACAAACTGGACCTTCTGTGGCTTAGAAACATACATAAGACATATTTTAACTCCTATGTTTGGCCCAGTTCTTAATTTATTACAAACTATAAGCGGTTGACTATTTTCTGTCACTAAAGATTTTCAGTTTTATCTGTATCTATGGATACATTTGGTCAAATTACTAAGAATTAAGGAGGAAACTAAAAGAGGAAAAGTAATTGGATGTTTGAAAGTATTATCATCTACCACCATGACCTAAAAACATACAAACAAACAAACAAAACACACACACACACACTTCATCAGCCTTCATTAACAAAAGCATGTGAGGGTGACTTTCCTAAATGCTACTGTACATGCAAGCTGTATTTTCACAGGCATGCAAGCATAGCACAAATTTACATACTGTGGTGCAGCGTGTGGGTGCAGCAGGTTTCCATACTCAAACAGTAAGATAGAAGCAAACCCTTAGTATCCAGATACATCTAGAGCTGTTTGCCACAAATATACAGCACTTGAGCCAATGACAAAATCTTACCTTCCTGTTTGCACACATGGCAAAAAAAAAAATACACAAACCATAAACCACCACCTCCTCCTCTCCATATATTCTTTTAACATTATTGAGTGCTCTGTAATCAGAGTGAGGCAATTACTGACTGAACTCTCTAATTACCTTGTGCAATTAATCTACTAGAGAGTGCACTTGGGAATGCAATCTGCTTAGTCCACTTATACCAAGCAGAAACAGAAAACCACAAAGTATTCTGGTACCCTCAAAAAAAATTCTCCTATGCTTTAAAATCATCACTCATATAAGCCAAAGTCTGTACTTTGGTGGAGCCAGTCCTGGATTTGTGACACACTGTGACTGTGTTATATGATGGTAAAAAATGTGTTGCAGTGACTCTATTATGATTTGGCCGAGTTGCTGTGTAAACATCACAACCGTTAAAGATTTTGAATTTATTAATCGTCCTTTTTGTTTCCAGCATCTTGAAGATTCTGAAAAGATGAAAAACAAAGAAAAAGAAGATAAAACATTAGTTGATATGTCATGTCATGCAAGACCATATAGAGGCGCTTGGATTTTACAGAACTTCAAAAAATACTAACTTCTGTAGTCAAATTTTTTACATGTTTTCTTTCAGTTTCTCCTTGAAATGTTTGGGATGTGTTGTCCTCTGCTAGTATTAAAACAACCTTAACACTTTAGTTTGAATGTCAGTCTAACATTGTCAGGTAGTGAATGACCTGGAGAGCCATTTTTCTGAAAAGTCTTCCGTCTTAGCATTACCTGAAGCTCCTGATGTTCCTTCAACAGTCTGTCGTACTCCCTGGAAAGGCCCTCCATCTGCTTCTTCATTACATCTGCCTCTGACTGGGACTTCTTCAGGGCTGGAGATAAAACAAGCACACATAATCACAAGGAATCATCACTATCTTTAGCTACAAGGAGAGACAAAGACATACGGTTCTCATTTAAACTTTCCTAAAGTCAGAATATAACTTTTTAGGGGAAACATTACATGAATACCCACCATCTCCTGAGGTCTTCAGTTCCTCTTTCAGTGTTTCAATATTTTTCCTTAACAGCTCCATGCCCTCTGCAGTGGCCTTATCGCCCTTCCCTTCCATCAGAGTCTGAAATAGATCAAATGAAATGAACATCAGGTAAATAAAAAAATAGATTCTGGAACATAGAGGCTGCGTTCCACTACTTATTTTTATTTGAAAGTAATATTGATAGCAGTAATCTAAATAATCTAAAAAAACAAAATGCAAAACTTTAAATTCAGCACTAAAATTTTCATTTTGCTTTCTGATCTGATCTGGTCTACTAGCCTGCCGGTCTTATCAATGGAAGCTGCAGATTTGGTGATTCTTACAATAGTGACTTGACCCAACAAATGGAGAGCCCACCTTTTTTAGCAGCCCATTGTCCTCCATGTATTTCTTGGCAGTCTGGTTGGCATTGTCAGCCTGTGCCTGAAGAGCAGCTGTTGTGTTGGACACAGATGCCAGTTGGTTGATCAAGGTGACCACTCGTTTCATAACCCTGAAAAAACACAATAAAATTTCAAGACCTGGAGAAATATCTAATTTAAGGAATAGATCAGAGTCTGCAACCAACCTCTTTTAATGAATTTTTGATCTTTGTGTCACAATATCACTGGAAAAGTGCAAAAACTCACAGCCAGAGGAAGACAGCAAAACCAGAGATGTAGAGGTTCCTTTGGGCTCTGAAAAGCTTCATGTGCATGTGATCATACATGTTCGGTAGCATCTTAGCTTCTTTGCCAACCTCTTTCCCTGAATATTTCCTCACCTCACGCACAGCATCTGAAGAAAAAGAAGTCAGCATGTAATATTTTCGAAGCTGCACCCTTTCTATGTTATGCCACTTTCTTGCAGTTTTCACTTTTAAACTTTTGTCTCAGCCTGAAGCCTGTATGCTCTGATTCCATTACTGTGTGCAACAGTATGCCAAATCCCCCATTTTCCTCTCAGCTCATTGTGTTTATGTTTCGTAATGCAACAGTTCACATAATCTCAAGTGGTCAGCAGGGAGTGAGTTTTTAAAGAAAAATTAAAAAACTGACACGCTCAATGTTTCACTTACCAAGAAAGAGAACAATAAGTATTATGATCATTGTGAAAAATCCTTTATTCCAGAAAGACGCCACACTGTTCCAGATCCTCATGTGGAAAATACTCTGCCATCTGCAAGTATAGACACACAATCAAACTCATTATTTGGCAGGCCATATTTAACGGATAGTCCCTGACTTTCTCACTGTAAAACATACAATCACAATCTTGTCAAATATTACCAAAATTCACATCCTTTGCTTTATGTTTCTGTTGCATTGATAATGTCATCATATTATAGTAATGCAATTCTGATAATAAAAACACACCCAAATGTTACTCACCTCCTGGCTGAGATAAAGGGTAAACAGAGGATGATAAGAATTGCAATCTCCACATAGAGAAAGATGGCCACAGCGGTCCATTGCAGAGTCATCTCTAGTAAAGATCAACAATCGATAACCTGACAAAGACGTGAAAGCTCACAGATTAAAAGGCCAAAATTGAAATAAATAGATGCAGTTCAGTCAGTGCATAACAGCTGGAACGTTCAATGACGTGCATTGCTTTCCCTCCACTTTCTCAATAGAGCCTGTGTTAATTGAAAATGGTAACTTAAGCTCATTATCTACTCGCAACTCACATACCTCACGTAAATAGGGAATAAGGAAACTCTTTCAAACTCACGCCGTTGTTATGTACTTCACGTTTACCTTGGCTGTCAGGTTACACGCTTTTTTTTTTTTAAATGAAATGGGTAAAAAGATGTTAATGTGCTTAATTAATGCAAATATCAATAAAAAAACGTTTAGGCGGCTGATAAAAATTCGACTCTTTTCATCTTCGGTTAGGGTTTGGATCATTAATCAGATGCTACATTGATATGAAGTTAGGTTAGCGTTAATCTATTGTACCGCAATAGGGCTAGTGAAACACTTTAGCATCAAAAACAATCCAGTTTTGTAGTAGTAGTTTTGTATTTTAGTTAAGGCATCTTAGTTAAGGCATTTAATGCATAATGCAGGCATTAAGACACACAACTTACCGACAACTGAATAAAATACTAATTAAAAAAAGAAACGTCTGTTAACTTCTCCAGGAAACTGCAGCAAAGTTTAAGTGCTTCCTTGTTCCTGTTTTAGTGGCGTTTGTCTGATCCACAAAAGACTAAGCTTCCGCTTCTAATTTTCAAAATAAAATACTTTTTTTTATATTAGCTTGTGTGCGTTATGTACTAAGATGGGTAATTCTGTCCTTTATTTACATACACACACACAACATTTTTACTTTTCTTTGATGGCATAATTGCAACATATCCGATCTATTCCTTTAAGGAGAACAATCACAATACCTCTGACGCATTATATATGCTCCTGCTGCTCCTTCTGCCAAAATTGTAACATAAATAGCGGAAACCACTACCCACAAGTCTATACAAACAATGTTCTTTTCCAGAGAGCAAAAAATGTCCATTTCAAAGCTATTGTCCATCTGTTCTGAATTCACAAACACAGGAGAGAAAACAATATAGATACCGAGATCAGACTTTGAAATCTGATCAGCAGCGTTGAAAGCAAGAAGTCTTGACTGGGAACTGAGACAGAAATAAGCCGTACAACTTCAGTTTTACAGTTTATTTGACATACTTATAAAATATGGCAAAAAAAAAGTTAAAAATCAATTAAAACACATTTCAGTATGCTCATATTCCCAGATCATGCACTGACCCATATGTGGTTTGGAGGTAATCTATTACAGCTGAGGTACTTGATAGAGAATTGAATACTTTTCTCTCAGGCTGGGAGCTAACCCTCTCTAGCATGTAGATAAGGTGGTGGTGAAAGCAGGTGAAAGGAGTTCCCTGCTCTATGGAGATGTCCACCCAGTCCCATATACATTCCAGAGGAGTGTCCTCATAGCCAGTGAACATGGCAGGGTTAGCAAGCAACCCACGAGCAGCCATCACACCTATTATGAATATCCAAACAAACAAGAAATTAGCAAATTTGAAAGCACAACATGATATATGCATCTATTTTAAGCTGGAAAGAGTATTTGAGTAAGGCTAAAATATGCTTAAAACAAACCTACCATCAACACCAGTGAGTTTGTGAGTGGACTCCACATCACGGAGGTATTTAATGTCCCCATTGGCAATGACAGGGACAGATACACTGTCTTTGATTGTCTTTATAGCATCATAATGGACTGGCTGGTGGCGTTCTTCCGATGTACGGCCATGAACTGTTATCCATGACACACCAGCTGATTCAGCCTTCTGGCACAGATCCACTGTCTGCCTGAGGTCCTTGTGAATTCTGTGGGTGAAGTGAATTTCTTTTGTAAACATTGTTATTACAATTATTAGATTTTGACCCTTATGTAAATACAGTTATGTGGAATAAAATATGACATCTTTCTAGTTATAGACTAATGTCAAACTGCTTCAGGTTTTTACCTTATTTTGATGGACGCTGTATAGTTTGGATTGTCCACTTGATTTCTCACATGTCTGACCATGTCTTTCACAAGTTCAGGCTTGTTGATGAGGCATGCACCATACCCGGCTGACATAGCCCATCTAAAAACACAGCAACAAAGCAAATCAAACAATGTAGATGATATATTGCAAAAATATTAAGGGAGTGCAGAGTTTATGGTGAATTTTTGTTTTAATTATCCTCTCAAGCAGGCTGACACAGCACTCAAAATAGTAGGCATTTAGAAAGAAAAAAATAATTTTCCAGTTAAAATGTATTCATGAAACATTTTCAATATAATATCAAAACGCTGAAATAAAAGTAATAAACAGTGGCTGGAGATGAAATATGTTACGCCCAACACTAAGATACTGCACCTTTGTGGACAGCCACAGTTGAGGTCAACTCCGTCTGAGAAAGGTGCTACCACACAGGCTGCATCAGCCAGAGTCTGGGCATCGTGGGCAGCAAATTGCACAACCAGAGGCCTGTCATCTGTAAAGGTAAGAAGAAGTATTTGACAAGCAAAAAGAAAACACACCATTTAAAATGCATTCATGAAGTGGATCATTTGACATCTTTTGGGTAAAAATGTTGTACACTGAGAGTAGTGGTGCAACACGAAATTATGGTAGTGCATATTTGCAGCTTGTGTTGCAGTGTTAATTACTCACGCTCATTAGTAGTGAATTCACTGTCTCTGGCTTTAACGGATCTCATGAAGTCAGAGGCAACTATCATTGGGGTGAAGCAGATATCACAGTTGTATTTCCTCACTAAGGACCTGAATGCAAGTCTTTGGAGGGAAAAAAAATTACCACAGTGTGCAACAAACATAGACAATCAAGCAAAGTAACAATTTCCTATAGAACCTCTCATCTTAAGACAAGTGTGCAGAGGAAAATATTCACATCTAAATGTGTCATGTTATAAGAACTGAATCTTAAGTGTTTTCCTCTTTAGACTCTTATCTGCAGAAAATGCTTAAGTAAGAGGCAAGTTTCCTTTATACCAATACCACTTACTTTGAATATCGAACCATTGGAGCACATATTTTCAGGACCTTTCCCTTTTCAAACATGTCCATGATGCTGTTGTTCCCGTTAGAAGTCTTCATCCTTTCCAAATAATACTGCTAGACAACTAGCATAACAAGCTAACGAGAAAAATAAGGCTAAAGGACTAAAGCTACTTTTACGAACAGTTACTGTCGACTGACATCTATCTTATTTTTTCACAGCACAGGGCAAACTGGATATTTACTGTGAAATCCAACAATATTGCACATAAATACAATGACATAATTAGGATCACTTCGGAACAACATTTTAACAACAACGCCTCAGTACACCATGCGGAAAAGAAATGTGGGCGGGTGTCTGAGGCATGACTTTTGAGGTGCATACCGCCACCTACTGTACCGGAGTATGTAGCATGGGCTACATGCTACATATTTTACATCACATTTAATACTTATACTAATAATAATACTACTGCTACTGCTACTACTACTGTTGCTGCTGCTACTACTACAACTACTACTAATAATAATAATAATTATTATAATAATCTTGTTGTTCCTAATAAATCCTTAAGGTTCCATTTTCTTCCTGCCTTACCTGTTTTTATTTAATACGATCCTTTCTTCTCTAAATTTCATACATTGCAAAAGCATATGTTCAACACTCTCTGATAATATACAGTCTGAGCATTGGGATTTAATCCTGAATAATCAAATCTAGTGATAAGCTTCAGCAAAGTGCCTATTTAGAGTGCTTGTTCTTGTAACAACATTTTTCTATACTAGTACTCTATACTAGTCACTAGCATTTTATCTGAGGAACATGAAGACAGCAGTCCTATCTATTTTTTAAAAAAGAGAAAATTCAGGCATGGATGTAGTTGTGTAAAGGAAAGAGAAAGATGGTTTTACATTGTATACTGCAAGAACTAAACTTTTTTTTTTCCTCTGGCGGCGTGTTAACTTAGCTTATCACAAAGACTGAAAGACTGAAAAAGAGGAGACAGCTGTCTTAGGCTAGAATTGGAGTTAGCCAGCTTAGACTGCACCGCTTCTTCCCACAGCACATTAACCCCTATAAAATGGCTAATTGTGTTAAGGATCAGGTTTTTGGATGAATTAAACAAATTAGCAACAGTGTATTAATTGGCTAGATTTACAGATGCTGGTAGGTTTTATTTGTGTGCTATTGTCAACATTTCTGGTCTTTAGGTGAGGCTCTTCAAATTGGCCACTGTATGAATTTTGCAGTTTTTTGATTTTTCAAAATATTTTTCAGGCAACCCTTTACAGAAACAGAACATTATCAAAAAATTTATAAGGTTTCAATATTTACCGTGCAGGCCGTCAGTCTTTTTCCTTTATATTGTTTGCTACTTTTGTTTTAGACCTGCACCCACTTGGGGTTGGATGTACATACACTTCACCTTCTTTGGCATTGATTCACTTGTTTCAGTCATTCAACAATCAGTCGTGTATCAGTAGCCTGGGGCAACAGGTGGAGGCTGGAGGTACTCCTGAGGTACCCCCGGGCTGTCTTTGTGAGCCTCTCTCTCATCAGTGCTTGTGTAGGAAAGTGGTGGACCGTTTGCTCCCCTGTGATCTCCTGACAGCCACTCACAGTGTTTCCACTTCTGTCACTCGCCTCCACATTCATATCTGTGTACGTTAACTCCTGTAATGAGCTTCTCTTTTGAAATTTCTTCTTGAGGTTCTTTAGGTTGGTGATGACTGATGGCTTTGCTTCCTGGTTCTTTACAGGCTGTTCAGTGAGAAGTACAGAAAAGAGTACAGAAAATAAAAAATATGGCACAAAAATATTTTTGAAAAATAAAAGGAACATTAAGTTCAAAGAAAATTTGGTGTCAAATCTTTGGTATATTTTCAAATCTTAAGGAACCAAACGACCTTTTGCTACTGAGTCCTGTCCACTTCAAACCAGTAAAAAAAAAACAACAGAAACACATATCCCTCACGTGAAATAACCAAAGTTGTTCAAAAGTGTTCATTCATACAGGAACCCATCATCAGTGTCCTGTTAGTTGCTAACAGCTTAATAGAGTTTGTGGTGTCTTGGGTACCCCTAATCATTAGCAGTTTATATTGTATATCTTTAGATTAAAGCATGACATCCATCAGTAGTGTTGCTACCAGACAAAATCTAAATCTATCTAACAGAGCACCTTTACCTTAACTGGAAGAGGGGAGTTATCATGTGGGCATTCCTCTTAAGGTGGAGTTTAAGGGTAAAGTTTCTTTGGTGACAGGACTGCAGAGTTCCTCAGGTTATTTGGTTAGTAAGGGGGAGCTGGTGGAATATCTTCTTGTGAAACAGGATGATTGACACTTCGAAGGGGAAATGTGCTTGGAGGCAAACTTGTGTTATAATTTTGTTATCTTTTGGGAGACAGTAGTTTTTATTAATCCATGGTCTGAGACCTCTGAACCCATACGTAAAGACATGTGCGTGTGTTCATCTTTTTATCTAGTTATATTTCAGATTTCACACCAAAACAATTAGTTAAGTTCGTAACTTTGTACAAGGGACAGTATTTTTCCTCACCCACTGTTTTAAAAACATAGGCACTGCTATACATCTACTTTTGCATAATGCTGCTTTCAAGGTCTGTAGGAAAAAGGATGTTCCCAAGCTTTGAAGTCAGACTTGGTGGGCACTGAATTACAGAGAAAAATTGTGACCTACTTTGATGTTTAAGCTATCCTTTGTGGAAAATACAAACGGCAAAAATACAAATTTCTGGCTGACATGAGAAGAGGCTTTCTGATATGTTTTCTCAGTCAATTTCTCACCATAATCATCCACCGTCATGGCTCAAACAATTTTTCCAAATAACACATTTGCCAAATACTGGGGCTGCTTTTGAAATGGGATTTTCTCTAAGTGTATATCCAAATTACTATAATTTTGACACTGGCTCAGTTGCATGCTATCTCATTTATCTCCATTTCCCAGTGTCTTCGCTTCAACTCAACAGCAAATCCTGATAAATCAAAATTACGATCTATTGTGTTGGCAGTGTAATGTGAGGAACTAAATTATTTCTGCTCTAGATTGAAAGCAAATTCCCTCTAGTAATTTCACTCTCTGGCCACAGGAGGGCACTGAAGCAGCACAATTTTAGTCTTTTTTCAAAAGAGGACAATTTACCAACTCGTAAATTTTTGGATCTGAACAGATTTAAAGCAGATCAGTCTATTCAGTCTGATTTAATGGAAGTGGCTGGGGTTTGAATATAACTTCCACTCAATTAAATTTACTCTGTGGCACCGGAAGCATCATAATTGTTAAGAAACAATGACATGAGCCCTTAAAAAGCAAAACAAAGGCAGATATACTTGCCTTTCCCTAAGAGGGGAAGGTAAATCTATACATGCAGTTGTGAAAGTGTTTGCTATTTTTAAGGCCAAATATATGAATAATTGTCTCAGTCTGCTGTCATCTTTTTGTGAGAAAAGGACAAGGGCTATCTCATGAGAGACACAAGTGATGAACTAATGAACTCTTTATTTCAAACTGGCACTGAATAAGTGAATAAGTGACATATATATAAAAAAAGCATCAACTGATACATCAATAACTCAGGTGTCAGGGAGGGTCACAAAAATCTCTTGCTGTGACTGTAAATAGACGCGTTCATCAGCCAATAAAATCTCAGAACTTAAAACTTCAAAAGAATAAATACAATTTCAATCCAAGTCAAGCCAAAGAAAGTGATAGCAGTGGAATGCAGCTTGTTATGTCACTAGCAAGTTAGTGAGTGATATTAAAAAAAAAATACTATCTCCCTCAGTAAAAATCCACACTCTCATGATCCCTCTATATTACCTACTTGATCAGTTGGTTAAAGATTACACAAGATCTCTTAACCTACCAACATGTACATAACACACTATGAGTCACAGCTATCAACATTAGCCAGGGAGGAGCTTAGCATATGCTAATATTCTGCAGAAATACGCAACACCCTGTGAGGAAAGTAATTAAGTTCACCATGATCCTTGTACAGTGTGGATAAATTAGAGATTCTTTAGCATACATCCAAGCAGAAACGCAACATTTAATTTCCTTTTCGTTTCCCTTACAAACTAGTCACACACACGGTTCTAAGTGCACTCTCCTCTAGTATTACAAACAAGTTAAAACCAAATCACTCAGCATACTTGGACCACCTTGATGTGACATGAGGAGAGTGTATGTCTTTTCCTCTGCACGTGAGTCAAGCCTACATAAAATAAAAGCATATTAAATGTGAGCATGTCTCTGAAAACCAACAAGCTGCAGAGTGAAGCATTTTATGTGATATCACTTCCTGATACGGACAGATCATCCATTTGCAGGGATATAAACACATCAAAACAAAACTGATGGATATGTCATCCACTTTGTCCATGTCGTGTCATCTCTGATATCTGAGAATCGCAGCACAGATGCGTCTTGTCCACAGATTGAGAGGGGCACTTAAAAGTACAACGAGCTACACAAGTGTAAAAAGGAAACACAGCAGGTCAAAGGAAGTCAGCCTCGGGGGGATGCTACAGTATAGAGGCCATGGGAATTACCACCCTTATCTGTCCCCAGCCACCTGTCCCCTCCTCCCACCCTCACTGAGGTAGCTCTCTGCTGCCAGCCGCTTCCAGCTCCACACTGGACAGGAAACGCTTGGATAGTCGGTGGCAGTCGTAGTTCAGCTCTGTGGTGTAGACTGCGCTGGTTTTCTTGGGGTAGATGATGGCGGTACTTTTGAAGTGCTGCGGCCGATGGCGAGGCTGAAACTCCAGCTGTGTCTTGTAGTGGCGCCAAGTACTGTGGGGCACTGCCACGATGGTCTGCATGCAGTGTTCGAGACCCTGGCCCCACGGCTGCAGGGAAACGCTCTGGATGAAGTGGCGGTCTGAGTTGTAGTGCAGAGATGATGTGTATCTGCGGAACAGGGGAAGTATAATGGTTTATTTGGTTCAAAACTATGGATTATCCATTGCACTACAATGCAATATTCATCCAAGTCCACTGTCCTCTTGTTTGCCTTTGTTCACACCTTGTAATTTTTCAACCATCTTTGTACATATTAAAGCAAAAACACCACGGCCTGCATGTCTTAATGCTTCTCATGATGTGCCATTGTTTGGGTGTGACTTCCTTGCTCTATCAGCAAGTCTGACCCTGTACAGAACAGGTCATATTAAAGCCAACCCACCTTATTTCCTTCGGCGGTAATGGATCAAGTGCTATACCTTCCCCGAAGGACGATGGCTGTAGCTGCTGGAAAGATCCGGTGGGTAAAACTGAAACCTGCAACCAAGAAAAAAAAAAAAAAAAGCTCCACCATCAACACACAGGGAGCCAAGTTTTCACAGGCTCAGATCAAAGCTGGAGCAACCCACTTTCTTTAGTCGACCAGAACATGCATGGAAGTGTTCGCCTGGAGGTATTTTTGTCACAGAACTTTCACAAACATTTGGTTTGCTTCACTTATAATTGTCTCAGAATAGGCAAGTCAGCAAAAACAATGGGCATGGTGTGACTGGCAGACATTTCACAGCTAACCTCATGTGTGCAGAAGCAACATCTATGCAAAGCAAAGCTAAACTACCCTGCAACATTCACTTAACGCATTTTTGGAAAGCATCAGGCTTTCATGCACGGAAAAGTGAATTCCTAGTAGTATGCCAAGTCTTAAATATCATATTGCAAGTAATGGAATGCACTGGCTTTTCGGATGAGAAATGTTCAGCCGCAAATTGTGGTCGTTTGCCTTTATATTAGAGGGAATTGATACATCGCTTAAATAAGATGTAGTCAGGCTGTGGTGTTACCTACCAGAGAGCCCCTTCCCTCGTCCTCACACACCGGGGTCACACCCCCGGCTTTCTCTGCACACGCAGGCAGCAGCCAGGCGCTGGGGCTCGGGCTCGGGGGTAACCCGGAGTCGGGGCTGTCAAGTCCTCTATCAGCCCTGCAGCTCATCATATCCAGCGGATCTCCTTCACATACATTTGGCAAGTTCAACCTGCCAACCATTTCTAAAGAAAGGTTGCAAAACTCCAGCCAGTGAAACGCAGATTTCGAAAGATCAACACTTCCAGATTTGCAGTTCCGTGAGAGACAAAGAGTTTGTTTTGATGCAAAGTCCACACGCGGTGAACGGCTCACCTCCTCCGGGGCAAGAGAGCACGGCTGCCCGCTGGAAATATCATCAACCGGGCGGCAAGTCAGTCCACCAACCGAGACTTTAAAACCACTTCACAACAAGAAAACTCAATCAATTCTTTACTTTCACGGTAATATTTATGTATATATAAAAGCACAGCCCAGCTCCAAGAAAAATGTGGGTTAAGCATTCAGGAAAGTTTGTCCACTTGTGAGCTGCGCAGACAGACGGTGTGAAGGAGTCCTGCTGCTGCCCGCCGCTTCTCTTCAAACTTCTTCCCTCAAAGGGGCCTTCAGATCCACAAATGTAGGAAAGGAAACGCCTTTTGAAGTATTCACGGGCTCCTGATTGGATGGGGGATAAGTGGCAACCAGAGACGGAGCTGGTCATGGGAACCTTTCCAGCCCCTCATTCAAACTGAACCGTGGTTTAGAAAAAAAAAAAAAAAAAAAAGTGGGTTGATTATTTTTTTCCTGGTATTGTGCAAAATGTGCAAATTGATGCAGTGAGCACCCGTTTTGATGAAGTGCAAGGGGAAAACTGGTGGCAATATTTTAATAGTGTTAAACAGTTGTCTGTGTAGGATACAATACAGACAATAGAAACAAGTAACAATTAGTACCTGAAGGCAGCAATGTGTACAGTAATGCAGTTACATTGAAAGGACTGGCTGAACTTAGAGGTATCAACATTAGTGATTACAACTGACCACTGCCACATCAAATCAATTTTTTTTCTAAAGACTGTGATGGACTGTGAACATCACTGAGTACATGGGAGAACAGCTTCAGAGACCCACTTCACTGAGTTTGTCTCAATGAAAATTTATAATAAAGGAATATTTCTCACACTATATAGAGTCAGAGATTTTGCAAATTTGAGAGCAAAAGAGAGAGAGGATTAAATCATTACAGAATATTTTGGACTGACTGCTCACATGTACACATAATTAGTAAATACCAAGTTATGTCTCCCCCCTACTTCCTAGCTTAAAAATTACAACCAGATAAGTGGGTTTTTAATGTCAAAACAAAGTCGGCCTCATGCCTCACTGAAGTTGCAGCGAATCCAAAGATCTCCTTCGTCCTGGACTTTGGTTTCCTTCAATAGAGTAGGCTAATGTTCACAAAAAATCTGAACACCTACGGCGCATGTCCTCTTTAATGGATGGCAGAGATTCACACAAAATTTCAACCTGGAAACCTCGACTGGAAATGAAAACATTTGAGGAGAAACACAGATTTCCTTCACATTTTGTTCAAAAATCAACGTAAATCGAGATAGTCATTCAGGATAAAATATGTTTTAAAGAAGCAGCCAGAAATTTAAGCTACACTTGAGTCTTCTGAGTGCAAATGCATTATACAATGATGTACAAATGTTACAAAGCTCAGATTTTAGTGTCAAGAAAGAAAGAGATGAGAAATTGCAGAAGTAAATGACTTATGTAACAACAGCAAGTAGCAGTTGAGGAATGTCCTTCATGATTCAGCTTCTGCTTTGGTTCGTACAACTGTCGGTCAGAAATTTCAGTCCACTTTGCACCTTTCCTTTAATTCTCACCAATAACTGAAAGAAGGACAGTGAAGTCTTTGAGATGAATATCCTGCACGTGGTTTAGATCATGTGGGTGTTGATAATCCCATCTTGCAACCTTTTTTATACACAAGATGCTGTTTAAGTGTCTGTGTCTGTTCACAGTCTCTTCTTGATGAGTTTCTCTAGTTTACGGATGCGTGACGACTCCTGCTCAGGTGTCGGGGTACTAAAGGACAAGGACGGGCCGCCGTCGCCACCTGAAGGTGGGGTGGGTAGCCTCTGTCTGAAGAGCTCAAGCATGCTGCTCTGTTCGCTGCGTCTCAGACCCTACACACACATCCACACACAAGGACACACAAACACGGGGAAATCAGAAATACGAAACTTTGAGTCTATTACACACTAACAGTGTTAGAGGGTTAGTCCTACATTTTGGGAGTTATTCTTATGTGCTTTCCTGCCAAAAATTACACGAGAAGATAAATATCATCCTCAGACCTGTAAATTCAGTATGAAGCTGGAGCGGCATGTTAGCTTAGTGTTACTGTCAAAGGTAACAAAGTTTACCTTCCACTACCTCTAAACCCAGTCAATTTGCACGATTCCTTTGTTTAATCCAAATAATAAACAAAGTGTACGAAAGAAAATAGCTACAACTTGTAGTTTTACGGGGGACTTTGTGTTCATGTTAACTAGTGAACTTCAGAGCTGCTGGTGTACAGATTTTGTTGCCTTAAACAGAAAATCTTGCTTGCTGTTTCCCCCCTGAAAAGCTAAAATAACTGTCTTCTTCATCCAGCTGTATACTGAAGAAATAAATCTTATAACGATATTGATCTTGACATCGAACTCCTAATGGGAAAGCAAAGAAATATTTCTGAAAATGTGGATTATCCCTTGGAAATTACTAGCAGTTTCAAACTGACTGACCTTCATGTCCAGAATCTTCTGGAAGGTCTCAGGATTGCCATCAGCCAGGAGCTTGATGTAGTTGTCTACAAACACCACTGGTGGTTCATGCGGGGCCATCACCACCTGCAGAAAAGAAGAGTTCAGTGTTGGTCTCAACCCTCCCTCCTTTCCTGTGAACCATCATGGGACGACCCGAAAGATCTATAAATGATCCCACATGGGGCAGCTACGGCCCAAATGAGGGGAAGGAGGGAGGGCTGGAACTGACAAAAACAAAGCATTTCTAGTTGCTAACAAAGTCAAGACTATGGTTCTATATTTAGGATCTCATTTCTTACTCTTTTTTTTTTTTTCTTTTAACACACCACTTACTGTATGCATGAGTGGGCAAGAATAACTTTCACCGGTAATTATTTTTGGGGTAAAAAGAGTCTGGGCAAAAATCTGCATTCGTCAAGAGCAGGCAAAAAAGGTTTAATGGGGCACAAGTTGGTCTGGTTTGGATTCTCTTGGCTGTTTTTTTCCCCCCAACAATAGAGGCCGAGAGGAAAATGTAGATCGGATAGCATTTCTCGCAGCCGCTACAAAGAAGGCAGACCCACACATGGCTGACAGACCCCCACCTTCGGTCTCATGCATACACATGCACACAGAGATCATCTCACAAAATGTTTCTCCTTTCCCTAATTACAAAAAAAAAGACCACTAATCTGTATTTCTGGCTTTACTCTTCTGTTTTTACTTAAGGTAAATGAAATGTGAAGGTGAGTTGCACAGGAAGGGAGAGCGTGAAAGAAAGAGAGGGAAGAGCAGGCATGAAAGGCTGAGGATTGTGTGGAATTCTTTGCTTTCTTACTAGTCCTGCTGACTGAGTGATTTACTTAGCAACTGTCCTGGAGCCAGGCCAAGGGAAAGGCCTGTAAAGGGACCTTGTAAAAAAAAGGAAAAGGAGAGGGGGAGTTTAAGAATGAAATAGGGCATTAAAAGGGAGAGCAAGAGCAACAAAGTCAGGGGGCAATCATTCAAGCTAAACAAGGGTGTTGAGGGGGGGGGGGGGGGGTTATGCATTTAAAATAAAACCCAAAAAAGAAATAAATAGGGGGGGTGATGTGAGGGAGA
>JAQNCA010000029.1:12803684-12814456 GCA_029783725.1 Acanthurus tractus | reverse complement strand
CCCCCCCCCCCCCCCCCCCCCCCCCCCCCCCCCCCCCCCCCCCCCCCCCCCCCCCCCCCCCCCCCGGCCTTTAAAATTCTCCCCAGAAGAGAACTTCAGAGGTGGGAGAGAGAGCTGGAGCTATGGTGGGCTGGGCTGGAAGCACATGGAAAACAGCCACGTCTCACAGGCATCGAATCAACCAGGAGAGGCTGTCTCAGACAGACAGAAAGAATCCTACATACTTTGAACACAACTGAGCTCTGGATCACTAAACAGACAAACCAATACAGTCTTCTCTAACACCTAAACCAGATACTTGGTACTTGATAGTGTTTTTTGCAGCAGCTACAAAGCAGGCAGGCCAACAGCTATGTTAGAATTTCAGAAATGAGATCTTAAGAAGAAAAATAATGGAATCATTGAGTGACACAGAGAATTATCAACGAAGTTCCCCTCTGTAGTTTTAGCATGTAGTTTGCTTCTTGTTTTGATTTTATGACTCAGAACTTTTTTTGTTTTGTCTCAGAATCATAACTCTCTTCAGCATTTTTAGATTTAAACAAAGGAGCTCTGATTGAAATATTGTTCACTCTTTTTATGGCAATTGGAGTTTTTCTCATAATAGTTGATTAATTGACTATCAAACCCAAGAGTCCACACTGTTTAGTTGGAGACTAGTTACTCATGAGGGGTTCTCCTGCTCTTAAAAACTTGGTTTGGGTCTAATCCAATCAGATTACAGCTTATTTGTAAACAAACTTTCAAAGCTAGTCAAACCTACTTCCAGGCCAGCCCTCTCACATTTTTTACTAATTCCTGGTTTCCTGTATCAGAGACCTATTTGACAAGAACTGATCATTATTACTGGTTGAAAAAAAAGGATGTATCTCTTGCAAATAATAGAACAGCTGACTTCTTTTTGTGAGAAGTCGATTACTGCTAAGAGGCTACAGTCCCTACACAAAACAGCAACGAGACTAAGTTCGAAACCAGCCTGTGAACACTGTGGAGACTTTGGCAGCCAAAGATCCAGACATTTCCTCTAGGAGCCAACACCACAACTTTAAAATTGATGCTTAGGTTAGTCTGCATTTCCTGTGCAAAGAAAGGTAACTGTTTGCTAACACGGAAGAACTTTATAAGGTGATAATATGTCAGTGTTGTGCTTACAGCTTGTTTCATTGCTCCCGAGTGAAAAAATAAAAAGAATGCTGCTTAAGTTTATATCCACTTTACATGTATTTGTAACATTAACAGGACAGTTTTGATCAGTGTGAGATCATTAAATCAACTCCTGAACTAAAACACAAGATAACACAGTCTTTATCTTGCCCTAATGAACTGCAGTTTCTCGGCGGGGGCAAGCTAGATTTAATTTCAGGTCCCAGCGTTACAGAGTGTAACTTAAAACTAGACAGAGGGATTCTTGTTTCAGCCTTCTTTCACTGGGTTTGTCTTTTAAAAGCACAAGTCTCAGCCCAAGGTGGAAGCAATTACTTGTGAGAGGCCTTGATGTTGCAAAATGCTGCCCATCAAACAAAAGCTTCTTTTTACTCAAACGGGCTTTCTCTTTGTGAGGCCATAAATGAGCACTGAAGAAATCTTTGCATAAAAATGGTCCTTTTGTAAGAGAATGCACTCAAGAGAACTCATACCATTTAGCCACCAGTAAGAAAAAAATAATGTTGTAACTTTTTTTTTGTCATCTTGTGCAACATTATCTCTCCTTTTAAATTTTAGAGCTGCATCATTCGTCAATCATCCTAATTACTGCTAAAAATTTACTATTTTAGGATATCTGTTATCAGGGGCTTTTTTTTGAATGTTTCATAGTATCAAATATCTGGCTTTTCCAGTCATTATGTGTCTTATGCTTTCAAAGTAATGCATGTGGGTGCATCACTCGGAGGGCCTTCATGCAGTGTCAGCTACGTTTGTGAGAGATCACATTCCAGAGGAAAAGGCGTATTGGCACTCGACCCAGAAAAAGAGCAGACAGTAGTGGGCTGATGTGAATGCATTCTCTAATTCTATATTGTGAAACCCTCTTTAATGTATGGCAGATGGGTGGAAATGCCTGTATATACATCCAGGGCATTCTTCCAGGAAACAAAGACAGGCCTCACGCGGGCCACATGAACCAATGTTCATCCTAGTAAAAAACAGTCAGAGGAGCCAATCAAATACAAAATGGTTAGAAGGAAAATGGGAAAGTGAATCTGAAGGCTTGAGTCAGAGACAGGGTGTTACTTTTAAATTGAAAATAGTATAAGCTCTCTAGAGAAGATCACACTTTGTGATGCAAACATCATCAGTCTGACCAAGATAACCTCAGGAAGGAAAGAAGGCCTCCCCAGAGTCAGAGGGAAAATAAAGGGACAGGCAGGCGTGTATCCTCAGTTTGAGTGTGTGTGTGTGTGTGTGTGTGTGTGTGTGTGTGTGTGCATTGTTGTACACTCCAGGGACGGTTAATTAGGGTGGGGTTAATCTATGGCAGCCACATATCAGTGGCCTCTGGGGAAGGTTATACTGAGGCAGCTGGCTCAATCCTGTGTTTGCTCTCCTCACTGAAAACAAACACTCTGTATACACCATGTTACACCAAACGTGTGAATGAATGTTTTTTCGTGAGTAGACGCATGATTGCATGTATTACTTATTCACCAACTCACACCTTTCCTCTGGCTTAAGGTCAGCCACATACTGTGTTCAAGAATATGTGTTTGTGTCTTGTGTTGGCCCGCCTCTCACTCATTAAACCAGTAGTACACGAGCTCGATTGCTATACCCTCTTATTTTATGGAAACATGCTCATAAAGCGCTATTGTGAGTGGGGTTAAAGACACAATTAAAGGGTTACTTTGCCCAAAAATAAACTCTAAGTAGATAATCTGCTCGAATGATTCAACACAAACATTTTAATACAGGCTCGCCAGTCAAACCACAAACACTCTAAAGGAGAAATGAGAGTTTAGTCTATTGTTGCTGCTAACGATGGAACCTCAATCAGTGGAAAAAACAACTTGCTGTAAGTTGTGCCAGACTTTACTCTGTCAAGCGTTAGCATCAACACCAAGGGTAATGTTTGACTGGAAATGTCAGAGTTTCAACATCAAATCTGTGCAACTGCAAACAAGAGATAAAAAAAAGTCATTCGGATTGCACTTACACAAAAGGGTCTATGTAAGGTTCTGAGCCTTTAAAGGTCAGAAACTGAAGCTTTGCTTGTAAAAATGGCCAGCATGAATTTAGCCACCCAAGATAAATGTCATAAAACCTCAAGTGTCCCATAAAGATTGAGCTGCTCTAATAATTTGTTTAAGCTGAACTACTTTGTATTCAGACCTAAACTCAGGTTCCCATTAAAACCCATCAGTTTAAGATAAAGGGGCTCATTCAGAGTTTATGTGTGAAAGATAAACTGTTTAAAAGTATTTCTACTGGCCTCAGGAGCAAGGTTGAGTGTTTTTCCAACACTCATCTGAGAAAGGTTAGGCTTTGTGCTGATTCACACACAAAAAAAGAGTTGCATTTGAAAGCTGCACAGCCAGACTTTACCAAGTAGAGCTTCTACACTGGAATCCATTTTGCATTCGTCTCATCCTCCTCACCTTTAGGATCATCTCTGCACGGGTCATGCCTTTCACCACTATTTTGGTGTAGCTGGCAGGTGCCTTGCGGAGCACCTGGGAGCCTATTGAAGGCAGATCCAACAGGACCGTCTTCAGGGAGTGAGTGTCGAGGAGTAGCTGTTGGGGTTGGACAGAAAAGACAGGAAAGCAGGAAAATAGAACATTTAATCAAGGTTAAACGTGTCTGTGCACAAACTCAACGTACTGCATGAATGTTCTGATATTATAATGTAAACTTACTTGTTCAGCTCCCACCATGCTGATGGGTTTACATCTGAACAGGTGGTTGATAAATTTGGGAATGAAAGAACTAAGGAAAGAAAGAAAGAAAAAAACAAAACCATAAACTTCATGAACCTTTCATCATGGCTAAAGGATAGGATAATAATGTGTGTGTTAAAATGTGTGTGTGTGTTGACTGTACTTTGTGAACTTGATGCAGAATTGTGTGAAGTATTTGCGTGTGGAGGCCAGATTGTCTCTGATGATGGGCACATTTTGCTTTATGTGCATGATGATCGACGTCACATACGGACTCTGGTCACCAACATGCTCCACACTCTGCCACGGCATCTAAGAGAGAGAAAGACAAACAGAGCTTCAGAGCTTTGGCATCAGAGGTCAAAGACAAGTAGTGTTGAAGGGCCGTCGTTTAGCTCACTCGGTGGCGCGTCCGGCGCGGCCCAGAGATGTGGGAGGCTTTGGCCTCTGCGCAGCGGTCGTGAGTTCGAATCTGACCAATTTGCTGCATGTCACCCCCTCTCTCTATCTCCCCATTTCAACTCTGTCCTATCCAATAAAGGCCAAAAAGCCAAAAAATAATCTTTAAAAAAAAAAAAAGACAAGTAGTGTTGAAGAGTTATATTATGAAGTTAATGAGGACATTTTGAAATTTCTGAATTGAATATTAGCTTAAAGGCCTTCAAAAAACTTGCAATAAACATGTTATGTCAGATTCTTGGAGTCTCTTTTGAAGGTTTAAATATGGTGATGTTCATTTGACTTTTTCATAAATGCTAAGTGTATTGGATTCTAATATTGAATATATTAGCTGAATGTGTCTGTGTGTCCAACCTTGCTCATAGCAGTGAGAGCGGGGTCACAAGCAGCATCAAGATCTTGAACGAGTAGCTGGATACTATTTGAGATCACACTGAAAAAAACACAACAGTGAGTGATTGACAACATTGAAAACAATCTTGAAATAACAAAAAGTAAGATCTTTTTCCGCGAGGAGAAAAAAAAACCAACTCTCTTACGTGCTGAAAGTATCCATCTCCCCAGTCAAATTAATTCTCTCTACAAGGACTTTATCTACTTTCTCCTTCAGCTTCTCCTCCAACTGGAATACAAACAAACAAAACACAAGCATGAAACATAAAAAACTTCATTACTTAGAGTGCATCCCATGAAATGTGAGTTTGTCTTTTTAATTAAAACATCGTCTTAAAAACTGCGAAAGTATGTGCGCTTGCAAAAAAAACTAAAAGGATGAAACCTTTCCAGTTGTGTGGTAATTATAACTGCCAGTGTGAGTTCCTTAAAAACACTGATGAAACACCAGTCAAATACTCAGTAAGAGACACCACAGGCGTTTTTTTTATGTGTGTGGATGTGTGTGTACACGCCTGTTGTGTGGTGGCCAGGCAGTACTCTGCAGTGCTGAGGATGCTGCAGATCAGGCAGAGCTCGTCCATAGTGAACTTTGCAGCTTCTGAGCCTTCTTTCTCCTTCAGCAGACTGCTGATGGTGAGACCCCCACTGTTACTGCTGGATCTGCACAGAGGGATGGATTTTGATGAAGAAAGAGAAGAACAGCAGTAAAGAAACAGTCAGAGGGGTTAACACTTGGCATATATTGCTCATATTTGACCCTTTTAATAGCTATATTTCTTGGGTAGAGCTAGTGCTTGTGGTGACTTCTCTATCAAGTATTAAGCGATAGTTGGTTTCAGCCTTGTGTGTGTTTTAAATGATTGTTTTTACATTTGGATCATATATAACTGTATGCTTTTATGTGATAGGTTAAAGTAGAGATGAATCCCAAGACGCTGTAATGTGTTTTTCCTGGTACTGGTGGATGTGGACCCCCTCAGCTGGGGAGCATTAAGGAGAACTCTTTTGGGAACACATGGTTTGAAACCGCAGGTAAAGAGTACCATCATTTGTCACTGAGACACAACAGACAGAACTACAAGCAGACGCAAGTGTCAGAACACAGCAGCAATGAAGCTTCAACAGCGACCAAGTCATTAATGAACGTCATAACAGATGTGGGGAAAACCACAGCATAGTTGCCCCCATAGGGCCCCCCTTCAAAACCTCACAAAACCAATTAACAGCTCACCGCACTGGACGACTGTGTTAGCGTGTGTCTGTGAGTGGACACACTTGCAAAGAGAGTGAATCCATCTTGAAACAGTGTTTGTGTACGCCCAGAATATGGTATACATTAGTCAGCAAGTGTAAGTGTGTAATTAGCGTGCATGCAGACAGTATCTGGGACAGAAAAAAGACTACATGTGTGAGTTTATGTGTGGTTGCATGTATGAGTGTGTGTGTGTGTGTGACCAGTGATGAGTTCAAATGTGGTCAGTGAGCCAGAGATGTTTTTGCTGGTAGCATATTAGGTTTTGCCACAGCATAACCAAGTCCAGATCCCTCATAGCATCACATATCCAACCATCAAAACCAGTGAAGACAGAGGACCTTAAGTTATAAACTAAAACTCCTAAACAGACCCAGCACCGAACCAAAAGAATGAACAAATACAGGCTTGATTTGCTTGTTTGTAAAAAGCTGTTCCCAAATAAATCTGTCTTTCTGTTACGGCCCAGAAGACTGAATGATTCTAATGGAAGGAAACTGTTGAAACACCAGAAAAACTACTGAGTGAAAGCTGCGCTATTGACTTGAATTCATGTATGTCGCTCAGTGTAGCTGAATGATGTGTTTTCAATATATTTTGGGCAACAAATGAGGTCTATGCCTCTCTGGAATGCAGTACTTGTCAGTGGGATCAATTCATTGTTGGCTTTGGCCTTTTGTATAATTGTTGAAAATTAGATTATAGCCAAATTTATTTCGCAATATCTTTTTCATGTTAGAAAAAAATGAGAAAAGTCATTGATTGAAGAAGTCAAATTTCCTATTGACCTCTGTGAAAAAAATTATTAATTTTAATAACAAGAGAGAAGTTCATAGGCAGATGTGGAGAAAACAAGCGATGGTCCTCACACAATTCAATGAGCCACTTTCATTCTGGCTTGAGTGTGTGTCGTATCGAGGAATCTATGACATTTTCAATAAATGGACACATCTGAGCATGTCTTACTTAGGCAGGTTTCCAGAGAGGATCTTCCATGCGTACTCTCTCAGGAATTTCTGAAAGATGGTTGTGAGGGCGATCATTGGTTCTCCAGTGCTCAGTTGGGAGCACTGCACCATGCACTTCTTGTAATAGACAAAGAGGTCAGCACAGCTGGGCAGTACTGCTCCGCCGTCCTCCGTGCCCGCCTTGGGTGGGCCCTGTGCTCGGAAGTCAGCGACGAAGCGGTCAATCAGTTCGCCCAGATTCCTGCAGAAGCCCAAAAGTGTACAGCCAAGAACACACATATGGGTGGTTGGATTAGAGGCACATGAAAGGAATTAAATAAATCAAATGAAAACATTTAACAGTTAAAACATGATTGATTCCCCCCAAAAAATAAACAAAAGGATAAAATAATAGGCAAATAGACAGAGGGCCAGATGGATAAATAAGAGAAAATACTCCAAGCATATCAAAATCCTCAGTGCTACAGTCAACAGGTCCACAGTCAGTTGGTGTGGCCCAAACTGAATCTTGGAACTAAAGCCAAGGACAAAACAAGCAGACCACTGTTCTCTCCTGCTATGTCCCACTGGGGACAAGCTGATCTGGCCTGTTGAAGGCTTTTGGACTGAACTAAAATGAGGTTGTAGCTGCAGAATAGGTCAATCCTGTTCCTTTGGACGGACAAACGGCATTTAACGCTCCAGAGAGCGAAAAAGAGCCAGGGGCTGCACACAAGCACAGCAGTTTCAGAAGTGAGTTCAGTTTCAGGGAGCCATCGCCATGACTGGGATCAGGAAGAGAAGGATAGTGGGAGGTCAGGAAGAAAACAGAAAACGGGACTGTGAAAAAAAAAAAAAAAAAGGGGGAGGGAAATTTTGGAAAAGATTGAGATGTAGAACGTAGAACAGAGGAGTGAAATGAAATTTACACAGAGAACCCGGAGAGGGGGGGGATCAAGAAGAAAAAAAAAAGAGGTGGGAATGAAAACAGGCAAATCTGCTGTGACAGCACTTATTCAACCTCACTCTCTATTTCTTTCTGCGTTTGTGGTCGTGCAGCTAATGGGAAACATTTCTGCCACAGTGGAGACAGAAGCATGCGCACGAACAAGAGATGGAAAGACAGAAGAGGCAATGAAGTAGAATATGAGGTGGGGGGTCTGATTGATGAATGGACACTGGAAAAAAGATGCTTGTGCCAAATTTACACACAATCTGCCCCCTGATTCTGGGTCTGTGTGCCACGACCCAATTTTGCCTTTTCAAGTTTATACAATTGTGTGTTGCTCACTTGTCTTGGGACTCTATATAGACATATAGATGAGGCTCAAAGCACTTGGAGACAATGCCATGGAAAGGGTTGTCCGGAGCTTTTGGCTTCCTGGGCTAAAACAGAAAACAAAAACAAGAGTCAGCAAAATAAAGTTTAGTTTTAGCTCCTCTGAGAAACGATCAATATTGCAGTTGAAGAGCTTTGCCTAGAAACTGTCTTATTCAACATACAACGTTGTGAGAATGAATAGCTTAGACAGATATTAGTCAAGCTGCTGTTAATTAATATTAAGGAAGTTAAAGTCCACATCAGACAAAACAACCTCTGACAGTCTTTTCATGTTAAAGAACAGACTCAACGGGAGTCGTTTCACATCAGCTCACCTTAGCCAGATCCTCGTCCTTCTCAGTGCCCACATCCTCTCCAGGTTCATCCTCCAGGAAGGGGTTAGTTGAGTCAAGAGGGCTCTCTGGCCTCTTCTGCTGTAAAGATACAGGTAAAATTTAAAAAGTCCAGCTTTCAGTAGTTTCATGTGAGTGTAATTGTCGTAAAAAGAGAAACAAGCAAGATTTAGGAAATATTTTCTATGTTTTTGGAAACTTTCCACTTGAATAATTCAAAGCAGCTGGAGTAAATGGTAAATACACTTGATTATGTTGTGGGTGTGTGTGCGCGTGCGTGTGCGTGTGTGTGTGTGTATGTGCGTGTGTGTGTGTGTATGTGCTTTTCTCACTCCAGGTATGTCAGTCAAGGTGCAGCCTGTGAAACGTTTGGCCAGAAGACCCTCAAAGTTTGTGGTCCTCTGAATGGCAAACAGAAGCAGCTTCACCTCGATCTCCTTAGCGCGGGTCCGCATGACTTTGGCCAGCTCCACCCTAACAAATACACACACAAAGTATGTTAGTATTTCGAGTATCTTTCCTCTAATTTCTAAACTTTGACCTCACAAACTGTTTCACATTATTTCTATAATGTAATTGCAATCATATCTAGGGTGACTGATAATTATGAGACGTCAAGTAGAAGGAGATGAGTTATTCAGCTCTCATAACATGCGAATGCAGCTCAATTCTTTGTGTGGTAATGAAGAAACTTTGTTAACAACTTTTGTGGGTATTTTGGTTTGGGTAAAAAATAATCTGTCCTTTTGGCAAAAAAAAAACAAAACATGTCTTGTCAGGCCTTTTTCTGAAGACACTACGATGATTTTTGCTAAAAGTTTTTTTTTTTAATTGTTAGTTGCAGCTGGGAGTTTCAACATAGTGCACCTCTTTCTTCTCCTGTGTAGCTGAGGGGAAAGGACTGAGAGAAGTGGGAACACTAGGTCACTGCTCATGTAGGCCACCTACGTCAACTGCACTAAACGTGCAAACTCATGCCAGGCATGCCATGTCAGTGTGGTTGACTTCATGATGCAGAAGAGTCCCACGACCAATTTCTCCATTTCTGCCCTTTTTACTTTAATTACATTTAACCTTGTTTTCTTTCATTCTTTTCTTCTCTTTACTTGGGGACGGAAAATCATTGTAAAAAAAAATCCATTTAACAGGCTGAAGCCACATTTGCAATGCTTGCTCCAAAATGTTTTTTTTTATATTGCAAGCTGTGTATGTGTGTGTTTACCTGGTGATGTGGCAGAACTCTACAGCTATACGCTCTGTCATGCACCACTCCTCAGGAAACATACGTCCATACTTCTCCTCATAGTCCAGTAGCTGCCTTTTGATCCACGCATAGCGGCGATCGATCTTGTCCAGCCATGCGACCTGCGCAACAGTGGGACAGTTTTTCATCAATACATAAACATTACCGTTTCCCAAACATGTGCTCGCTGGAATTAGATATAATCATATAGAGTACATCACTGAATTCAAGTTATTACTCACATCCTGGTTTTCCTGGAATAACACCAGGTACTCAGAGAGGTGCTGCCTGATAAACTTTTTGATGATCTCCTGTTTGATGCGTGGGTCCAGCACATTGGCCACCAAACAGGCATCTCTCAGCACGTTACTGGGGCCTCCTGGTCTCTGGATGGAGTGTGTGATGAAAGTTTAATATACATTTTTGTGAAGGTTGTGAATAAAACAACAACATTACAGGTGAATCACATATTCACCTTGGAGCCCTGTGATGGGAAAGCTTCTTCAAAATCTGCCAGGATCTGAGTCCCCAACTCACTCTGTGCCGCCTTCACTCTAGATCAGACAAAAAATGATTGCAATCAGTTATTTATTGTCTCCTAATCAGGCAAATGTCCTTCAGAAAAAAAATGGCAATTTTTAATGTGAAAGCCTTTAATATACACATGATTTTAGTCTCCTATGCCCAAAAGCCTCTCAGACAAAGACATTTTACATTCAGTTTGTATACTTCCTGTCTAAGAATTGCATAAAAAGACAATGCAAGCATTTTAAAGCTATCAGCTTGCTATTTTCAAGTCTTTACAAGTTGATTTTTAATCTCAATATCAGCACACAACTGTGCAAGTGTTCAGTGAGCCTGCATTGCTTTCTATGATGTAAACACCATGATTTCTGGTCCATTAAGAAACCACAAAGACATGAAAG
>JAQNCA010000029.1:12778767-12793292 GCA_029783725.1 Acanthurus tractus | reverse complement strand
CAATTATTATATATGTTTTAAGGCTGTAAAACCCCTCGCCATACACTTTATACACTTTTCTCAGACAGACATTAACACTTTCTCACATTTCTCTCATGTTTAGACACTCTCAAAGTTCAAACCTCAGGACGCAGAACACAATGCGCGTTCATACGCTGTAAAAAATAGCAGCCGCGAAAGGTGAACCGCGTTATAGCGAGGGTTCACTGTATAGGCTTTTTTCAAAAGGTTACTTAAGGTCACATACATGTGACAGACATTGGCACTTGTGTATCAGTAAATTAGAGTGTATACTGGCAACACAGAGACACATGAATATGAACTTACCCTGAATCTGTTTGTTTTTAATTTTTTTTTTAAATTCTGGATCTGTTTTATCCATTTCATTATCTGGTTGTTAACCTTGAACCACAAACTAAATTCAAGCTATACATTCTATTTACAGCTATTGCTGTAACATTTATTACAGAAGTTTTCCTTCGGCTATAATGATTACATGTATTGGTCTTATTAATAAAACAAAGTGCTTTTTTTTTTATCCATGCACACATAAATTCCACTCTATTTAACTTTTTTAAAATATAGGTGCATGAAATATTTCATAAACCAAAGCAAAAGAGTCCTTTTCACCAAGGACTTTTTGACGCATTAAGTAAAACACAAGCTTTAATGACAACATTGACAACGGCTAAAATTAATTTAGCTACTTCAGTTTCTGGGTCCCAGTAGTGAGCATGTTAGCTCACTTTCACATTGTCATGACTTACTGGGACACCTGAATAATATGAGCTAATTATTAGAAAGCTCTCTACCGACCATTTTAGCAACAATTACAGCAGCCTATAATTTTTAAAGAGGTCAAATTAGCACTGTGTAATCTAGGTACACGGCTGATGGTAAATTTAAACTGTGCTATGAAGTACAAGATCACATGAAAGTGTTATGAATGTTGAATGAAAGACATGAAACTAAATCAGGGTTACTGGAGTAAACACTAGAAATTGTTATGGAACCTGTATGTATATTGCAAACGCTGTACTGTATACAATTATTTATCCGTTAAGAGTTGGTCAATGGATTTGAAGTGGATTTGACTACATGTTGTCACACTTGAAAAACCATGAACTTAAAATGAGGAATTGCACTACAATATTGCTAAAATGCTGCATAATTCATGCTTCACAATATATAAAGTAACATCTGTGCTTTTCCTACTGTGTAACGTCAAAATGTCTGCCACCAAAGAAACACGCAAGAAAACTCCTTTAAAAAAAAAAAATCTTCACAAGTTTTCAGAAATTTAAAGTAGTATGCATGTGATCACAGATGGATGCTTCTGTCACTTCAACGTAGCTTTACCTGCTCGGTGGGGAACAGTGTGTTGATGTATTCCACAGCATTGAAGTCTGCTCTGTCCAGTGGGTCCTGACTGGGAAAAACCTTACACACAGAAGATAAAAGGCGTTTAGAAAGACAGTCATTGGAGGTGTTTTGGGATGACTTTAGCACGCAAATTCATGATAGCTTGAAATGTTACACAGTGGTTTCCAGGATTAATCTGGTCAACATCACAGTCAACCTGTTTGTTATTTTACGAGATCCAACAGTCTCCTGACATTCAGCATCACCGAAATCATAAAAGGCAAGGAAATATCCTGTCCAAAGACCCTTTTTAGTTTGCTAAACACTATCAATATACCAGGGAAATTAAACTTTAATAGCTAGCGAGCGTAATATAGCAGTGTCACTTAACACTCAGCCCGTAGAATGGGTTAACGTTGAGCTGCTAGCAGCTGGTTAGCAAGACCAACCACAATGTTAAATAAAAATGCAATTGTGACGAGTTAAACTCGCTACCTGTTCAATGGCTAGTTGCACCTCAGGAGTTAGATGCAAAATAGCCTCCAAATCCTCAGCAAATTCAAATTCTTCCTCCTCCATCATTGTCAAAACAAAACCAAAGACCTCTCCGGCATAACACTTCCTGGTGAGGTGGCTCCTGGGATACGCGATGACGTTTAAGAAACGGTGCTTTCATGGTTATCGGAAATCAGAATTTTAGAAAAGTTTAGAAAATGGATTAAAAACATCTACACAACACCATCGCTTCCTCTTAACTACCCGCTGAATGCAAATTTATTTTCGGCTTTTAGGAGATTAGGAATTAGTTTAGGAGATTTAACAAGTAATAAACTCTATTAATTAGAAAAAGTAGTATATTGCTACAAAATGTACAAACACATACCAGCGGTTTCATATGTTTTTTAGTTTACACATTTCCAAACTCATCCATCAGTGGAAATTTAACATGTTTACATCTACAGCAGAAAGTGCTATTTTCAAAACAACTACCTAAAATTTTAGCTTGTCCATTAAGCTACAATAATATTATTATATATATAATTATTATTATTATTATTATATATAATATCTATTTATTTGGAAAAGCCCAAAATAACTTGTTTACTGGCTAGAAACCATTTATAGCAACTCGTTGAGCAGAAACTGTTGCAGCTGGGCGTCAGACTCAGGTCTATGTGCGAACGCTTTAGTGACATCTTTCAAAAACACGCCGGCCTGTATTATAGGAGAAACATCGTACGAGGGAATTTAAGAGTATGTTTTTAAAAATAGAAAATGCCATTTGAGCGTTCTTATTTGTAATTTATCTGAAAAACATGAGCATAGTACATCTGTTGTTGTTGGTTGCAAATGATGCCTACCCTTTAACTTCACAAGGTCAGTATCTACAATTGCATAAAAGCATTTAACAGCAAGAAAATAAGAGGCCATATCAGTTGTCTTGAGTTCAGTGGTGTTGTATTGTATTGAGTGTGTTTTTAAGAAACTTACAGGTAAATTACATCATACATAACTAGAAAAGGAGCACTTTTTGTTCCCCCTCAATCCCTTAAAGCCATGCATGAGCTTAGGTGACGAAAATCCCTTTATAGAATATTTTAATTCAATTTTGCGGAGCCTAAAAACCTCTGTCGGTCTTCTACACTTCTTTAAAGCTTTTCATATCTTTGCTTCTATCTGAATGCATGGTCTATCCTGTCTCGAAATACTGTTACATTTCCCTGTGGTAAAACTGTCTCTACATAAAGCAAGAAATCAGGCTCCTCATAGAGAAAAAATAAGGAGTAATAGTGCCCCCTGCTGTTACAAAAAAGACCAACCCACAAACACACACACCCTATAAGCCACAGCTTCCAAGTATTACACTGATATGTTTTATTCAAAAGAGAGGCATATAAACCCATAAGAGAGCTTTTAGTGCAACATTTGAAGGACTACACAGAGGAGAAGAAAAAGCACAGTAATACAGAGAAGAGAAGAGAAGAGAAGAGAAGAGGAAAGCTCTGGAGTGGTGAAACAGCGGAAAATAATAAAAGAGAGAGAAGAGGGGAAGTACCATCGAAAAAGGCAGAACTGAAAAGGAAGAAATTAAAAGAAAAGTGATAAAAACAGATCTGATGGTACCAAATGTAACTTTATACAACCTGAAGGCATGGAAATCAATAGGGAGAAGGAAAAAATGTTGAAGGAGAAGAAGACATGAGATAATCCAGGTTAACAAGCCCTTATTGTACCTCTAGGATTAAACAGTCTTCATGATGGCTCATTTTTATTACTGAAAGCAAATACAATTGAGGAAGCAAGAAAATGGTTGAATTTATGACTCATGGGATAAAGTCGCAAAGGCTTTTGATTGAATTGAATTGCTAAAATTTATTAAGAGTTGTCTGGCAGCTCCAAAGGATGTAGGAAGGTTGTAAAATAGGATGAGAGCAGAGGACAGACAAAGCAAAGGAAAAGCAATGAGAGAAAGAGGACAGGGAGAGTAAAGAGATGACTGTGGTGAATTGTGTTGGTGTGGAACAGAGAAGCTGTCAGATGGCTGATATAAATCTCTCCCAAAGAGGAAAGACAACACGTTGGGCAACTCATCAGGGGTCACAACTAACACTGCAGACAAGCTGTACTCATACTTTAATATGATAGGGGTGAAAGTGATATCTAAAAATTAGATGAGTCATGGTTTGGTTTGTGGGCCTAATAGATGCTTCAAAAGAAAAAAAGTGTGCTCAAGCTGTGCAGATATCTGGTTATTTGAGTAAAATTACACATACAAACATATAATTACTTAATTATAAATTTTGATATTTTGAGTAACATGCTCAGTCTTGCTGAGAGTGACATCAATAATTCCAACACAACTGTATATTCAAAATCAAGCTGGAAGGAGCTGCTGGTTTCTCTCATTTCTCACATTTTTCTCCTACAGAGGTCCAGTCACCCCTTTAAGGTCAAAGGATACATTCGAAATGTCATAAGATAATAATGGGGGAGAAAAGAAAGAAAAAACAAAGTATTGCAACAACATTAGATTCAAGTATTTTTGGAGTTTTCTTAAACTCTACTTTTTTTTGGTTTAATTTGTTAAAATTGTGATAAGGCCAATAGGCCAACACAGTAGGGATGATCCAGTTGTTTAATCTTTAACAACACTCTGTATTTTACATTTTTTAATATAAAATCTTTAACAAGTAACTGCAGCTATCAGATGAAAAGTAAAACCACAATGTGTCTCCTTAAATTGCAGTGGATTAGAAGAATAATGCTGCAGAAAAAGGAGATGTCTTTGGTAACTTTCCATCAGTGGTATTTACACATTCAGATTCAGATTGGCAAAAGCCGAGCAATGAGTGGATAACATAATGATAAGGCTTAATTATCCAGGCAGTTTTGATAGCTTATAAAAAGCCATTTGTTGCTAATGTCAGAGATGACTGTGCTGAAATGTTGTCAACAACAGCTTTTTGTCTTTCCCATTGGCTGGGCAGAGCTCACGAAACAAGAGACTTCAGGTCAAGCAAAAGCAAGTGGTTCAGCAAAGCGAAGCATACTTGAGTCTCTGGAGAGGAAATGAAGGGCAGATCAGATGAGAGCATGTCAGGATGAAGTCATAACGAGGTCTTGGATTTATTTGTGGAGATGGACGTTATGTCTTTCAGGGTCATGAGGAGGTCAAGATTAAGAGCACTTCTGATAACAGATGTTTCAAAATCCTGAGGAGGAGCCCCCCTTTATGTCAAATTTGAATTACAAATTTTAAAATTTCTGGGTGCGAATATGTGTTTTTTTAAACCGGAGCATTCAAATGGTGCGAATAACTGACAGTCGTATGAAATCTAAGAGGGACACCGGCCGAAGGACATCGGTATGTTTCACCACTAACCACCGCCTTTGAGGCCTTGAAAGCCTTCACTCCAAAATCAACTGCTTTGCATAATTTGCAACTGGAAAAGCACAGAAGATTTGCAAAGTGGATGGGGGGTTTAACTACTCCGGTAGAGAGAGAGAAAGAAACGATGTAAGCAGAACCAAATTGCCTTGAACATCCAGCCCAAGATGCTCTGCTTTACAAGGTTTCCAAAGATTGTTGCGTCAGTCCAACATCAGTTTCTTGTTTACTGAACGTTTGGTTTAATTTACAAATGCAGCTTAAGCATGCTTGCTACATGTGCAACTAATGGGGGGATGAAAAACATATAGCGCACATCTCGACCCCATCTGTCCAAACAGACCTCCAAAATGCTCTCAATGTCAAATTCAACAAGCTCTCTGAATGTCATAACCACAAAAGCGCAGAGCGGGAGGATTTGCTCAGTACACAGCATTTGCTCTACTTAGTCTTGAAGAGGCAAACTGAATCAGCTGCAAATGTCACAGTTTGCATTTATTGAAAAAACAAAAAGTTCAGATAATTATAGCTTGAGAACAAATTGGCAAAGATCTCAGACTGGCTTAGGATTTATACCCCTGTTAGAGACACTGAGGAGACGTTTCATGAATAAAAAATATGTTTGCATCGTCTCATGTTCTGCACAGCCATTTACCTCCAGGAGCAGCCTGGCAAAGGACATAAAGCATGCCATCTGCACACCTGTAAGAGCAATGTTAAGTCATAAACACGGATCTTGGGCACATTTTTATTCTCACAATGGTGTTTGTGGACTTCTGCTCAAAGTCAGATGAGACACTTACAACTCTGAGGATCTAAACAGCTTGTCTGGCCTCTCAAAGATGATCACAACGCATGAAGAAGTGGAAAACAGCATGAAACAAACAATCCGCGAGCAATCCACATCCAATATCACTGTGAGTGAGAGAGCTGCTGCGGGGAAAAAATTCACACAGCAGAGATTGAAAGCTGGCAGAACTGGGTGCTTTGCACTCCAGCAAGTCTTCAAGCAGCATTCAGACAGCTTTTCTGATCAAGCTTGAAAACTCATCAACTGAGCATGCAGATCTTGGCATGTGAGCTCTTTCTTTTCCCTCTCGGTCTCTACCACTCATCTCCAAATGTGTGTAATTTTAAATGACATAGTATCAAAATGTGGCATATACTATAATTAAGAAGGCAGTTAATTTAATTATGGGTGGGTTAAAGTTTGGGAAAAGATAATTTTCTGTCTTGTGAATGTGTTACTATGAAAGAAAAAAGACCAAAAATAAAGAAAAAAAATAAATATGAATATATGTTATAAGCTAATCTGGTGGTGAACACTGGATATCATGACAGCCCTGCCATGCATACTGGTTTACTGTCATTAAGCTAAGCTAAATGTCATCCTGAAATAAAAATTCCAACCATTAGTCCTTTGTGGTACAGTATGCATGCTATTTGTGACACTGAACATAATGGGAGCATATGGTTTCAATTAAAATTAAAATGTGAATTTAAATGTCAGGTTAAATTTAATATGAAGATTTAAAGAGCACTGCAATCATCTTATTTTGCCAAAATTATCTGTCATGGTGGATTTAGAGCCTTGTACGTTTTAAAGCTAATGAAGTAAAGGAAAGTGAAACAGAAAGATGGCTAATTTTAACTCTTGAATGAATTCAGCCACAGGAATCTGTGTTGTTACTGTCACAGTGGCAGGTAAATTGAGAACAATTGCATTCATTTATCTACAGATATGAAGTGCAGCGGGATGATTCTCTCTGCGGTTGATTTAATTACTTGTGTAAATTGTAGGTTTTACCAGAACGTGGTGGTTGTCAGTGATTTGGCTCACAATTAGAGATAAAATTAACACATATTTCATTAACTTTTACTGCCAGAGTTGAAATAAAGCTGAACAGTGACTACTTATTCACAAAATGAAAAGAGATTTAGCAGGATCTCAGCACCATGCCAACAATAGCAATGGAAATTACTGAAGCAGTAAGATATTTGCTTTTCTCTAGGGAAGGTATACCCAAATCCTACATTTGTGCTTAATAGTTCAAGTCCTGAAACTATAGCTATTATTATTGAATTATTGAATTATAATATTTATTGAAGCACTCTGTCCATTGTTTTCAGTTTTATAGACTCTCTCCTGCCTTTGATTAAGCCCTAACATATCTTCTCTGATAGTCAAAATATATTTAGACCTTCTTTTGCCAGATAAAATTAATTCATATGTAAAATTTGCTTAAATATCACATCTCATCTTTGGTCTCATTAAGAATGTGCTGTTCTTTTATTACTAATAAGATCTCTTACCTGGCCACACCCGTGGTCAGCAACCACTACCCTCCACCGCTCCCTCATCTGTGACACTCCGCATTGTTTTGTTAACTGCGTAAAGTGAACTATTCCTGAGGAAGAAAATCACCAAATTGTACATAGTGGCTCGCAAATGGACACATCAGAACTGTAATGAGTTTTATGCATTGCTCTGTACAACTTAGAACACAATAGCAAAAGATATCTTGACCCTTGACCCTGTTAGCACTCAGTGATTGGGAGCATCGTAGCATTAGCTTCTCCTCTGACTGACACCAGTTCTTTTCACTGTAGCGGTCCATTACATGCATTGACCCCTCCCCAAAGAGATTTGTCCCTAAAGTTTCATTTTCGGTTTTTAGGTTTGTGACACATGAAACCTTTCTTTGTCTGAATCTGCCTTTTTGAGACTGTCATGGTTTCACAGTCTGTTCCAATTTGCAGTGGAAGCTCGCAGCCATGGCACTGACTGCTAATTTCAAACCCAGTTTGCCATGTTAGATGTAGAAAACAACAGATAGACAAGTTGAGATGGTTAAAATTTGATTTTTACCGGGGGGGGGTCTTTAAATAATGCAATGTGCAACTGATTTGACACACTGCAGCCTGCTGTAACACATCTTTTTATCATATCTATGTGTGTTTTTATGTGTGATGATTGAAAAATAATGCCATACTTAGCCTAACCATGCTTTGCATCTGTTTGCACTTGTGCAGCATACAAGTCCACTGAACCCCGAAGACCCAAAGTGAACACTTTCCTCTTGTGGGCCTGTGCACACTAATTTGGTACACGTGTTTTTACGAACATGCACATGTATTCACACACATGCATGTGTCTTCACACACATCTTGTGTATGCATATGGTACATGTGAGTTTGCTGGCACAGGTGTAAGTGTGTGTGCAGTAACAGATGGTGCGTTTAATAACCTTGGTAGCTTGATTGCCTGTGGAGACAGTATACCCAGGATGTGGGGAGTGACCTTGTGTTTTATAACCACAGAGAGAACAACCTGTTACAGCTGGGAGTGTGTGGTGTGGTGTGGTGTGGGTGTGTATGCATATGGCCACTGAAGGTCAAAGTTCAATGTTTTATCTCACTTTTTTAAAACAGAGACCAACTTGGATACTTTGACATTAGGTTAAATAAAGGAAAAAGTAGAAAACCCTAATATGAGAGTTGGTTATGACAAGACAAAACAGAAATAACTTAGCTTGTCATTAAGACTCCAACAAGGGGGAAACAAGCTAGTTAGCTAACTAGCAACAAAATTAACAACAAAATTAATCAGCCAATTGCTTCTTAAGCTTTAAACAAACTTTTTGTATCTCGGTTCCTTAAAGGTCCAGTGTGTAATCACCTGAATAGAAGAATCATTGTCTTTTCATTACCTTCAAATGAGCCTTTTATATAAAGGTAGTCACATTGGTAACACCATGTTTGCAGTGTTTCTTGGGAGGGGAGCATGAGTGTATTCAGTTGTGTGCGCTCTGAAACTTCACAGCTAGACGCCACAAAATCCTACACACTGGAGGTTTAATGTCTTTAATAAACAAATTGAAAGTATTATGTTTGTAACTGCAGGAGGTTCCCCTGCCCTGCCTGGAGTTGTAGGTTTTTGTACATATTAAATGAACAAGGCAGCTAATGGGGTGTAAAGTTGCCTGTGAATAAGTTTTGTTGCCTTTGGAGAGAGCCACTGCTGTTTGTCAGTTTCTCGTCTTTGTGCTAAAAACTAACCATCCTCTGCTGCACTCTCATATTTATTGTACAGTTTTTCTTCAACTCTTTTCAGTCAAAAACCATACATATATATATATATAATTAAATTTTTTTAAGACTTTCATTTGTGCTGCACAAATGTGCATGTAGAACAAAGTACTTCTCTCATTGTTTAATTTAAGAACTTAAACTTGCTTAAAATATTTGACTTAATCAGTAACACTGGAAATAATATAACATAAAGTCTTGAGAAAGACCATATGTAGGGCATACAGGACAAAGCTTATGTGGGGGACAGATATAAACAAGCGCATGAACAAATACTGCAGGGATCTGAATCCAATCTGGGAGGAAATGTTAGTCAGACAGCATTGTTTTATTCCACCTCTCCATTCCTTGACATAACAAACAGAGCGAGATTGAAGTCAATTTCCTGTAATAAAGTGTGCTGCAAAATGAGATACAGAACCAGAATTTGACTGAAAATGATGAATCATGAGCACATATATCACAATCCAGTAAATACAAGAACCATCCGTCCTCTAGCATGAGCAAAACTATTTTCCGTGTCATTAAAATAAACCTTTATTTAAATTTTCTTTCTTTCCAATTTCACTCCTCCATCTGTCTGTATTTGTTTACAAATTTACATTTCTCCCTTTTTTTTGGTTTAATTTTCCCTCTTTTTGTCCCGCTAATTGCCTTTTTCTCTGTTTCGTATGCTGACAGGTGCTTCAACCAACAAAGGAATTACAGTGTGGGAGAGTTTTTTGCGTGCATGCATGCAGGTGTGGGTTCAAATGACCGTGAAGGGGTGTGTGTGTGTGTGCGTATGATCGAGTGGTGAGTTGCATGCTTGCGTGTTCCCAGGAGCATGTGTGCATGCCAGTGTCTGAGCGAGTATCTGAGTACCTTTGTGTGTCAGGTTGTGTGGCACAATCAGAGCACGGAAGACCCCGTGGCAGCAGAAATGGAGGCAGAATACAGGACATTTGAGTACAGTAATGACTCTTTCCATCTCCGTCTCCCTCTCTTCCTCTTTCAATCTTGATTTCAATGTGTGTCTGTGAAATAGACAGGGTAATTACAAGTGCGATTCTGTTGCTCTCTTTCATTCTGTCTCCCTGGGTGTTTCTCTCTGTTCTTCTTCTTCTTTTTTTTTTTTTTAATGTTCCATGTGTTTTTTCTTCCATGCCTCTCTCGGGGTATTTTTGAGTGAGAGTGAGGCTTTGTGCCGATGTTTCTTTCATGGCTTGGAGGCGCAGAAGTTGAAAAGTATGGAGATATTGCGGAGAAGAGGGAAGCATAAGATAGTTAATCAACACATGGAGAAATAGAAGCCATAAAAGGAAAAAAACAAGCAAAATATCAAAGAGGGAGATTAAAAGAAAGCAGGAAATAAATGAGCAGATTTTCTTTTTTTTTTAAAGTTAAAATTAAAGTTCTGTACTTTGAGAGATAGACATCTAATTTTCTAGTTTAGGTCTGATGTTTCTGCACTTGAATGTTCTGTCTTTCTATCTTAAATTTAAACCTTCATCGGTTTAGTACTTGGAGTTCTTGCTTTGTTTCAAACAATAGTTTCAGCGTTCTCGACTATTGAGGAAAATATCTAGGATTTTTGTTTTTTTCAATGCCTCTAAAGCCTAGATATTTAAGCTCACTATGTTATCACTCACACTCATAAAGGCTATTTCTACTGCCAGTACTAATATTGTACGTTTTGCTTGAAACGCTATGGATGATTGAGGGTCAAGCTTCTCTTATCTTCTCCTCTCTTCCTGGGCGTAATCAGTACCTGTTGAGACTGTGATTACCCCTTAATATTGATGAGTACATTACAGCTGTGTAATTAGTTCACTGGACTCATCCATTTCTGTTGCCAGATAATTCGAGCTGCTGCACTGACACACATTCACATGGACACACAGGCTGACACACACTTCATCAGGCCGGATTTTCTGGGATCTTAAAGAAAATCCACTTCTGGAATTAACTGCAGCTGAACTGGTTGGGAGTTCTGGCAAGTTGAATCCACTTCTGATGTGTGTCGTTTAAACATTGCCTCCATTAAACTGAACCTTGTCCTTTGCATTGGACCGTGTCCTGGTAAAGTCAGCCCTGTTTACTCTGACACCAGTCGGTCTTACTGTATTCTACTGTGCAGCTAGTCTTACCTTAAACAGCTCATTTTAGAGTCAGCTGTCATATGCTAACTAGCAATATTAATAAGCTAGATACAACCTCCTGCCCTAACTTGCTTTAAGGATGGGGTTTTAGCCCAGTACCTTGGATGTGCAAGCTACAACAATAACAGTAATTGACAGTTCTAATTATCTGTAACATATAGCATAGGATCAATTAATGACTATGAATGATCAAGTCTTAACTGATTCTTAGAGCATAGGAAACCATGGACACAACAATTCAAACCTAAAGGTCCTCTTTTTCTCCTTCTCTACATCAGGGGAACTCACTTCCTGCTTAAATGAGCTATAACCACACCACAACAAAGCAACAACACCTCCTTGTGTAACAGTGAGATTCAACCTCTTTTAGCCTGACAATCACACTCATTTCAGCAAATGACACTTTTCACAACACCAGCAAATACCCATGATAGCCTATGCAATTCAGTGTTAGGTTAGTGTCAGTGTTATAAACAATGCTGTGAAGTTTTGATCTATTTAATACAGCCCAGTCATTTTCAAGCTGAAATCATGGAGACCTGAGGTTTTTGTGTTAAGATAATGTCTGTGAGACCGTCACGCTCCAGAAGCATTTCGGCACATAATCTGTTTAGCACAGTTTAGAATCAGTAATGTTCTCAAGATTGTGTCTTTTCCTTAGTGAGGAGCTGTTTTTAGAGAGTCTGCTGAGTCTTTTAAAGTCATGCATCAGGACTGGTGACTGTAGGTACCTGATGGATAATAAACGTGAAAAGTGCAGGTGCATACATGAAGATGTTGGTGACATAAATTGAAGAAAGAGAAACAAAGAGCTGAACAATTTCCTCTGCTGCATTCTTATAACTCGTCTTTGCCCAGATCCCATTAGCGATCTCCTCACTGTTTAATCCTTCATTAGGAGCAGCTCGCCAATATGTAGGCACGTGCTTTTTTAGTGCTGTGTTGAAAGATATAAATAACCAGTGTGAGTACACACTGCTGTGCTGGCTGCTGTGTGTCTGCAAAAGTACTGACTGCAAATGTAATGCACATTATCCAACCTGTTGCTATATAAATACAAAAGATTTTCATTCCCCCAAAAAAAGGAATATACATATTTTACAAACCGTTTGTGGATGAATATAATTAAGACTCAACCACTAATCAAAAAAAAAAAACAACAGAGACAGCTTGTTTTGCAGTTTTGTAAATTCCTTTCTCCAATGGTTTCTCATTTTCCCATCTCTGACTTTGTCTCTTTTGTTAAAGTACAAGCACTTTAGAAAAATGTAAATCAAACAATGAAAGGCACCATTGTTTTGTTGTGTAGTGCTCTGTGTTATTGCAGCTTTCGGGGGCATGTAGTTCTACTAGTTACTGTTAATCTTGCCCTCATAAAAATGTGTTAATGCCCAGTATTAATCAGGGCTTCTGCTGGAAACCCTGTGGGAACAGCAGGCTGCTAAATGTCAACTGTTACAGGATTATCTGCTGTCTGGAGCCATGTGATAATGATATATAGACCATATATTTCTTGTGTGGGTGCCTCTGACACTGTAGGTGCGTGTGAGTGATTGGGAGCATGCATGTGCTGATTAGGACAGGCTATTTCTATTTTCCTTGCTCCCTGAACGATTTCCTTTTGAGTGTAAACCCTTTACTCTGACACTTATTAAATCACAGGGAGACAGAGAGAAATTGCGACATGGGGAAGAAAGAGAGGGTGAAAGGAGGGACATCAAGCCAGAGGAAAAATTAAGTCTGAAAAAGAAAAAAAACTGATAGCGAGAAGGAGACTTAGACTGAGAGACATAAAGGAGAGTTTTAGAGGAGTGTTTAGTTCTCGGACTGTTTGTTGTTGTTGCTGTCTGCAGGGGGGTAGAAAGCTGAGTCTGAAAGCTCAGTAACAGCCTGGCATGGGCTCAGCTCTGCCAACTCACGCAGACTTCCCCATAAGTGCCCTCTTCATGGCTCTGCCGACCCGGCGACAAAACCGAGACACAAAACTCTTGACAAATGAATAACCATTCCTGTTGCCTGCACAAGAATTCTTGGTCGTACAGCAGATTGCATCACATGGAAATACACACCGACATTCATACCAGTAATCAGTGTGTCTCATTAGGTCAGGCTATCAGACCTCAGTTAATTGAGTCATTCTGCTGGATAATAAGGTCATCTAAATTTCCTCTTCCCTCTGCTTTCATACTTAGCTTTCCCTTGATCTTTTCTTCTCCCCGTTATAAACCTTACTTTAGTTTTCATGACATTTCAACCTCCTCCTTTCTTCCCTTCCTCACCTCTGCTCCACTATCTCCTTCCATCCATCCAATCATCTTCTGTTTCTTCTCTCAAACCTGCGTCAAACTGTTTGGCCTGTTTGCACCAGATCTCTTTGAGTTTTTTTTTTGCCTTTTATTTTTATTTTTAATCTTTTTATCCTTTCTTTCATAGTTTGTGGGCATGTGTGTGTAGAGGCAGCGAGCACTAGAGACTGTTGAGGTTTTCAGATCGCTCCTCCTATCACACGTAGCCAGCCACACACACTATCTTTCAATCGTGTTGCATCATATGCCACCTGTAGCACACAATGCATGCACCACACTGCACAGACAGAGGAGCAAGTCTGGGGACAGCAGTTCGGATTGATTATGTCATTGCTGGAAAATATGACATATCCTGATGTGGGAATATGGGGATATGTGTTACCTCATAGTGACATCCTACCTTTTAGCTTCATGGGGACATCCATCTGTTGTATTGTTGAATCCACCCAGCCTGCTGTTGTTCCCAGCTCCTCAAATCCTGATTAGCATCTGTATGAGATGCACTGGACTTTTAATGATCCCCATAAATGCAACATGCATTCTTCATCAGTATTAAAGGACCATAGCAACAGCTACCACCCGGCCTAGTAGAATAAAATACGAAGTCCCAAGCAGGATAGAGGTTCTGGGAAGACTGGTGGCTCACACATGACTGATATCCAAGGGGTTTGAAACATGCAGGACAAAAGTGAAACTAAAAGTTTAAAACTAACAGTCCCTCTTAAACCTAACCAATTT
>JAQNCA010000029.1:12692246-12706913 GCA_029783725.1 Acanthurus tractus | reverse complement strand
ATTCGGCTGTGTTAAACCCGCTCAGGCCTTCACTCCTCCCTCCTTGCCACTTGCGCCGGTGGGAGGGACGGAGGCGTTGGTGCGCCGCGGTGCGCCAGACTGGGCTGTTCACGAAAATTGCAAAATGCAACCACACACGGTCGGCGCGGCGCACCTGCCCTGCGCTGTGCCTGCGCCTGGTCTGCGAAAATAGGGCCCCTAATCTTATGACAGGGGAATCAAACTAATTACACCTGCTTTCCTACTTACTATACAGAATTTTTCTCTCACTGTTAAAATGAGAAGAAATGACCAGAAGTGCAGATTCTTCATCTTACAGCTTCTTCTTTCTCTCCCTCTCACTGTGCTGGCGTGCCACACACTGTGAAGAAAGATATTAGCCTATCTGATAGTTGTCAGTAAGTTTTCCTTTTTCTTTGTCTCTCTTCTACTCTACTATCAATTTGTCCTTTATATTTCTTGCTCTATCTTTGGACTCATCTGTATTTCAGCGGGTGTCAACTATCATAGGTGTTTTGAAGTGTATTTTCTTATTTAATTTCTCTTCTTCAAAACAACATAGTATTTTGAGCATCTTTAAAGTTGATTGACATGTATATAATGAAGTTTAGTGATGAATCTGTCACAAAGAGCATAGGCTCACAGTAACCTCAATTGTTTCAGCAGCATCTGGAACATGCAGAGATCTGCTCTTATGTCCTTAAGCATAAACTTTTCAGTGCTTGAAGAGAAGATTTTTTTTTCTTTACTACAGATTTTAAATTGATGCCATAGTTACTGGGCTCATTACACATATGTTCTCATTATTACTCCAACTTTTCCAGAGTGTCACGGCGTTTTTCATCTGAGGATTGGCTGCAAGGCTGACAAATAACCAGCGGCTTACAAAAAAAGTTTATTTTTGTTCCCAGTAAGTCGTCAAGTCAAGTCAAGAAATTAGAGAACTCATTAAAATGCTCTGTGATAGATGATTACTGTAGGACTTACAGGCAGCTGGTCAGTCATCCTTACCAATTATAAACTGTACTGTATTTTTGGACCTAGACTGACGTAAATATGCAGATGTGTCTTACTGATAAATTTATTGCTGCAGGCTGTAGAAGTTTTTTTGTTTATTGCTTATCTCATATGCACTGAGTGAGAGGGCAGGATCTGCAGTGAGACAGCCCACTGTTTCTCTGATATGTCAACGGGTCTGATTTTCACAAATAATCTGCTGCTCACCTTTAAAAACTGCTCTGTTTATGAGCTTGTATTAGAAGTACTCGTTCAGAACAGCAGATTGCTCAACCTCTGGTTGCAAAGACATTGCACTGACAAAATGTGTCTCTAACAGACATAAACACCTGCAAAAGCACTTTTGATCATGACACACACACACTCACCCTAACCTAATTCTAGCCTTCAACCTACAACCAGGCATAACCTATAAAAGCCATTTAAACTTGTGGGATTCAGCAATTAAGTTCCTGCTGTCCACCTTCCCAAATGTAGTTGACCCCAAATTTTTGGATCCCAGTAATATGGCAAAGCAACCACACATACACACAAACGCACCCACAAAAAGTCAGAAGGTAAAAACAATCGTCTGTGATGTTTCAGGTGGTCATGATAACTTGTAAAAACAAAACTATTTTTCATATTGGCATGAGGAGGATGAGTGTCACAGCCTGAGGAATGAATGAATGCAAATGCGCTGATTACAGCTAAATTCAATGCACAATATATTGCCTGGGGTTTGTCCTATCTGTGTTTAAATGGGTTCCACTGTGTCCTTTGGTTTGCTACCCACAGGTGCATTATGAATGTGATTATCTATTTGTGTCGACCTGTCCTGTCTGCTGAGGAAGGCCACTGTGAGCCAGACAAAGAATTAAGCAGGTGAACACAACCTTCAGGTCCTCATTTGTTTTGATAACACACCCGTATTTTATTATGTACCTGGAACCCCAGGAGTCATTACCGGCTGAACACAGCATCCATCATTATGGAAATGACGCAGTGCATGTTGCGCTTCCTGCGTTTGATTTATAGGGTTTTTAATAGCAGCATTCTTTTGAAGTGATGGTCCCTACTAAGACTCACACAAGAGAGATATAGTTTGTCATATTTTAAAGAGTCAGCTTTATTTTGGTTTGGTTTCTTTAAGTCAACACAACTCCCCCCCAAAAAAAGCCACATGACAGCTCACAAATAGTATAAATATAAGGTCTGTGTTTTTATATTAAATTACTCTGCTCTTACCTGTCTAAACTGACAAGTAAACACTTGCAAGTAATCTGCTATAACATGTTTGGTGTGAGAGCACGCCTTTAGCGATGTTGAACATGACAAACTGTCTAAGACTGGAGTATGCACACCTCCAATGTGTGTGTGTGTGTGTGTGTGTGTACAGGTGAGAATCTCAGTATAACACCTGTAGGGGGAATGACAGATCGTGATGCCAGTCACCTTTTTTTGAAAATCACTTCTTTCCCCACTGTCCCATCCCCTAATGTGCAACTCGACAACATGTCTGTTTTTAGACACACAGCTGACTGGATCAAACAGCTTGATCTGATAAAACAAAACAGTATGGAAAAACATTTGCCTCTGAATGTTTAGATCTGATATTGAACAACAGGCTACTTTAAACATTTTCCTTTATCAGCACCGTAAATCAGTGCACAGGGAAATGTGAAAAGCAAGTAACCATGGCAACAATAGGCCATGGTATAAGACAGACTTGTCCTGATATCCACGAATACTTCTGATATCTATAATATCTGGTATTCATGTTATGTCAGCACATCTCATGACATATTTCCACCTCTGTATCATTCCATGTGCATTGAAAAGGTGTGTGCAAGCATATGCAGCTGTGTGCGCACATGTGTTTGTGTAGGCACGGATGCATGTGAGAGGGTTAGTGAGAGGTCAATGAATTTACAGACCAAGACGTAATGGATAGTCAAGCAAGCCCACAGATAATATTAGCCCAAGGCTACAATCACACAGATTTAAAGGGCTCAGATATAACAAACACACCGCTGACTTCCCAAAGGATGTTTTGTTAAAATGCCAATAAGCAAAGTCAGAGTCGGAGGGCATTCTTATACAGTGACGTCCAGATTTATGGTGTTCGACCATTACCATATTGTTTTTGCACTAAAACCGCCATTTCACATACTAATAGACATTTTCATGGCATTGTATGAGAAAGTAATCAGGGCAACAGATGGTTTCCACGGTTTGTGAGGCTTGTTGGTCAAATATACAGCTATAAACACTCAGCTGCTTTATGAGGTGCAACATTCAGCCGCTGACCCTTTACCTTTGCTGGAGGGCAAAATAGGATTTTTCAGTATTTGTTGATCAAAAGTGTTGACACAAACACAAATTGCTATAAAAGGGAGATTGCCGAACCTTGAGCTCTGAAATTGTTCTGCTCCTGCTTTGGGTCATTCGGCTGCTTTGATTCTGCTCTGTTTAGATGCAGTCTGTGAAGTGCATTAAGAACATATTTGCAGGACTGCATTTGAGCTGTTATAATGGTCCACATCTAGATACAGCCTCACAACACATTTCTGCAAGAATCTCTATGAGAGACTGATGCTTTCTCAATGTTAATGGGTGTTTCAGTGCATGTTTTGCTTTGATATGATTTCACCTGCAACAAGCCTCTACATTACTTTACTGCAGTGCTACACCAAACTCTCTCCTCCTGCTTATGAAAGCATTGTAAATAATGTAGACAATCATTTTTTAAAACATTATACTGTCATGCTGCTAAAATAGAGATGCCATGATGCCAAATCCTCCCAGTATCATTTAACCCATGGTTGCATCTCTGCAGTTCTCTGGAGGCTCAGAAAGATTAGAGTTGGATTAAATTTATAGCCCGAGAAACTGAGAGGTTTTAGCATTCCCCAAATTACTACCCAACAGTGTGAACTCCACAGTTCAGTCAAGGAGAAATTCTAAAAATATCTCGAGACTCCCAAGCCTGTTATTATTCCGCTTTTTCTTGTAAAATCCCCACACATGACAATTTTGTGAGAAGATCTGCCATGTTTTGGTCTCCTCTGCCAAAGTGACTCTGTGTTCTTCTTGGTCAGCACCAAGATGAGTTTGCTACTTGGGTCAGAATATGCAGGGATTCCCCAGACACAGACCACTGCTCCCATATTATGCATTATGCAGGGTCTCAGTGAGTGTGTGTGCGTGCGTGTGTGTGTGTGTTTATGGTGTGTGCGTGCAAATACAGCCTAGAGACATCAAGGTCAGAGTTAATTCAGTGGTACTCTAATCTGAGCACATCCACACACACACACACACAAACACATACTGGCAGACTTGCTCACACTTGCAGCTTATACTCATATAATTGCTTATAGACAAAAACAAGATAAAATAAATTAATAAATAATTCACACTCTACTTTGCATGTTTTTCAGTCCTTACTTCTCATATTACCTTTACAGCATTTGCACAGACATTTGGCCAGAATTCTTATTTCAGACGGATAAGAAAGAGATTAATTTTTGCAGGTTTAGCAACTTAGCAGACCCTCCTGAGGAATAACTGGGAGAAAAACTGCTAAAACTCAAATAATTATAAAAAGAGTTATTTTATTTTTTAAATAAACAATTTTATCTAAACACTTACTGTAAGAGCCCCTGCAGAGCTCAGAGAAATAGAAGATTTGTTTTGCTTGGAATTTTCCTTTAACTTTGGACTTCAGCCTGCAGCAATGAAGCTCATGTACATACAATCAGGTGGAAACAGATTAAGCTGTTTTTTTGTTTTTGTTGCTTTTTTAAATGGGTGTATAATTCATTGCGGCCCATTCAAGGTAATTTTTTATAATTCTAGACAGAGTTGTCTAAAACTGGCAAACAGCTTTAAATTCTTTGTTTGAGTTTATTTTCTCACCCACACTTTGGCACAGTGTGTGAAAGCTAATGGGTTTTTAAATGCAACCTCATCTAGTTTGCTGTTTGAAGTTGCTGCTTTTCCTGCAGACTCATCTAATTTGTATTTGACTTCATAAGATAAATATGAGGCTAAAAAGCTTAGAGACAGAAAGAAAGAGAGATAAACAGAGAAGGAGAAACAAAAAGAAAGAGAGGGAGAGAGAAGATGAGACAGGTTTTGTGTGAGTGCATCTTTCCCCCCATCTCTCAAATCCCCATAGAGCCAAACTCTGCACCTCCCCCCCCTCCTCTGCTCACCCTCGACCTTTTCTACTGCATCATTTCTGTCAGTCTGTCATCTGTCTTTTTTTTTTACTTTTTGTCCCGTGTCACCTGCAAGGCCTCTGCACCCAGACAAGCATACACGCAAGGACACACTTACAGTATGTTCACATACACAAGTGTACACACACAGTACAGTATGTTGGTACATTTGATCACATAGACAACAAACTTGGATTTTCAGGTCAGCTTAAGTTGCTAAAATAACATGCTGCTAAAATAAAGGGCAAAAGCACACAAATCCTGACAGATATCTGGACTTTGAATCTGTTTTTTACCCTTGCCCTTATGAACTGTCCTTGATTACGTGGTCTTTGGAAATATAACTCAAATGAATTTATAAGAAAAGGTTGCTTTTTTAATCCTTTGAGTCCCTGTGACGTCAACGTCCTCCAGCTCTTGTAGTTAATGCAGACGGACTGAAAACCTAAAGGTCATAAACTTTATAACTGAACTTTTGAAAAAAACAACTGTAGGTGAGACGTGTTGTTCCAGGCTGTCATTTCCTTTCCCCTAATGGCTAATCATGACGCTCACAAGGAATGCAGTGCATCCATTTTACAATAATTCTAATGTTTTTTAAATTTTTTAATGAATTACCACAAAAATATTAACTTACATTTGACAACTATAAGAGCACATGCGTTTACTTTGATAGAAAACTTTTCCTAAACAAGTTAGACACTTCAAATTGTAAAGCTAAATCAAGTCTCCTCTGCATGCTCATTCTCACGCCTTGCTGAATGAAACGAATACTTAAAAATAGTAAGAAATCATGCCTTTAACTACATGTCAGACAGATAAGTCATCATTTTTAGAAAAAGGGTAAAAGTGTTACCGCTAAAAGTTTCAGCCTTTAAGATTAAATCATTTAGCACACAAAGAGTAATAACTGGCATTCAACCTTCTCATCAACATGAGGTACACAGCTTAACAAGCTTAGTCAATATCATCAACTCTTGTGCGGGATGCTCCAATTAGAGCAGCCACTGCCTTCAAGCTGACAGCTCCATTAAAACAGTGGTTCACTTTTTCCGAGCCTGTGCCCAGCATCTGACAGTGCTGTCCTATTAAAGTGAGTCCTCAAATAGACTCAAAAGAGAACAGCATTCTCACAAGACAACATCTTTGTGGGGATTTTGCTATGTTCCTACATGGGTTCGCTGCCAACCTATTTACTGAAGAGTTTTTTTAACTTTGTCTGCTTGTCAGAGAAACGTCAGCTCCACTTTGTTGGTATATTTGTCACTAATGGCAGCTGTGAGAAATGAATAAAGTTACCTAACTGATCTTTTATGCAGTCACATATATACAAAAAAAACCTAAAAGCTCAAAAAATCTATGTATCTGCGGTGTGTGTAAAAGCCTTTCTATAAGCGATAATTGCACTTGACGAGGACCCTAAAGTCGCTGCCTCAATTAGCAGCTTTTTTTTAGCCACACAACAGAGGTTTTGAGTAAAGCCAGCTTGAATAAAGCCATGCAGAGATGTGAGTGCAGAGTGGAAGTGAGGAAGAACGGTCGATAATAAAAAAAGGAATTTGGGAAATAAATGGCTGGAAAAAGGACGAAAGAATGAGAAGGACAGAAGGGTGCAAAGCAGAAAAGAATGCAGGGTTGACTAATCAGCAACAACCTCCTCTATACAGCCAAGCAGGATTTACAATAAGAAACATGTAATACATATAATATAAATTGCCACATACATATGTTATTGTCTATGTCTTTGTCTGCCTTGCTGTTTCCTAAACTGACATATAGCTCATTCAGGCTCGTGAAGGTTGCCTGACAAACACACGTCAATAAGACAACCTGGAAATTGCAGCAGTGAATTACCGCAAAACTTGAAAGCTCACACAACAATTTATCAACTCAAGGCCGCGTTAGCCTACAGCATGGCATTTTGTTTTCTTTGCCTTGAAACTGATTGGACCTCATGTAGGGAATGTGCAACATAGACAAAAACGAATCAGTCGGATTCCTTTTCTTCGTATCTTTTATTTCCCAAGGTGATCATATATGAGTCTAAGTAATAACAGTAATTTTGAGTCAGAAGGATATCGGCAAGGCTGCCTGCATTGTGAGAGACAACGATTATTGGAGACGAAAAACATAAACAATAATAACAAAACTCAAGGTGACCTATTTGGAAAGAACATGACTGTTGCTGTGAAAAGAGATGTGCTTATTCTAAAAATGCCTTGAAAAAATAAAAATCTTGTTCCTTTGCTCACATCCATCCTACAAACCGACTCATCAATCACTCCTGATCTGACTCCACACCCATACACACCTATGTACAGAAGGAGCAGTTTTTGCTCCACAAAAAGTAAAAGTGAAAAGTTTGTCTGTCTTTCTCCTCACTCTCACCCCTCATTATCATCCCCAGATGGCAAATTGATGTGGCCAAGATTAGGAAAAAAACGGACATTTGATGTGTGCTGTACAATACCGGGGTCATATTTTTTGTGTCAGATAAGGGCCGTATTCAGCTCACGCCCAGAGACAGTTGTAACTGTGGTTTAACTTTAGGGATAATGGCCCATTGCTTTACAACAACGTATTTTCTCACTCTAAGGAAGTCGGGCCTAGATGCTTTCAGAGCAGCTCTGTCTCTTTAAAATCCAAAAAAAATAAAAAGCTTTAACTGATCCTTTAATTAACCACTGATATCATCCTGTAAATGATTTTGCTTTTAAATGTTTCCAGTGAAAATAAAAAATTGAGAAAGTTGTGTCACATTGCCAACAACAATGTACTTCAATGTCAGTCAGAGCAGAATAATTACCCTGAACACTGTTCAGGTCATGCACATGCATTAAGATGTGCACTGTATGTTGCTCTGAAATGCTGGTTGTGTGTGTGTGTGTGTGTGACTGTGTGTGTGTGGACTTATGCGACCATTTCTATGTGTATTTGCATATGTGAGATTGGTGATGTGCAACTCAGATGACTAATTTGCCAGCTGGCTTCTCCCGTCCCTGAGTCAATTCACCAATGATGATCGACATTTAACACCAGTGTGACTGCATGATTGGTCACTTCACAGCTTGGTGATTGGTCATTGCCCACATAAGACCAGTGATGATTGGCATTTGTGCAACAACACACACAAAGACACATTGACTGGTTATGGCATTTGTTTGCTACATGATGATGAACAATATAATGGATAATTTAAACCACAGCTGAGAAATGTATCAGAATGTGTCTAGAAAGTGGAAAAGTTGTTGTAGCATTAGAACCAAGCTCAAATCAATTGTTTAAAGGGCTGATCAATATTAGTATCTTTCCAATTTGAATAAAACACTTACTAAATGGTGGTTTGCATAAAAAAAGGTTACTTTTTCTCTTGGTTTTGAGTTTGACTGGCTGTATTTTTCCCACCATGCAGATGGCATAATGCCCCCAATCTGCGTGGCATATTTTAAGATTATTTATTTTCATTTTCTCTCAAAACACTTTTAGTCTGCATTGTTTGAGCAATATTGTAGCCTTATAGTCCTTTTTGTACATGCACAGTAACGTGGTACTTTTCACTGAGCAACATTGGTTATTGTTCATTGAGAACATAAGAACATAGCAGTTATAGTGCAGCTTAACTTGTGGCTAGACTTATTCCTTAAGGCTTTATAATACCGTTTAAATTAAGATTCATATCAAATTATTGACAAATAACTTCAAAATGAAAGAAAAGCATTAATCTTCATGTATAAATAGTGTCCGGATATCTTTTCACACTCCAACTGCCATAAATAGTCAACTGAGCATGTGGATCAATATCAAATGGATTGAAGCTATATGTTGCCAGCAAATGTGACGAATGTTTAGTGACAAGTACGGCATATATATTACAGTTCATGCTGCTGTAAGGCAAAGTAGGCGAGTGCCGTGTGTATGTGTGCATGCGTTTGTGTCTGAGTTAAGCATACCCAGCAGTTTTTTTTGTTTATTCAATACATTAAAATGAATGCATAATAGGTTTAATACAATTAAAAAGTCACAGTAAACAGTTCACTCACCTATTTTTTAAAAATAATTCTGACAGGTATAAAAGCAACAGAGTCGACAGAATCGGCAGCCCTGAGGAGGAAGTTGTGGTGGGATTCAATCTTAAACCAATTAGAGCACACAGGCAGCAGGCCTAATACTGTTATGTGACTCCTGAGAGAAATATTTTGTCAGCAGAGCCTTCAAACCTTAACCCAGGAAGTGTTGGTGTCAAGCTCAGAGTGTTGAGTAGTGGCACTTTGTTATGTCAACTCTTCATAACCTCCTGTCTTGGCTGTACCCTCATGCTGTCGTTATACTGGATGTTATGGAGCTTATTAATGCAGCTTGGTGGATGTTTTCCCTCTACTCCATTATGAGTTACTCTATGTAAGTCACACCTTTCATTTACTATACATCAAAAGTTTTTCCTGTTTTTTGTTACTTACAACCCTGCCACAGTATTTATGAGTTTTCAGCCTGTAAATGTCAACCTTCAAGTAGCAATTATTAGTGAGAAGCTCCTATTCTGTTCAACATTACATTAATGCTGCCACTTCTAAGTTGCAATGCAGCACCAAATACCAAAGAAACAATATATATATAATTCCATCTAAATTTGTTTGGTGTTGGATTTTGTGAGCTTTAGTCAAAGCCTCCCTAAAGCTAATCAAGTAGCTACAATTTAGCCGACAAAGTCAAGAAAGTCCAACTATTGTTTTAATGTTATGTAAAAATCATCATCGACATGTTCAGAGATTGTATTTCATGGAATATGGGGGAAAAAAAAGAGATTATAAACAGTATATCTTAGGCTGCCGATTCAGGAGGGTTAGAACTTGAGGGTTGGTGACTCTGACACATTGGTCATCAGGACTTTCACCTGGGAAGGGAGACTTTTGGGGTTCAAACTGGTTTGTTTTCAAGACAGACAGACAAAAACAAACCAAAAAAACTCTGAGAAAATAAACTTTGCTCACACACACAACCAGAAACTCTTAAACATCCAGTTTTTAAACAGAATATCCACATCAAAGAGCAGGCTCTTGTGTTAATCACACAGATGAACACCATCTTTTACTTGTTAAATGAGCCACTCTTCCATACAGTACAACTATAGCTCAGCAGTAAGTACCATTTTCTTTTTATTTTAAGTCACTCTGGCAGCTGTAAGAAAATTTATCCACTCATAAATTCTTGCAAGCTGTAACCATGAGAATCTCCTCCATCATTGCCTTTCATCCCACATGTCATGAACATTCTCAGTATGCAAAAAAATCAGTTTTAAAACTTAATTGTTCACATCATCATGCAATCTTTACTCCACTTTAATTCACATTAGAGCCGATCGCATATCACTGTGCACACTCAATTAGCTGGACCTGCTGTCTCTAACACCTGATGCTTAATGCCAACATCTGGCCAACACCTTTCACACACATAAATCAGGTTTATCTATTGATCCATTGAACCCTAGTTTCATTCTTCAACCCATCTCTCTACAGTAAAGTGGGTGGTCAAGGTTTGTTAAACACCTGTGGAGGAATACAGCACGTCTGAGGGCCGATTGATTTTCCTCCCTTAAAGCCCGCAGAGAATCTAAATCTGGTGATATTCACCCATCCCTCTCCATCCACCATCTTCCTTGGCTCTCTGTCCCTCTCCCATCTGTGCATGGAGATCCAAATCTGTTTACATCAACCCGTTCTTTTCATCCCTCTTTCCCTCATCCAATCTGTCCAGAGCTCTAAATTTGTTTACTCTCCCCCCCGTCTGTTCGTCTTTACTTAGATGGAAACATACCTAATGCATTTCTTTTCCATGATTTGAAACCCTTCATTTATTATTTCATGATGCGTAGAGAAAGGTGGAGCCGTGGTTGTATGTGTTAGTGACACAGACAATCTCCCTCACCTCTTCCTTTGTCACTCAACACACAAATACAAATTTGTACTCAACAACATAGCGTGCAGCACACACACACACAGACACACATATGCAGACAGAACAGCATCGGACTGCTTGTGGACAAGTGGCTGAATCTTCCTGACAGGCCTGTCTCAGAGGGAAACACAAGAGGAGGGTGGGAGCAGAGAGAAGGAATGAGAACGAAGGAGAGGGGGGTAGACATGATGGAGTGAAAGATGGTGGGAAGGAGAGAGGCGGTGAGAGTGACAAGGAGAGGCAGAGGGGAAGGGGAGGAAGAGTCACAGTGACACATGAGGGAAAGAGAGTTGCGGTTGGCAGACAGCAGCTGGAGGGAATGATCAACTCAGCTGACACATCAGTTCATATCACTGCAGAGCGGCGGGACAGATGGAGGGAGGGTGGGACGGAGAGAGCGGGGGGGAAAAAAAGGACGTGTGGTTAAGAAACAGATAGACGTGGAATAAGTGTGAGAGCAATACAAAGAGACAGCAAGGTGGAGAGAGAAGGTCTGATACAGGGAGAGACTTTTGGATGGAGGGAGATGATAAGGAGTAGTGAGGTGGCAAAGAGGCGACGGAGGCTGAGGGAGAGGGGATTTTGGTTTGAGAGGTGTGAGTTGGTAAAAGGATGGAGGCCAAGGCAGCTGAGACATTGAAGAAGGGTTGATGGGGAAAAGAGCTAAAAAGGTAAATCAGGATGAGATAAATAGATGGAGAAGACAAAGCAAAAAGCGAAAATAAAGAGGACATCGTGGTTGTGAAAGATAAGGCATAAGTTGTAAAATTAATATTAAAAACATTAAACAACCATCTCCTTTAATTTGATTTTATTTATGGGTATTCTCACCTCCTTATTCGTTCTCTTTCCTTCTTTTTAAAGGGTGATGCCCAATTTCAGCATCTTCTACCATTCTTCTAATATTACATTATCAGATGGCTGAAGCTCAGCGAGTTTTGTCAAGACACAAGGCATTTTCTGTCAAAGCATTTTTAAAAGTTTCTTATAGAAATATTTCACTGCTAGATAGATGGTGTTTATGTAACATCAGGCTAGAAAGATCTCAATATTTTTGAAATTGGTGTTACATGATCAGAAAAAATCTGTGCCAAAGGGCTGTGGTATTCCCAGAGCCAGCAAAAGTCTGCAGGATGAAGTGAAAGATTTTATTCAGTGTTTTCTTTCAACCCCAATTGAGCAAAAAGCTCTGTGTGTTCTCAAGAGAACTCCATCACCCTTTATTTGCATGAAGTAACTACATAAAAAACCTACAAATTTAGCCGAAACTATGCAAAGTGTCCCCTTAAACAATGAAAAAGAGGAAAAAAGGTAAAAAACATCAAATTTAAAAAATACTCGAGGACAAAAAGGTTCCTTTTTTAGGCTAATAGTTAATCGTTTTTAAAGTTTAGTAAATGTCAAAATGCCCAGAAGAGAAATTTCATCAAGGACACCGAAAAAAAAAGTTTTTAATTAAGATTTAAATTTGTCAGATTTTCTAAAGGTTGTGAAAACAAAAGGCCTTAATTTAAGAACCTAGGTTAAGAATTATCATAAGATGTGTCTTATATTTTATATCATGTTAATATTTCAAAAGTGTAATTTGTCCCATGTCGAAGCAAACCTTTGAGGCTATGCTAACAAATATAGTGCTCAAGAAATAACAGTGTAAGATTAAAAGATAGAAAGAATAAAATATTTAAATAGATGAATTTATAATCATTTTACTTTAAGCATTAACTTGCAAAAGGACATACTGGCCAGATGTGTGAGTGGGCTGTGCAGTTGTTGAATATGTAAAAAACATACATATGTTATAGTTCAAACAAGACACACTAACAAAATGTTGTTCATGCTCGAGTGAAGATATGCAAATTTCCAAGGTTATGTAAAGGATTCACAAAGGAGAGCAATGCAGATAAACAGAACTCAGGGGAAAAAGTACAACTTCCTGATGACCTGAAGGGAAAAAAAGTAGTTTTGCTTCAATTATTTTTCTAACATCTCTTCTCATTATCTGTCTGCTCATGTTTCTGGCTAACAGTACATCACAATGAACAAAAAAGATGATCCATGTTGACATTAACTGAATTTATTCTTAATGACTGTAGTGCTGGCTGACTTCAAAAGCAAAACAATCCCATTAGGACTGACTTGCAGCAAAATTATTGATGAGTAACTGAAAATATATATTATTTAAAAGCTGTAGGCAGTGTAAGAACAGCAGGTGGATGGTTTAAGGTGCATCGCTGCAGCACAGAGAGGATTACCACACAGTGTCCTGTGTAAATGAATCAAATGGCACACAGCAACATTCAGCGGCAGGTGCCTGAAAATTTGTCCTGAGGCTAAACCAGCCTGAGCGCAGCACACACGCCAGGACACACACGAACACGGTCCTTCAACTGGTGCCAGTATTTTATTACACAACACACACACTCGTTCAGTCATACATCTGAATATACAGAACATGTGTGTGTGTGTGTGTGTGTGCGTGTGTGTGTGTTTCTGCACACACATTATGCAGGTGTCATTTTAAAATGCCTCTGGAGATGATCACACGTCTTGTTAACGTGTTGAAAGTAGCCACTGTCCATTCCAACATTTACATATAACATATTAGCAGAGAGCCGAACAGAACTGCAGGCTGCATTAAACGCAGCCACCTTCACCATCTGCAGTCCCCCGGATCCACCAAGGCTCTTCAGCAGCTTGCTTTCACATGACATCATTCACTATTTAATGTAATACTTGTGATTGTTTTAAGATGTTTAATATCCTCAAGGTTTAAAGTTTTGTTTCTGTGTAGGCTTGATGAATGGAAAGCTAATGTTTGGTGAGAGCTGATTTATGTGTGAGAGAGAAAATTATATCCAAATATTGACTCAGGGCTAGTTTGGATCAGGTTTTTCAGTTGCTGCCCGGGCCTGAAAATACGCTGGTCCTTGGGATGGAGTTTCAGGCAGACTTTATAATTAAAAATAAAAATGTTTTATTCATGTTGATTATCCCAGTTCAGCCTCTCCTTCAACTGCTCAGTTCATTTCATTCATGCAATTACCTCTTAGGTTTGTGGCCTGATACACAAACTGGCCCATTCCCGTTTCTGCCGTTGCTTATCTCTCAAACCATAATTTTAAAACTCATTTATTTATTGTAAGTTCTCTTCATGTCTCATCCTTACTGTAAAGACTTTAAATGCTTTCTCAAGGGCAAAGCTACGACAGTATCAGGGAAAGGACAAGTTCGCTGCCTGACACAGACTGATGTGGAGAGTTTGGGGAATGAAACAGTGACCTTCCAGTAATTGGTCATTTTCTCTCAGCTGGAGGATCTGTTTTTATTGATACTTTTTTTTTTTTAAAAAGTATAAGGATTCAACGCTCTCATCTTGAATGGTAAAAAAACAATGGTAAAATTTAGTTTCAGGAAAAATAAATTGGTTTATCTTTTGTAATGATTTAAACAAAAAAACTGCCCCCCACAATTTTGCTTTTTCTTCTTATTTCTTTCC
>JAQNCA010000029.1:12659232-12672649 GCA_029783725.1 Acanthurus tractus | reverse complement strand
GGATCAAGGCGGCAAAGGTTGACCTGGAAACTCCCCTGAATTAATTTTTAACTTTCCACACCCAATGCGCCGCTGGCAAGCGGCGCAAAGTGTTCGATAGGGCCCTCAGATTTACAGGGGACATGTGGTGTCGATTCTTAGCATCACAACTTCACTCCAGGACTCCATGTGAGCAGTTTTGCATGATTCGCAGTTCAAGAAAAAACAATCCTTGTTTCCCTTTTACTGACTCTTTATGCAGCACCTTACTTTGTTGTCTAAGTCATTTCAGGTTCTGCCTCTTTGAAGCCCACCTTCCTACAAGTCAGTTTTTACTTTGTATCTGATTCTCGGTTTTCTGAGTTATAGATAGCTTTGCTTGTTTCTTAGCTCAGTTAGCTCAGTTAGCTGTAGAGCTGGCAGTCCTGTTTGCTGGCCCGGGAATAAAACTCTGGCAGTCCCTTTCTGGGCACGCTGTACCTGAACCGGATGACCAATTAACAATCTGATGAAGACTTATAGACAGCTCATCACTACAGTAGTAAGTGTTGACATATAGAATTAAATTAAAACATATAAAATCTCTTGCAACAAGACTGATGTGTCAGGATACCTGTAGAAGGCTGGATGTGACTCAACCATGACAAGGATTTCTAAAGGGTTTCTCTTTTCATTCATATAGGACTTTGCCCTTGACTGACCCTTGACAGACACTGTGCTTGCCATAAGATGTGTGGAGATTAAATAGATACTGAACTTCCCAGCTGACAGAGAGGAGGAGGAAACACTTCATGCGGTGCCTCAGTCTGTCTAAAAGGACAGAGTTGTGCCAAAGGCTTTTATTAAGCACATATCTCCCTCAGTATTAAAAGGTTGTTAGTGACCTCAGGGCACTCTCAGGCAACTACTTTGATACTTTTTTTCCAAACTTTTATTTTTCACAGTAGCTAAAAACTTGTTTGGATAGTTTCGTCTCAAGAGTTTTAGAAGTAAAAGTCATTTTAGAAGGTGCACAGAATTTCAAGGTAATTATCTCAGTATCTCTTGCACAAACAGATCAGGGTTAGAAAGTGAAAATGTCCCAAACTACTACAGCATTGTTCAGGAAGCAAACAAAAACAACCAGGAAAATATGTAATATTTCCCAGATTGCAAACTTCTGCAGCTGGATGATAATGTTAATGTCCTGATACAGGCAAAACATTCTTCCTTCTTTATTCTTCATACCATGTGTCGAGTGCAATCACCAGTAAAACTTTATAACATTATAAGGTATTCTACTTTCATGTTCATGTCATGAAAATGTTGCCAGGTCTATATTTTGTTCTCTAAAAAACAACAGAAAAGTGTTTTTTATTTTATTTCATTTCATAATAATAAGCAGTGGGACCACAGTTCAGGATGGTTTAAATAATAACAATAAGTAGAATGGTCTTTTGTCAATGGCTATGTAATATAAGTGACATAAGAAAGCATGTGCTCCATAAGGGAAAATTAGCTCTGACCTGATTGAAGCTCAAAAACCAACACAAGAACAACTGTAATGCAGCGCATCAAAGAACGATTTTAAATCATGTCATGTTTCAAATTGTAGATTAGTGAAATTATTAACATGTGCAAATTATATTTTTCATGGGAATTAGTGATTTAACTGAAGCTATTAAAATATGCTAATATGTCAGGGAATAATTTAACAGATTCTATCTTGGGCTACATGCTGTATTTGTTCGGAACAGAACACGCCTTCAGTTCTGTTGTCGCGGTTTAAATCCTACAGGGTGCAACTTGTTTTAACAATGCACCTAAGATTAATTCACTTAGTGGAGTATAAATCATGTTAAGCACACATTATAAACGGCTTGACTTCAGGGGAAGAGAGCGGCAGGTTAGTGCTGGAAATGGAACAGAAGCAAGCAGCATGAAATCATGCGAATTTACATGTTCTTTATGCAAAACCTCACCCTCTGTTTCTCCTCTTTTTCCCCTGAACACTTTTCACAACATCTGTTCTGATAGAGCTGGCTAGAATCTAAAGTCAAGTCCATACTAAATCATTTTGCCATGTTTGGAGGCCATTAGTAACTTACAGTGATCTAATAAAATTTGTAGACAGTGTAATCAAATAATTACATCACAGATTAAAATTTAATAAGACCAACAATAACTTGGAAACCAATCAACGCACTTCAGCCCTGGCTACAACTCCATGATCAGTTCTCCCTTCCCTTCTCTTTCTACTCGCCTATCTTTTTCCTCCCCTGTGTCTTCTGTTTCTCTTGTCTTAGCTGAGGGCAACAGCGGAATAGGGACAAAGAGAAATCTCTTCATTGTAGCTGAGCTCTGAATACATCCATTTAGGTTTTATGTAACTCAGTCTCTTATAGGTCCCCTTTCAAACCAGCCATTTACTTAATTCATGTCACTTTTCATCCACTTTGTCTTAATGGTGTTCAGCTTCAGATATGGGATTACATTAGCAAAGCTTTTCAATGTGGCAGATCCTCATTAGAAGGCTTCGCTCTGTCCTGTAACCAACAGTGGGCAAGGATGCTATCAAGTCATTGCAGTATTCTGACATTATCTGATGTTTCAACTTGCCATCTTACACTAGCCAGCATTTCTCGTAATTGAGAAATAAGCTGCAGATAAAGCATAGTGTTTTATACTGATTTAGCATTAGGCCGCTCTGTTGTTTATGTTCATTTCCTGTTGTTATGTGTGATAAAAAGAAACTTAAAGAAAGTTCTGCTTCTTGTTTTGACCATTGCCCACCACAGAGAACAGTTTATCTTAAGCATACAGGTAAGGGTTTATTTTATACTCTGACTTGTTGGTTCCTTAAAGGTTTTGCTATTCTGTGTTGAGTTTGATCTAAAAAGTTTACTTCTCGTTTAATAGTGACAGTTCTTGTCATGTCATTTCTCATGTGAAGTTTTTAATGCTGTCTTAGAAAGACTCCACCCTCTGCTGGTAAAACTGTCCTCAAATGGCATAGATACATTTGCTAAATGAACATTTGTGGAGCAGGCCAATCAGGACATCACTACCCAAATGCATTGTGCTACCAATATATGCCAGTGTCACCACTCTTAGTCATCCCTTTTCTTTTAGTGATGGCAAAGCTTGTTCAGTATTGTGGGGAGCCTTTCTGAGATATAATAAAAGTTAGTACATTCTAGCTCTGGTTCAATAAAGACGGGTGGAGCCCCCTCTGTATGGGTGCTCCTCTTATGCTGGCTGAAGGCAGTTACCAGATTGCAGGTAGTTTGATACTCCTTTTCTAGGCAGCAACACAGATTCTGGTAGGGATCTTTTACTTGGCTGGTTCAGCATATGCAAGTTTTCAGTGGGTGAATGCCTGTATATCCCTGGCAGAGAGTGTACCCGTAGAGTCCAGTAGAGGGCTCTACCACTGCTAATAGAACTAGGGTTATAACCTTGTCATGTGTTTTCTTCATGTGTGATGTATTAGCATAAGTCCAACTTTTGCATTTGAATTATCCCTTTAAGGCATATTCATAATGTGCTCTTTTTAGCATTCTGCCTGTTGTGTCTAATATGTGATCCTAAACTCCCATTAGCTCTATTCAATTGTGTTGAGTTGCATTAGTGTGTGTCCCTACTTTGCATGCATAATGATCAGTTTCTGTTTGTCCCTTTCTCTCTTATCTCTTATGCGCTGCTCATGTCGGTCTTGATCATTCCATGTGATGTTTTGTTACTTCTTGGCACTCCTCTTAATGAGTAACCTGACATTTGCATTTGGCCTATGCTTTCCAGTGTGTGATCTTTTGTTAGTGTTTAGTAGATTCTCTAAGTGCAATATTTTCTCAACATTTGGCTTAGCACTTTTAGAATGAGTGACAGTCCATTAGCAGTTGCCCATATTTCTCCTAATGGGCAGTGGTGTGCTGTGAGACATGGTATCGAATGCTGTTTACTATGTACTGTGTGTGTGTGTGTGTGTGTGTGTGCGGGTGCATGTGTGTGTGCGTGTGGGATGACGTGTGACGTATCCTGTTGGCTTGGCAATCTGATAATGGCAGCAATAATATTCTGAACTCCGGCAATGATCGACTGTCAGCAAGGCTACACACATCTTCATAATCCCTTTAATGGACTCTTTGGGCTGGACAATATAAGCTCCCTCTCTCTCTGTCACACACACACACATACACACATGCACGTCTGGAAAGAGACACCCACTCACAGAGATTCACATGTGAGTCTGGTCTGCTTGGAGCTATAAATGTTTTCATGCTTTCTGGTCATGTGTTATTAACTAGAGGCGTGAAAAAAAAATCCCCACTCAACTCTACTTTTAATAACAGCCTGAAAACAATATTGGCCGACTGCATATAAAATTTGAAAAGTTGGAACCGACATCACAACAGGTGCTTGAGGAAAAAAAAAAAGTAGGTAAATGCAGGAGAACACAATGGTCTCCAAGGTCCCCTTCACACTGGCATTAAAATGTGTTTTCTGAATAGAGAAAAAAATGACTTGATACCAGGTGTAAACAGATGCACACAGAATACATATGCAGACGTATCAGCCAGACTGCATCTGGAAGAGGTTTACACTGGTATCATATCTCAGGTGATGTAAATGTAACTTGTACCCAGCAAGTTAGAGGGTCACCTGATTTCATACCCTCCTGCTGGTTAAAATTAGTTACAAGAATTAATGAAAATTAATTTGATTCAACTGGATCAACATATTGAGTATCACATTTGACCACAAAATTAATTTGTTTAATAATTTAAATGTTAGAAACACAAAGGGACATAAAATGTTCTCTATTATTTAGAAATGACCTAGAAAATCAGTGTCATCAAGTGGTTCTAGACATCGAAGTCAAAATGTAAAATTATTGACTGGCAGAAAATTTGTCACTCTGGTCTTTGGTTGCTGTAAGTGATGGGTTTGACTGTAATTACATGTCAAGTCTGGAGATGATAAGAATCACTGACAATAGAAAAAAATGTCAAAATTTAAAAATGTGCATGTTTTAAGAGCCCACTCTCGATAGCTGACAAACTTATGCAAAGTTTTTCTCTTAAATCAGTGTTTTGGAAGTCGCTTAGATATGATTGACTCAGAAGCCCCTTTTTTTATCATTGCTTTCAAAGCTATTGTTGCAAGCGTTTTCTCTTTATGATCAGAAAACTGCTTTAAGAAATTCTTTGCTTCTTTGACCTGTGCCACAGACTCTGCTTTGTGTTGTGGCTGAAGTTACTAAAATAGAGCATTAATGCCTGACAGATTGAACAACAAAACCTTGACTGGCTGACAACACCCACACATCTAATACAAATAAAGCTGACATGCTGTGAGACTGAAATGGGAAACTCTCTCTTATAATGATGAAAATCAAATATCATGATTTACAAATATTCCAAGAGGATAAATGACTAAAACTGATGTAAAAAGCCAAAAGTAAATGAGTCTGCTATGTTTTGTGTGTATGTGAGTCTGATGAATTAGAAGAAAGACAATTGAGAAAAAGCTCTGATGGTATAAAATCCTAAAAAAGAGAGAACCAGTGTAATAAAAAAGTGTGCAGTGGTTCAGTCATGCAAGAGGGGATGAAAGAAGTCTACTTCAGAGTATAATGTCAAAGTGATGTAAAGTCAAAACAAGCAAAATGGAAAATGAGATAACTGATAGGTTAAATTATCTTGGCCAACCTACTCTGATTATTTTTTCACCACCTATTACCCTCATGAAAGCTTATTCGCCTACATCTGAAAATATAGTCTCTCATTATTTAAACCTCTAAAAAAACTATCTCTGTTCATCAAATAATACATTTGGATGTTTTTTTTATTGAAATACATCCCTTAATGCCTGATATATCCTTAGACGTTGCCATCATGTACAGTAATATGGACAATTATTCTGTCCTTTCTTCTAATTTCATTATTTGTCATTCACCTGCAGCTTTGATTCTGCTCATCAAACACACAACCTCACTCTCCTGCAAAGAGCTTTAAGTTGTGGCTCCAATACCTTTCTTTTTTGACATTTCCAAGTGTAATAAAATGTCCTGTCAGCATTTGACATGAATCATCATGTATCCTGACAAGCTAACATTAGCTAGAATTTTCTAGAACACTGTATACTAAAAAAAATAGAGTTACTAGCTGACTGACAAGCTTGGCTTCTACTTGTTGAGTTCCCAGAATGAATTGATGGCACTGTGTCTGGAAAAGGGCTGCAGTTTGACTCCCTGGTTTTCAAATCCTGTGGTAATACATGAAGGCTAACCATTTCTCTTTTTGCAACTTGGCAACCACAAACCGAACACATGCATGCCATCACTATGAAAAAATGTGACACGTGGCTTGCAAAATATCAATATGTAGCTACACATAGCTTTTCCTATAGCTGTTAAATCTTGCTCACCCTGTCAAGACTAAATTAGAATTCTGTGAACTAGGATCAGCAGGCAAAACTGAAGAAACTTTGGAAAATGTTGAAGCAGCTTCTTTACATTAATGAAGGGCTTTCTTGGCATTGAGACTTTCTGACTGAATTACCATTTTTTTATAAAAAACAGTCACTGTAATACAACAAGAATTTATTATCTTTGTTCAAGTTGGACCTGTTAATATTACAGTGGGATTTTATCAGTAAGGATCCATGTTCAATGGCCTTTAGAGTTTTCTTTGCCAGTGAAGCAGATAACATTAACTATCAATATTACCAATAGCTTCAGTGTACAGACACATGGAAATCTGAGGTGTGACTCTTACACTGAGTCTTTTCTAAATTTGTTACGAAGCTTTAAGAAAATTGTGCTGTTTGTTCCAATTAAAAAAACGACAGGGTCTGTTGGCTGACCTGCTCGAGCCTGATCTTTAGTGGGTTGGTTCCAAAATAAAAGTTTTCTCTCACGACTGAAAAGCTTCCTCAAAGTAGCTAAAAGGACCCTATGGTCTTGGTATATAGCTTCACTCAGCTTAAAGAATAGATCTAAATTTACTGATGCAGGACTTGGAGTCTCTGAGGAACCGGTGCTATCCAATATGACACTAATCAAAACAAGAGTTGAGGCGGATAGGCACACAACCTCACTCTAAATTCAGTACCCAGTGGCTATTAGCAGTATCTGTTTTGAACCTGTGATCCCTGCGGACACCCCTGCTCAGGACCACACAGGTGTTGTGTTATAAATATCACACATACTTGATATAATTAGGGCAGAAGAGATCAGTCTGAGTTATTCAGGTTGGGAGCTTTAAACCTCTATACAGGGTAGTTCCTGCTCACCTCTTGTACATCAGATTCAACCAAGCATCTAATTAGGATTTTTTCTCAATCAGCTCTGGTGTTACAGCAGCATGTGCATGAAGAGGAGGAATGTAAACAGATGGAGGCACATCTACTTCCTACTCACTATCTTTGCCCTTTAGACTGCCAGAGCACCGTTTTAGACTGCATTCATGCTAAATAAACTGACACACAGGTAGGAGAAACTCTAGCCTGTACAGTTTGCTGCTGATCGGCATAAAATATTGAGTTTCAATATTTACTCTTCATTCTTAAAACAGCAGTTTAACCTGTAGGTCCATTAATCAGAAGCTCTCAATCGAATCACATGATCTTTACTGGCAGTTACAGTTTTTAATGGAGTGTTATGGGATAGATCTTCTAATTGCTGTCGACTTTAAGGAATTTTGTCCATGTCTGCATGAAAGTTGAGGTTCAAAGCTGATGAAGATCGTGGGAAATGATTGACAGCTTGAGTACAGGCTGCAATGTTCTGAATGTTTTTTTTTCCTCCTTGTAATAACAACTGGCAATCAAACACGTTGTTTTAAACTGAAGCATTAAGTGATATGTGCGTGATTAAAAAAAAAGTACTGCAAATTTATTTTACACCAGTTAAGGGAAATTAAGGTAAAGACAACAGAAATGTAATAAAACCATGTGGATTCTGGTAGAGAGTTGCCAGAAACTGAATCTAAAGAAACACCAGAACTTGTGGCTTTTAATAACTTGAGCTATTTACATTTCATTTATAATGCCTACGTATGAACTATCTCTGTTATTTTATGTCTGTGCCCATCTCCACTTTTTCCTTTTATTAGCACTCTTCCATTCTGCCCTTTTTTTTAGACTTTATTCTTCATCCAGACTTTCACTATCCTGTCCAGTCACTCAGTCTCACAGATCAGAGGGTTTTTACGTAATGGAGCAGAATAAGAGACAAAAATGCATCCTTGCCATCAGGATGTCTCCTGTCAGTGGGCCGAAAAACTGTGGGACAGAGATGGATGGCAAGAGGGATTCACTCATGCACTCTCACCAGCATCTTTAAGTCTTTCCTCCTTCGTCTTGTTTCTGTCTCTCCTTTGCTGTGGAAAGTGTCTGCCAGCAGTCCACAAACAGAGAAATAATTCACAAAACACTGATCGCTCACACACTTTCTATTTTAAAACATGATAGGTGTAATAGTGTGTGACTTAGAGCCTGCTGGGACTCACGGGTTGATTTACAGGGAGGAAGATAATTCTTCCTCTTGAGTAGACATCACAAATGTGATTTATTTGGATTGGGTGATGGCATTGGTGAAGAGGGAGATGCAAATGATGGGTTAATACAGTGAAAGCAAATGTCAAATACCTTTTCCTAAAATGTAACCCAGAAGTTTTGTTTGCTCAAACCTGAACAAGATGTCATGGGGTCTTTCCCAAAACAAACCATGACATTAACAGTTACAACAGGACCATTAAACAGATGTTTGAAGAGGCAACTATTTCAAAAAGTTAAACAGGAAGGGCTTGTCTGACACTAAAAGGGTAACAAGTGCTTGAAAAGTGACATTCAGAAGGTATTTGTTGGTGTTTCATTGTCATTAAAGCAAAAACCAAAGATAAAGGACCTTTCATAGTTTGCACTTTAATATATAATATTGCTGACATTTTACTACCTGTCTGATGGACACCGCTGATGTGTATTTGATTAACGATTTAATCAAAACACTGATCGGCTCTGTTTCCCTCAACTTTATTAAGAACTCGGGTCCTGTGGCCTTTTTGTACACTAATTACTGAATCCTTTCCGAAGCAGGCAGCCTCAGAGACCTGCTAGGCAAATACATTCCTCTTTTTAATTTTCCAGGGTGTCTAGTTTGGTTGGCCTTCACGGTTGTTTTGTTTCATTACAGAAAAGTTTTGACTGGGTTTAACTCCAGCACTTATGGAGAACTTTAAAGACTTTTGGTCTCAACCCATAGTTCCTCACAAAACCTCGGGTTCTTCGGAGGGAGCTAGAAGTTCATTCGGAGGCTGGCTGAGCTGATCTCTCTCTTCCTCCCTCTTTCTCTCTTTTAATGAGGTAATATATGTTTACTTACTGAGCTATTATCCTGAAGGGACAAATCCAGGCGGCTTTCACTTTTTGAACAATTCATATCAGAGGTTTTCTTTTTTTCTTTTAACCTAATATTCACATTAATACTGTCAATAATTTGCTTTTATTACACAACAATCTGTTTTCCCAGGATCTAAGGGTCAGGACTTTGCTGTGTCTCACACTGGTGGACCATCGGCTTAAGGCGCTCAGGCTGGGTGTTATCACCTTGGGACATTAAGTGGAACTGGCATTCAAGATTACAGTGTTTGAATTTGTGCCTGGGCTTATAAAAGCCAGGAAATTTGGGAGAGTTTTAGGGGAAGCACTTTGAGATTTGAAAGGGGGTTATTGCTGCTGTAGGGAGAATCAAGGGCTGTGACCTACAGACAGTTTCCTGGTGCCAGGGGACCACTAAAGGCTCTGTGGGGTCTGGCTAATAATTATGGACTTTATTAAGGGAATGGGTTGCATTAAGCTACAAAGACGGCAGAGACACTTTTGGGAGGTGGAGGGTCTTTTGCATTTTTGTGCCCAGGTGCCTCTTAAATCACCATCTGTCCATGGCATTATTTCATATTAGAATATTTAATGTTGTTTATTCAGTATTTATTTAGTACAACAACTCAACTAATGTAACTTTTGAGAACGAACACTTTATTTGCAAAGTAAAAAGGCTTTACTGTAAATATAAATATCTTGATATATTTTTAATCATATTTTATCAGATGTGTCTGCTTCTTTTACACTGTGTCCCAGTCTGCTGTAGCTGCGGTCTGCCTGCTTCACAAAAGATTCAGTTTTGTGCCAAAAGAAAAATACATTCTTTGTTATATCCGTGACTTCTTCTGTTGCATTTGACAAATAAATATAATAATATGGGGTAGAATGGTACATGTAAAAAAAAAACAAAAAAACAGCATTTACAGCCACTGTAGTTAATATTACTTTTCTCTCTGATTAAGTTCTGTTCGGGTTTCTGTTTGGATTTGGACAAACCCAGGACTGTCACAACACACGCAGCAATACTGAGGCCACAACTCCAAAATCTCTAAGTGTAATCCAAAACCAAAAACTCTGCAAAATAATGCTGTTTTTCACAAATATGCATTGACAAAACTGAACAATTATGTTTTGTCTGTATATTTTGAGTCTCTGAGCAGGATTGTGTAAATACTGTTTCAAAACTCTCCACATTTCTTGGAATAAAAAGTAATTCTTGTGAAAAATATACAAATTCATTTATGTATGTAATTCCATAAGCCTCCACATTCATATAATTATTAAAAAGGACAAGGCCCCAGTCTTCACGAGGAGCTACGACCCTGGACAGTTCCCCCAGGCTTTTCTGTTCAAAGAGAAGAAAATGAAATTGTGTCAAACATTTCTATCAAATATTAAAATCTTTGACCTCGCTTCCTGCCATTCTAATTGTATATGGTTTGTTAGCTGGAAAGACAGACAGGTAGTTGCAGTTATTTTCATGGTAGCTGCTTTCTGAGAGTGGGGATCAGCTCTTGTCCTCCCTTCCCCCTTTCTCCTATTTCCGCACACATCTCAAATTGTTAGCAATTTCTCAAGATCAACACCCTATGTTGAACACACATACACACACACACACACACACCCACACACACACACACACACACACACACACACTCTAGGCTCATCAGTCATCTTTCTTCCAGGAATGATCCCAGCATGAAATAGGCGACAGGAACAAATAGTTTGATTGGCTGATTAACACCAAATGAGAACCTGATTGGTTTATCAGCATGTTGATCAGACCTGAAGAGGCTCTCCTGCTGAGGAACAGAACTCCACAGCCCTAATCATCTTGACTTGGCCTCATCACCACCTCTTCACTGAATAAATATGTCAAACTTTTTTGAAACAGCGCTCTCAAAGTAATCAATCACAGATTACCATGTTATTTCTATTAAATTACCTTTTTGTGGCAATCAAGAGAAAATATTATATTTTATTTTTTATTTTTTATTTTTTTTGGCATAACAATGATTATAATTGACTGAGACAAAGTTAATAGTGCTGTGGACTGAACAGACCAGCACTTATTTTGGTTTTAACAGGCTTTCTTTGTGTAAGAAGTTATCAGGTAACTGAAGGACCGCAAGTTGTGTTTTGTCCCACTGCTAGTTTGTCAAAAGGAACAGCACACATCCCTGTTCCCCAGCCATCTTTCTTTGACTCAGAGACAACAAGTCAATGCAGGACTAGCGACATGTCGCCTATAGGTCGCAGTCATTGATTCACAGTAGTTCGTTGTCATCATCCATGAGTGCATCACCACTGGGGCTGCAAGCCTGCCAGAGTGCGCTGACCGCCAGGCTTTGCATTGATGGAAGTGCACCCGGTGCTCCCCAGAGACAGAGCTGTGATGTGACGACAGCGAGGCTGAGAATGACTGCGAGTCTCCGGTGCCTGTCTGTTTTGGTCCTAGACAGCCAGTACGAAAGTGTTTCCCACTTTTTGGATCGATTTTGGATGTATCATCATTTTATAGGGAGCCTAAGAAGGAATCTATTGTTTTTGCCCTCTGAGCAAGTTTCACCACATTTCCTGTTTGGTAGAAGAATCTTGATCTTTGCCACCATAAACACCTTAAGATGGCACACAGTGTAGTAAAATACATTACCACTTAACAAACAGCAGTCTCAGAAATTACAATAGAGCTGTGCATTGAGGATTGACGTGACACCAAAAAAACCTCAACAGAATACAAGAAAAAAACTACTTGAAAATTAATCAAGAAAAATAGATTTTTAGCGTATTTTCTATGAAAGTCCTCAGTGAAGTCCTTAAAATTACAGATTTTTTTTCAACTATTAGATGAGTAAAAAAAGATTTATTCTGAAAGTTATGTTAATTTAGCTCCTATAAATGTAGCACACCATGACACACCATTATTTTGGGATTCTCTCTCAAATTTCACAGTGCCAGTTAAAAAAGCATTCAAGTGCAAAAACACATGTCTCAACACTCCTATAAAAGGGGACGTGACCGATGTCTGTTTAATGCAGGGCGGCCTTCCCTCTGATCTACCTTTAAGAAGAAGAGCCCCCGTGTTACCCACATAATTATCTCCTCCTGCATCACTGAACATGTAATGGTATCGAACTGAAGCTCTTTAAAGCACCCAGTTATGGTCTGGGTTATCATACTCCTTTTAGAGCAGATGAGAGGTTGGAGAGGGGACACTGTACACTGCTGTGCACATGAATGGCTCTTTGATTCAGATTCTGCTACCCATAGAGGGCATGGCAAATGCCAAAATGCTCCTCTGAGAGACCCTCGTCCTTTGGCAAAGCATTTATTTCTGAAAGGAGCAGTATGTTGTCAAGCATGACAACCTCATCCACAGGCCGCTGTGTTCTGACATCAGTTCTGCTCACTTGCTCATTTCCATTTACTCCAATCCTCAGAGTGCCTCTTTCTGACTCTTCCAATCTCCTATTTTTTCTTTTACATTAAGAAACCAGGGACTCAGCTGTGTTACATTGTCTATTAAATGTATAGAAATGTCTGAGACCTAACGTTATTTCTTCCACACATTGACAGCTGGAGTGCAGAGTCATTTTCAGATTCAAACACTTCCATACAGCCCAAAGGATGGAAGTTTATTTGAAACGCTATCCCATATCCTGCTGACAGGTTTCCTCCTACCAAAGAAACCATAATCCATCATTAGCAACTGAGGTTGTTTCATTTTAAATAGATTAGTTATTCTTTTGAGGGGATAGCTCTGTGAACTGGCACCAAGTTCTGAGGAAAAGATTCTCCCTAATGAAACAACCTGGGAGGTTTATGCAGCTAGATAATTTACTTTCATTTAAAGCACTACATACTGTTCAGCAAAAGGCACATGCTGTTTTTTACTTATTTGTAAAACTATGAAAATCAATGTAACAAGGCTCTTCACTGGCATTTTTTTCTTGTAAATCCTAATCTATTTTGTGTCTATTTTAAGTGCCTATCAAAGATTTGGCATCCCTTTCTGACTTTTTTATGTGTATCTTCTTATTGAATTCAAATTATTCTATTGACCCACCCACTATGC
>JAQNCA010000029.1:12646242-12659132 GCA_029783725.1 Acanthurus tractus | reverse complement strand
ATAAATCAATGAATAAATAAAATTTGACTATAAATACATGAGGGATTGTCCTAAATCTGAGCCTGTTGTTTCCGTTCGGATCACATGTAAAACTTTTTGGAATTATGGGATAAGATAACAATAAATAAAACAGACAAAAGGATCCTTTCTAAATTAAGTGCATCTTAGATCCTGACCAAAGTTGAGGGCCGAAGGCTCTGCTAAACACCATCCTCTACAGCCACATCATAGCCACCTAAGAATATGGTCAATTAAAAACACAAATTAAGCAGTAAAATATTTTACTTGTTTGCTTTTTTGTCAAAAAAATCAACAAAAAAACTGTCTCAGGGGAGGAGGTGCTAACTGAATGAAAATCTGGCCAAGCTACATACCCGGCACATTAAAACACACTGAGTCAAGGTGTATCTCGTGGAGCAAATGGTGCAGCAGAAAGCAGAAACTCTATTTCATTCAAGAAGCTCATGGATTTCCATGGAAATGTTAAAACATTACAGCTATTTTCAGTGCATCTGCTAAAGTACCATTCAAGCAAGAGAATTTTAATGGGAATGCCCCTTCAACCAAATCACTTTCTTTGCCTTTAACTGAATCGTCATGGATGATGCGCTGCAAGCTGGTAAAGATGGAGATGGATGGGTCTTAAAGAAAGATGGATATCTTTCAAACAGTGCTGCCGAACATTCAGATTGTTCCAGAGATGTTTATGATGGTAATATCTAGCAGGTGGAGGAAGATTGATTAACTGTGTCTAATGAGAACAAATATGTCTTACAACTTCTCTTTTAATTTTTATGGCTTTTTGTTTTGATCACTTCCCTTTCTTTCCCCCTCTAATTTCCTGTCACCTCTCCTTCTGTCATGTTTATGTCACATTCAGAGCATTAAGGCTCACCATGCAGTTTAGGAACATATTTCTAATGTCTTTTTTAAAAGAAGGCAGGCAGCTGTGTATCTGGCTTTAAATGATTCCTCTGTCTCAAGAAGAATGAATATATCGTAAGTCTGATTTTTTTTTTTTTTTTTTTGCATACACATGGACAGGTTTCTTCATTTATTCATTGGTGAATGGGCACAAGCAGGTATATAAACGAGTGTGGGCTCAGTTCTTGGTTTAGATATGAATACCACTGCACTTATTAATAGCACTCACCAATGTGGATGCAAATAAGTAATATTTTTACAGTCTTCACCCTCCAGCGAATCTCAGTGGGAGACGGAGAGTGAGTGTTGGACCGCCTACACCGCAGCCAGGCTGCCAAAAGCGGTGCATAAAGGTGCAGTGATTTCACTTGTTCATCATCACATTTAGCCACGGGTTGTTAGTTTTGAATACCCCCCCATCCCCCCAGCCACCCCCCATACCAAATTAACTTGTCTTTATATTGATGTGCTTCAGTGAAATCTATATGCGCGTCTCTGCATATATGTGATTTTTGTGCAACCTGTTTCATCCAGACACATTTAATGGCACGCATACCTGAGGTTAGGATTAGCGTACGAGAATTCCATTGATCCAGCAGCCACCAGGCTGATGCACTCCTCTGTAACAATGATTCAGAGTTTTTTTGAGTTGTGGCTGCACTATTATAACTCCAGGGTACAATTGCTCATATAACTACAGAAGAACTGGCTTTTGAAAAGGGAAAGTGTTGGGGTGCTGTAATCAAAATATGATTTACTGTGACAATAGCGAATGGCACTCCAGTCCTGTGTTAAACGCATTACAATTATCGATTAAAAACAGCAGAAGGAGCAGCTATATATATATATCTATATATAATATTAGTAATATTTCTGCAGTAACAATGTTATTACTGATGAAGACCACTTTTTTTTTACCTGGACAGAGCACTAGTGAAGATGAATCACTGTAATGCACATTTATATTCTTGCACAGGTGCATATGGACAGAAAATGTAATAGTAGTAAGCCACAAATCCACTCACATATATGAGAAAAAGAGATGTTTTCTGCACACACAACATGCTGCTCTGATGCTGAAGTCAAGCTGGGGCAGTAACTGCATGCAGAGGGCATGATTCCTGATTTAAGACTCAAACTCACAGTCCCTGGGTTTTTTTTTGCTCATGAGAGAACCAAAGCTTCACCCCAGTTCTAATAACAGCTGTGTGAGCAGAGTTTAGGCATTGCTGAACCTTTGCTTTACATTTCATGGCCCATGTTAACAGATTAGAAGCAGCCACACGCTGCTCATGTGCATCTGCAGTAGCACCTTATTTAGAGATTAGGTGTCTTTTTTTTTCTTTTCACATGAAGGCTGCCTGTGGTTTCCATCATGGATGAATGCAAAAATGATCCGTCGATAGTCATATACATCATACCATCAACTTTACACATTTCACCACAGCTTTGATGTCTATAACTCTGGAATATATTAAAGATGTGACAAAATATAAACATCTGGGGATGGATAGTATTTTTCAAAGGTGCGCTCTCTCAGAATGAGGGTAAAAACCCTTTTGTCACCATTATTTATGGCCACTACTGAAAGCATCTCAGTGCAGATAGATAAGGCTGTCAGTAGCAGCGCAGCAGCAGCAATGTTGTGTGTGTGGACAGCACAGGCCTGCAAGCTGCAGCGGTTCGGTGAGATACATGCACACATGCTGCTCACACAGCCGGCGTGTGTCCCAGCAATAATCTGCTCTTACTTTGGTGTGCTGAGCAGTAACTGATGATGCAGTTGACCCTGTGTTTTCGGAGTTAGTGAAATGTAATCTTGGAAGAATGGTGACGCATTTCTCCACTATGCTGTGGCACCTTCAAAGGGGCAAATCTATTCTAACTATAACAGGAGGACAGAAAATCTGACATGGGGACATTTTATTTGCTCCGTTGACTCAGGGTCAAACCAACACTGTTGCTATAAAGTCTTAGATTTGAGATTTAACACCATTTTTCTTGGGCCCAAAGTCTTGCACTTAGTGTAGTATAAGGAAATATATTGATGAACAGACAGTAGTTAATCTTTCTCAAAGTGAAAATAGTGACATAGCAGCTGTTTAGCCATTAACATCCATCATGTGCATATGGAGAAGGTTGTAAAAGTTCCATATATCAATCACAAAACTTTCATTTTGAACACTGAGGTTCAAGTCCTGTGTGAAGCCAAAAGCCAAAGCTGACTTTTCATCATTAGACTAAATGACTCATTACTTTCAATTTTCGCTAATTTTCTTTTTGACGTATTTAACAAAACTACTTGGATAGGTTAAGGAAAAGATCACTGCATTGGTTGCAGGCGCCTGGGTGCAAATATCATTGGCCCATATCTATTGTAGCCAGTAAATTTAAATCAATTTTCCACATTTAATTTGATAAAGCCCCTGTGTACCTCTTTGTTGATATACGCTTGCTGTTTTCACACTGTGAACCCTAATTTTTGACAGAATGGTTTGAAAGATTTTGTCCACTGTGTAGATCAGGCTCAGTGACCTTGGGTGGGTAAAGAGGTAATTTTCCAGGGAGAAGCAGATTTTGTCCTGCCTGCGCCTGTTTTGTAATTTCCATGGCTCTGTGACATTGCACAAGGGACTAGAGTCACACAAAACTGGGTTGCACAGTTTATTTATGGTCCACAAAATATAGCTTTGCATTTAGATGTTCAGATTATATTCAGTGCATGCAGAGATGTTGCCACTGACGTAATTTAGAAAGTTATAAGAGCTTTTTTATTGGTGGAAAGAGACCAGAACTTCTATATCAGGTAAGTAGTTTGTTGCTGCTTTGTATATATAACTCGTCATATTACTATTTTCTTTGTAATCAGTTTTGTAATACTCTGCTAATTTATGTACAGCAGATTTACAGAGGCCATTTCACTTTGTCAGCTTGTTCTTCAGTTTTGGTGTAACACATGCACTACTCAGCCTTGTCTGCTGGCTCTCAGTAATTGATATGTGTGTCTTTTAAAGCCCTGGCTTGGCTACACAGTAATTCCTGCTCAAAAAGGACACAATCCTGCTTAGCGACTAATTTGTCTTGGTACTTCACCTTTTTATAGACTCCCATTGCCAAGTTATCACCAGTTACCTGGGGTCTATTACTTTGTCACACATGTTTGCACTTCTCTAATGCATCCTTTTATTGATTAAGCAACCACGACTATTAACTCCTGCTGGGACTCTTGCATTCTCCTGTCACTCTTTCTTTTGCTTTTAGAGGGTCTTTTATGTGTTTGTGTGTGTGCGCTTTTAAACCTCCATGGGGTCCCGCACTCCCTCCCCTGCCTGTCTGAGCAGCCCACACAGAGCACCCCCCACCCCCAGCTCCAGCCTCAGTGGAGCAGAGTGGTAGAGGAGGAGCATAACACCAGGATCTCTTTGCAGAACCTGGAGGGCAGGGTCTGAGGACTGGCCAGAGTCCTGAGGAGTTATTGCTCTATTCCATGTTATTGTGTGCTTGTTCAAAGTTTCATAGTTATAGGTTATATTATTGCACAGTTTGCTTGAGAGACAGCAATAAACAAACCCTCTCTTCTCCTCCTCCTCTCCCCTCCCTCCTCTGGATATCGGTGCCCTCATTCCTCTTGTGCTCTGGTGCAGTTGGCCACGTTAGAGCTGCTGTACCTGAAACAGCATTTTCTCCACCTCCTGCTTAACTGATCCTTTTGTGTTCCCACTGACATAACCAATGCCTCCTGCTGCACCAGGAAGCACCTGGTGGGTGAGAGGCTCTCCAAGGGATTACTTATAGGAGACACAGTTGCTTTCAAGACTATTTAGACACCATCTTTTAGTGTGTCCCTACCTTCTGAAGTAAATATATTTCAAAACAAAAGCAAAGAGGGGTGGTGGGAGTTCAGCAAGGCAGTTAAAATAAGCAAGCTATTCTGTATGCATATGCATTTATAGAGTAACCTTTACAGTGCATGTAAATATATTACCTGTTATTTGCATAACCTGATTTTCATAAGTGCATCACCAACAAAGAGAATCTTTCCCCTAGCTGGTACATTACATGCCTGTAACCCCATAGTGATATATAATGTTAACTTTGCTCCTTTGATCAACAATCTAACAGAGGGAAAAGAGCCCTGAACAGACAAGAAACTCACTAAAAGTGCAAAAATCTGCAAAAAATCCAAAGAATAAATCACATCATTGTTGTTGCTGACTGTTTTGTTGGAGGAGATCTCCATGCATTCTTCCTCTATTCTGTGAACGTGCTGTTTATTTGGACTCCTGTGTTACATCTCTGAGTCTCTCTTTAGCATGAAAAATGAGCTGTATGAAAAGCCAGCGTGTGATTAGTCACTGGGTTTTTGAGGCTGGGACAGGGCAGTCTGTGTATACCACAGCTATGTGCCATGATGATTAATTTGCTATGGGGCTCTTGCATACATTTGTTTTTGTTGTGGCCATCTGACGGCATGTTTGTGCGTCTGTGTGAGGTTGGCAGCATGTTAGAGTGTGTTTACCTGTTTGGATGAGTGTATGAGCATAATGTTTTTTTATATCCATATTTTCTTCTCCGTGTATATACCAGACTCTACATTTTGTGGAATACTCAATACACACATATATTTATATGATAAATGATCTGCTATGGCATGTTCATAAAGATTAATCAATTTTTCCTGCAAATGATGATGTGGAAGCAAATCAGCAAACCTGATGGTAATACAGTACATGTTCCAGTCAGAGATAAAATCAATCAAGCAATCCCCTCACTCAGCCATCCATCTATCCATCTATCCATCTATCTATCTATGCTTTCTTATAGAGATAAATGCTTAAGACATAAAACTCTGTTTATTACAGATGAAACAAGACAACATATTTAAATCTCATCTTGAAGGCTCCTCTTTCATTAAAGAAACCATATGTAAGAACACATTTTGCCTTTTCATTTATAAATTCTTCAGTGCAAATGATGTTAGAACTGTATGTTTTTACAAAACGACAGATGTGTTGAAACATTTTGTGTTACTTTAGGCTTATGGTGTGGTTAGGTTTGGGCTTAAAAACTAATTGTTTTGGCTAAATTGTTGATTTCTCTTTCAACATTTGATCATTTGCCTGTTGAGTTTATTGCCTGTGTGCTGTCGTGCCTGCATAGTGTGTTTTTGCACAGTGGGAAATCCAGTGAACTTATGTTTGTTGGTTTTAATACAACAATCATAACTTCACCAAACAACAAAATGTGTGCCTCAGGGGGAAAATAACAGCAGAGCGCCCCCAGAGCTGTGAAGAAAACTGTTCGAGAGATACACACAGCATAAACGGTGTCTCATACTTTAATAGGGTCAAAAGTAATTAGGAAACTATATACAAAATGACGAGAAAAATATGTTGGAACAAGATGAAATGTCAAAATATTTAAGAAATTCAACTACACAATAATCACCATTGTCTTTTATAAACAGTGGAATTTGATTTACTTTGAGGTAGTTTATATGCCGCAGAGTGAATCATGTAAATTAAATAGAATTAGAAGTGATTTCCTCAAAGTAATACCAATTGAGGACAAACCCTGCGGCTCAAAGTGTTTGCTTCCCTTATGCATGATATCACTCTAGGGGACATTTTCAAGCAATCAATATGTGTGCTTGGCAGTTTTATGTCTTTGCCTAAACATGGTGTGGAATTAAGCATGGTGTTTGCAGGCTAGCAAACAGCCTTCAGCTTATGTTGCTCAGGAGAAACAAGATCAAAAAAATTGGACTCGATATCATGAAGTCTTCCAGTTTGTCTGTCTCTTTCTGAGCAGCTGACCAGGCGTTTATTTTCTACTACAATTTGCAGATATTTCTTTTGATTATAATACATCCTATTATTGGTTTAAACACAAGTCAGTTTTCATTGGCAGCAACACAATGTGCTCCTTATTCTGTTTTTGTGAACATATCTGTTAAGTTACAAAAAGGATGATTGCATCTGTAATATTAATGTGTTTCCAAATTCTGGCTGATGTGAATATAAATAATTCATTTAGATTAGAATGTGTTTGTGTGTGTCTGTTAGTGTGTGTGTGGGTGTGGGTGTGTGGGTGTGTGTGCGCATGTGTGCGTGTGTGTGTGTGTGTGTGTGTGTGTGTGTGTGTGTGAGTGAGTGTATCTGTTTGCCCATCTCTGTTCAGTTGCCTTAGTGTAACTGATTTGTCAAATGTGATTCAATCCTGTCATGGAAGTTCAACTGTGTTTTCTTTGAAGGAAGACTTAAGAAGTTGTGTACAATAATTGGACATAAGTCTCTTTTTTCTGTTGATCTGTCCATTTGTCCATCCATCCATCCATCCCTCCCTCCATCCATCTGTTCATTTGCTGATTGAAACAAGGAGTGGATATTTACCATTAGTTAAGGCAGATTACTGGGGCCCTAAACATACTTAGTTTTATTAAGATGTTTTAATATTGAAAAACATTGAGTGATGACAGTCATTTCAACCAATTGCACCCCAAAATACCTTACAGAATCTCAGCAAAGCACTTATTTACTGTGTGTCTGATCTATTTATTTTAAGAAAAACATCAAACTGCAATGTTTTTCAGAGATATGTTTCTGGTTATGTGTCAAATTAAATTTTACTCTTAAAATATAAAATGATGTGTCTCATATATACATTTTCTAGCATTATCAAAGCTGAAAGCTCCACCTTGAAGAGACATGAAGATAAGTTCCCTATATTAAGCTACAATTGTTTCCCTCTCATGATAAATAGCTGGGTTACACCTATGTACTTGCCCTCCCCCAGAGAAACACACACACACACACACACACCAGAGAGCCTCAGCCTCTCAGAGTTGCCAGCTCAGCTGCAACACAGGTACCACGGAGAAACTTTTACAAAGGGCAATGAATGTGCTTACGGTGACTCAAAGCTCTATTGTCCAGTGCAGGAACAGAGAGTCTGACAGCAGCTAATCATGGCTGGTTAGCTCCAACTGCCAGCTCTGTGTGGCTGTTCCTGCTTAGATGAGCTGTGGTCCCACAGTCAACTCCGGTCACTTTCTTATTACCTACTATGTCACACTGTGAGCTACGAGGACACTCCTAGATAACGTTTACTCTGTGCTGTCCCCAGTTAAGTTTTTTTTTTTTTTTTTTTCAGTCAACAAGGAGGAATTCGAGAATGAATTTAGGCTTTGAAAGCTCTTTAAATATTTTTATGGTAGCAGTGCATCACATGACTACTTGCATGTACTTCTCAATTCCTTTAGGTTCTTCAGACGTTACAGCAATTTAAAAAAAGGCACACAAGTTAGCAACATGCTGGTCAACATGTATTGGTTCAGATTTGTTCACTTGTTTTTTTTGTTTGTCTATTTTTTTGTTTGTTTTCGGCTAAAGAGTCTGATATCTTCAGGAGTTGGTGGAAAGCAAAACTAAAGGGCCAAAATGAGACTCCATGTTGGACAAGATACATCAGGAGGGCAGAGACGTAACTCCATATTGTTTCTCTATATGCTAGCAAATTATCCGCATAGAACAACATTATCCATGTCGGTGCTGTATTTAAAGGTTTTTTTCTTTTTCTTCTGCCAAGTTGCCAAATATCGGTTACTGTAAGTTCAAAGTTAATTTCGGATGTTTGAAACCACAGTTAACAAAATAATTAAGGTCTATTTAAAAGCTTTCTGGAGCTTGTAACAAGATTCTCATCAGTAGCATTTAGCTCACTTTAAAATGCAGAGCTTTAATCTGTATTTTGGTCATTTAACACTGAATTACCAATTGATTGTCTCAGTGATGTGGAAAATCAATTTGCAGTTTGTTAATAAAACAAGCCTGATAACTGCTCTTGCTGCTGCCTGTAAGCTAACTTATTATTATTGTTGCCATGTGTAAGCTAACTCTTGTTGCCGTTGCTATCTGTAAGCTAACTCTTTTCTTACACCACATTCAGAGGTGAAAAACTGACACTTTGCCTTTCGTCAGTGCTCTGAGCTCAGATGTGAGGAAATGCCTCTATTTCCTTTTTTCACACTCTAACTCCTTTGAACTCCCTTTATCTCTGCAGTTTTTGAGGATTATTCTACTCTGGTTGAAAAAGAAACTAATTTTTGTCCCCTCTCTCCTCCCTTATGGCTCTCCCTTCCCTCTTCTCTTTCCAACTCCCAGCTAATCCCATCGTCTCTCCTTCTCCTCTCCTCTGCATTTTCCTCGTTTCCCTTTCTTCTCTTCTACATTACTGTCCCATCTCATTCTCTGTTTTCTCCAATCCTCACCTCCCTTCTTATCCCCTTTTTTCCTTGACTCCCCCTCCCTTCTCCTAATGTCCTCTTTCCTCATCTCCTCCTCTCTGCCTCCCTCTCCCATTTTTTGCTTTGATCCCTCAGCAGTCTCTCCTCTTATTTCCTCTCCAGTCTTCACTCTTCCTTCACTCCTCTACCTTTTCCAGCCATCACTATGCTTAAACTGTAGCTCCTCTTCTCCTTTGTTACTGTATTCTGCTCCATCTGCTCCCCCTGTATGCCTCTGTCCTCCTAATATATTTCATATTTCTCTCTTACCTCTCCTTGCACCTCTTCTCCTACTCTTATTCCCCTCTCAACCTTTTTTTACTTCTCGGTGCGACACGTCTCTAAACAGAGAAGTGGAGAAGCAAAATCTAGAGAAAGCCCAGGGATCTACCCCGCCAGTCCCTTCCGTCTGCTCGTCCATTCATTTGTTTGTGTTCCTCCGTTCCTCCCCTCCCTCCGACTCTGGTGTGTGTCTAACTGTCCCCCCCGGCTCGCTTGCAACACACACACACACACGCATTCATGCAAGCGTACACACTCGTGCATACACACACAGGCTCTGATTGCGACCTGACGGAGCGTTAAATTACAGCCTCACCAACACTGCTGTGAGGGAATTGCTGTGTGCTCTGCTTGCTGTCTCTTATCCTCTCCTCCTCCTCCCTTTTTTTCTCCTCTATCTGCAGAGATCTTCCTCTCCACTCTGAGTGAGCTCTTCTCTCACCTGTTGTTTTCCACTTGAGACTTTCTGTTTGTGTTTTCTATCATTGCACATCACGTTTCTAACCCTTCTCCACTTTCACCTGTTGTCTCCCGTCTGATCTGCCCCATGTCTCCCCTTGGGTTACTTGTGCCATCCTACTTATTGTTGCTTTTTCTCCCAACTCCTGGTATCAGTATTTCATCTCCCCCACCTCTGGTCCCCCTGAAAACATCTTCTTTTGTTAATTTTGCAGACAGCAATGCCATCTGTGTTCCCTTCAGGTCACATCGGCTGTCCTCACTCCTCCTCTTCTTTCTGTCTTTTTTTACCTTAAGTTAGAATCTTCTGTAGCTGCTTTCTTTCCCCGAGTCCATACCGTTTGCTTCCCTAATTCCCCTATCACTTTCTCTCCTTTTTGCGTTTCCAATCACCATTTTATTCTCTTCTCTTCTCCTGTCTTCTTCCCTCTTCCCTCCCAGGCCTCATTACTATGTGTGTGTATGTGTGTGTATGTCTGGTTTCATCCTGTCAGTGAAAGGTCAGCAGCAGGGATTTCCCTGGGCATCACAGCTAGCAGCTTTAGCACTCCGCATCACCAGCCTTATGCTCTGTATTAATAAAAGCGCCAGCAGCCATACGTCTTAATGCTACCAGCCTGCATATTAAACAACTAACACCTAGCCCCAAGCTCAAGCAACAAAAGCCTTCTACACTTTAGCTTTTTTAAAGGACTAGCGGCTTTAGCATTTATTGTCATCAGCTAGTGGCTATAGCATAGCTTAACACCAACAGCCTTTTGCTGCATATTTAAAAGGCTAGCAGCTGTGGCAAGGGGGTTAAGCACTAAGCCACCATCGTTTCACTTAGAAGGCAGGGCTCAGAGGGGTCAGGCTGCATTTGGCTCAGCGACTGCTATACAGTGCATTTTCCAGGTGTGAGATCTAACATAACCACTAGTGTCCCATACACAGTATTTGCAATGTTACATAAAATATATATAATTTCACACATTAACACTTAACCTTACTTTTGAGGTGATGCAAAATGTATCATATGGATCAACAGTATTCACTTTTACATGAAGAGTATCATATTTTATGCTGGGAAATTCATGTTTTGAAGAAAGAAATAAACTCTACTCATCATATGTAGTTTTTCATACAACAATAAATTCATACAACAATACATAACAATGTATGTGTATTCATACAGCGTATATGTAATGTTTCTACACGAAACACTCTCTTAGATTTTCTGAATTACTTAGTCCATGCAACAATTTATTTAATTAGAAACAAACAGTTGTTAGTTTACTTTGCTTTGTTAATCTCCTCATTTTATGCATGGACAGTAACAGAACCGCTTGAATGAGCATGAACACTTAATTTTGACTTCAAGACTGTTTTGTCTCACTTCTTTTCACCGTTTGTTTGGTTTGATTTACAAGCAGCGCATTCCCTTTTCTCTTTGCAGGAAGGAACATCTGAAGTAATGATACATAAAACACTATTTGACATGTGATACAGCAAATTCATTTTCTAACTTTTGCATAAGACAAAATGTCGCAAAGCAGACAGAGTTTTGAGACAGGTCACATGTGAAACATCATAGTCACATTGGTTTCAGAGTCTTTTCACATTATTTCACATGACCAAGGGATCATGTGATCTCCTAGATGCAGCCTGTCCATCTAATATGTCCATTAACTATTCTGTCTGTTGCCAGAAGGGAGACAACATGCCCAAAAAAATGGTTATACTGTAAGTCTGACAGAGAAACTTAAAAACAGATCCAGTTCATCAGAAGTCTATTAAGGTGAGTGCATCACAGTAAAAGTTAAAGAGTTGGTGTTCAGTAAACGTCAGTGTGCAGTGGTGGCAGTATTCTGATTACAAGAGTAGCAAACTTGTAAATGAGAGTTTGCTGGCTCAGCTCCCAGCACTAATTGCAGAAATTCGGGTGTGAAAAGAGAAGGAAATACTCACTCGCTTAGTGCAACAAGTGTGAAACCTTAGACAAAAACCTTAAATGCTCAGTGACCATTATGTTAACAAAAAAAGGAAAAAAAAGAATACAACATAGACCATAGTTGCAGCTGTAGGGGAGTGAAAAATTGAGGTATTCCACAAATATAGTTTCATGCTTTATTATTATGAAAAGGCCTTATCAAGACCAACATAACAAATGAGAAAATGTGATAGAAAATAAAGTAAAATTTAATAATGATTTGCATGTACTCTTGCACAGCAGCAGTTAATCTGCTTAACAGAAGACCGCCTGTGTGTTGTATTTGGTTTAAACTAATATTACATTTAGCCTAAACATTGTCTCAGCAGCCCTAATGACGGATCTCTCGAGATGCAATCAGTTTCCTCTGAGAGCATATGCGTTTGGGGTTAGATGGAGGGGGCATTCAAGGGAACATTCATTACTTTGATCTTGTCTCCACTACATCGGTTTGGGATAAGAGGTTGATGTGTCCCTGAATGCCCTCTGTCTTGTTAGCTGATATTTCATTTAGCATTCCCCTACCAGAGAGCCTCACACAGGCCGGGCACAGCAGTAATACATTACAGAACAAATCAAAACAGAAATCAAATAATATTTAGAATTTAATGATCAAGAGAATGTAAACCCTAGTATTATTTGGAACACCCTAAAAGCGGTTATGAGAGTAGAATTTATATCCCTGAAGGAGGGGAAAAAGAAGTTGTTATGCAGTTCATACAGACCAATTTCAGTTCAAGTGAATCAGTAAAATAATCGCATAATACACTCTTAATAAAGACAACTCCAATTTTTTTTCTTTTAGTGTAAACAAAAATTTTCCAGTAAAAGAACACACAAACCAGCTTGCTGTCATTGACACATATAAAGTGTTTTTTGGTCATTTAGAAATATTACATTCAGAAAGTCCACATTAGTGGATACAAAACATTAAGTTAGTTCAAGTTTCAATAAAGAAATGCATAGTGGAGC
>JAQNCA010000029.1:12618627-12640520 GCA_029783725.1 Acanthurus tractus | reverse complement strand
GAAACATGCAAAACTGCTCCCACAGAGCTAAGAACAACTGCAGAGTCAGTTTCCTTCCTTTGATTTGTTATAAATAGTGATTCCTTCAGCATCACATATGACCCACAGTTACAAGTTGTTTAGTTATTGATTAAGGAAGATTAGATGGTACTCAGTTGGGAGTGCTAGTTTAAGAGAGTGTGGGCACTGTGGAGGTGTGTGTGAGTGGATGAATGTCTGTGCGTGCAAAAAAAGTAGAAGGAAGATTTGATCTGTTTCCAGGGCTTTATTTTTGATAATGTAGGACATTTGCTGTTATGTTTTTAATTTTAACACACATTTTAACACTGTCTTTATCCCTCTCTGACTGTCTCTTTTACTCCACCGCTCTCTCTCTCCTTCAGATGATGTGTGATTTTTGAACATGTCAGGAGGAAACCTACAACCATCTTCATAAATTTCCTGTCAGGAGGGTTCACACAGCTATTTGGCAAGCCCATAAAACCAGACCCAAGGGCAGGAGTCAACAGACCCTCGGATAGCTGTGACTGCACTGCTGCACAACTCACTCCGGGCACGACATTAATAAAAAAAAAAAAAAGATACCTGAAAACACTGATATTTTTTTCATATGTGGAGGGTCTTTATTATTCTATGTTCGCACAGTCATCTGTTCTCATCAATATCCCTGACTCAAAAATGATATTTCTTTCAGAGTGAGGAAAAAAGGATTCTGGTTTTGACTTTAAGAATTCTCCGCCTGACTCTCTGTTTGACTTTTTGTGGTTGTCACCACAAAATTTATAAGTTGATTTAATTTTTTTTTTTTTTTTGTCAGTCACTTAGTTTATGGGTTATAAGTGAAATGTGTGGGTGAACTGAAGCACTCGGAGTAAACCCACAGAGATGTAGCTGAATCAACAGAGGAAGACCTGGGCTGAACCCAGAACCTTTAGCGTGGCCACCATGTTGTTGTGCTGTAAGGTGCCGCTCAGATGTTTCATTTTGATGCTGTCTTGAGCTGAGGGGCAGTGAAGATCGTTTCTACTGAAGATGGTTCATGACTGAAGAGGAGTTCTAGATGTCCGCGACTGTGAGATCATCCACCTCTTTACTCCATCTGAATTCAATGTTGAGTATACGTGGCAGCTCCAGTGAAACCGTCTCCACCTCTGTGCGTTCTTGTGGACCTCAGGTATCAGCATGTTCATTTACAGAGGCTTCTGGACTTGGGTGCATGTGTGTGTCCACGTCATCTTTTGAGAGGCCTGGTGGCACCAAGTCATCTGGGTAATGTGCGACTGGTTCCTCAGGGACAACTGGAGTCATGTGAAGGACCCTTTTTGTGACCCAAGATTTGATCTTTTGTGCCACTGGCTTTTTTGCCTTTCTCAGCTTCTTTTCTAAGCATTGGATTTTCTCAAACTGCTTATTTAACTCTGAAATGTATTGGCATTTTACCTTACTCACATCAAGAGTCATTCTTTCAAGCCGCTCCTGCATAGTCTTGACTCTCTTCTGATCCATCAGGTGGATCCTCTCAGAAGCAGCCACCTTTGCTTTCAGAGTTTCAATCACAGATTTAAACATCAACTTGGAGTCATCACTTACATGCACCTTCAGGCCCTCAGTCTGCGTTTGAGGTCAGATTTTTTGTCATTCAGGTTACCTACCTCCTTCTTGACCTCATGCAGTTCTTTCTCTGTCTTATTAAGTTTTTCCTTCTCTTTCTTATCAAGTTTTCCCAGGAGCATTCTGTTTTCACTTTCTGAGGCATCAAGTCTTTCTTCAGTGTTCCTCAGTTTCTCAATTTTAATAGCGAGGTGCAGTTGTTCATCCTTGAGGCACTTCTGCGATTCCTTCTTCTTGGCAATTCCAACAGCTGTTTCCCGATGATTGTTTTTGATCTCTGTGTCATTTTTTCTGATGACATTTAGTTCAGACACCTTATCAGGCAGATATCTATAACTGTTGAGCTGTGAAATCTGTGCCATCAAAGCCTGTTTCTCTGTTGAGGCCATGTCAACTTTGGCAGACATCTGTATTTCTTTGATGGCCTCTTCATGTGACTTCTGTAAGTCTTGCAATTTTGCGAGAAGTACCTGGTGCTCCTGTGCAACACTTTTTAATTTGTTGTCCCATTCAAGGCATTCATTGTTGTTTTCTTCAATTTCTGCCTGATGCCTTTTTTCCAGCTCTTTAATGAAAAAGTCTTATTCTTTGTTGTTCTTGTCCAGAGCTGCGTCAAAGTTGACTTGCATTTGGACTTTTTGTCCCTCACGCTGCTGGTTCTGGAGGGCTATTGTCTTTTGGTAGTTTTCTCGACAATCTTGCTTGAGTTCCTTCACCCTTATCATGATTTTTTTTTGCTGTCTTGGACAGATTTCTCCAGGGCATTGCTTCTCTTGTTGTCCCTGCTGCTCCTTAATTCTCCTTGCTGCTCTTTCACCTTCTCCCTGCCTGTGTTGGCTTCTGCCTTGAGAAATTTGTTTTTATTGGTCAGCCATTCTGTTTCCCTGGTTTTCTTTACACGTTCTTCTTGCCAGGTGTCTCTTTCTTCCAGGTAGCGTTGGTTGAGGATAGAAATTCTGCTCAGCAGTTGTTGTTCTGTGGTGGTTTCCATCGATGACTGAGTTTTTGTTGTAAGTTAAGCAAGTGTTAAGTTCTGATAGTTAAGTGTGTGTGTGTGTGCATGTGTATGTGTTTATGTGCATTCTTTTGCATACTAAATGAGGACCAGAACCAGTTTTTAACCACAAACCGGGGACATTATTGTGAAGTGAGGACTTTTTGGCCAGTTCTCACCTTTTTAGAGTGAGAGTAAGAGTTATGGCTCTGCATTTAGTTTTTATGGTTAAGGTTAAGGCAGGGGGCTAGGTGTGTGTAAGTGTGTTTAAATTGTGACAGTTGGTGTGTGCTGGTCTAGAGAGGGAGCGATACCCCCTCAGGAACGACACTACAGGCTGTCATGGTGCTCAAGTGAGAGACAGGGAGACACGAAAACATCAGCTGATCAGAAGACTGTGTGTGCTTGTGTGTGTGTGTGTGTGTGTGTGTGTGAGCAAGAGAAGCCCGAGGGAGAGAAGGGAACTAAAGTTGTGATAAATTTAAAAAAAAAGGGAAATCAACATGTTTTGGCCTTTTAAAACAGATGGTTGATAATAATGTGAGCCATTAATTTGGCTCACATTATTCAGTCTAATGTTTCTGGAACATGTATTTACAGTTTTATCAAGCAAAAAATCCACAGCTGAGTTCATGGTCAGAGCATTGATTTGTTCTTTAACTTATCTCCATTTGCTTTTCATATTTTGCATTTCTTCACAAATATTTTCTCCCTCTGCAGCAATAAACTTCTTAGCTTTTCCTTCTTTCTTGTTTTATTTTTATCTCCTTCTTTTTCCTTCTACCTCTCAGCTCACTTTTCTGTCTTTCTCTGCCTCGGTCACTTATTTTATCCTCATACTTATTCATCCTCTCACACACACAAGCAGACAGGGCAGTGGAGCAGATGCAGTTGACATCCTGCACCAGCGAAGCATAACAGTGTAGTTTGCCTGCTTGGCATGAAACAGAACGCCTCAGCACGGAACGGAGCAGAGCACGGCAGGGCTGAGGGCTCCAAGAAACAGCAGGGATATCCAACATATTTATCACATTTCGATTTCAGATCCAGAGTATCTCCTGTTGCTTTAGAGTTGCCTTTTTCTCTACTAAAATCTATTAAAGTTGCTCTGTTACTTTAATTTCCTTTAAAAATCATTTCAATATTTAGCTATTAGTTATTTTAGAAGGGTGACTGTGGGGGCCAGTTGCTCTGTCCACCACTTGGATACTGACTACAATGTCTCATCAGCAGTTGGATGGTCTGAAGTGTTGCACAAACATTTGTGGTTCACAGAGGAAGAATCTACAGGCACTTTGCATGTCAAAGCATGTCAATGATCCCATTTCTCTTGTGAAATATTTACCTAATGGTTCAGGATTAAATTTCGCAACATGTTTACAAATCTTCCAGTGCCACCGGTGAAAGGTCTTAACATTTACATGATGGTTTAGCACAAAATTTAAAAATTATGACTTCCAGATGATGAATCTTGATAACTTTGTTCCTCTAGAGAAACCATGAGGTTGACATTTATGCTGCACCCTGACTAGAATGTTTCAACAACTATTGGAAAGAATGTTCTGAAATAAAGATGAATAGGAGCCATACCATTAAATGAGTAATATTATGAGCAAAATCTGCATGCTCATATTAGCTTTAAGCTCAAAGTACAGCCTTACAGAGCAGTTAGTGTGGCTGCAGACACATAATCCATTTTTACTGCAAATTGGCCTTGAAATGAACTATTAAAACAGGCGTTAGTAATATATAAATTTTTGGCTCATCATGTCTGAGGATGGGGACCTTGGGAGACTGGAGAGTATCCCAGCATGCCCTGAGTGAGAGGCACGGAACATACTGAACAGTCAGGATGTGCCAGTCTGTCACTGGGCTTTGCCCCTGCAGGCAAGTGAGAGTTCCCATAGTTTCTATAGGGAGTGTTTTTTTAGATTCCTGCCCAATTTGTGTGTCTGTAGGCTGCAAAGACACGATGGAGCCTGAGAAACCAATGTGCCAGCCCAGACCATACTACTTCTTGATGCTATCCTAACTTGGTATTAAGTTATGTAGTTGCTATGCTATGCCGTGCCAGGCTGTAAAAAGTCCCGTGCAAGAGTCACATGGGCCTGTTAACTTAATCTAGAGTCAAGTAGGCCTGATATCCTCATCTATGCTATGTTATACCTCACTGTACTGTACAGCTCTATAGCTTTTCATACTATGTTGTACAGAGCTGTGTCATGTTGAGCTGAAATGTAATTTTCTATGCAGTTTTGTGCCACTCCTCTGCCGTGCTCCGCTGTCCCATGCTATTGTCTCTCAGAGAACTGAGAATGATGGCATAGCTGCAGTGCTCGGCTCTGCATGCTTCACTGATCATAACAGTAAAAATCTTTAATTAGCAGTTTGGAGCCAAGCCTCAACCATCTGAGGGTCCTAAAAACTGTTTAACAGCGCCTCAGAATCAGTGAACCATCTTTGGCGTTGGTGCAATCAGTGGAAAATTGCTGTGAAGGTTGTGTAATATACATTTTTTGTGTTTAACTGTAACCTTTTCTGCAAAAAAAACAACAACAAAAACAACAATTAGTGATGTTACCGCAGTTACAGCTCTCTGGAGAATTCAAGAGGAAACAGGTGACTGCAGGGGCAAACATTATTATTATTATACTAATGCTGTTTAACTGTTTGTTTTGCATGCTTGCTTTGCTTTGAGTGCCACATGGTAAGTATTTCCAAGAGCACCACATCTCTCAGCAACAGCTGCTGACTCCACCTCCATCGCTGAAATCCCAATTTTGATAAAGTGTATCTTGACAACTTATCTAAGACACAATAATTTTAATAATAGGTTGTGTTTTTTCTTTTTTTTGGCTTATTACTGTCTCTGATTGTTATTTTTTACTTTTATTATCATACAAAATAGAATACATATATATCTTTTTTCTAATATCTTCTCATCTTCTTTGTATAACTGTGATGTAGGATGATGCATTTGAGCTTTTCTCTTAATTTTTTTGTCCAGGCTTCTTTTAATAAATGAAAAGGGCTTTTTTTGCCTGTTTTCGTCTGTCTAATGGATTTGAGGAACAGCAGAGTGCTGGTACGCCTTCACTGAATCATCACTTTCTAATTTGGGAAGCAACACATCTGCTGCTAATTAACAAGACTGATTGAATCTGGGCTTTTACAGGAACACACACAAGAGCGTATTGACGGATGCGACAACACATGCGCGCACTCACACATATAATGATTTCAGAAAGGCAATAGACACTCTGGTTTGGGGACACAAAGTGTTTTTTTTCACTGGCTGTGGCTTTGATGGTGAACAGACATGGATGTTGTGTCTTTGCCTCAGGTGGTTACATACTGTATTCGTGATGGTAACAGGAAGACAGTGATGTGCTTAGCTGCAGTAACGATGTGTTTTATACCAATATTTATAAGTTTTATTCATTTATATAACCTCTACATCTTTAACAGATAATTTTTTTTTTTAAGTTAAATCAAGTTTGCAGGGATTTTAAAGTCTGTGTGACACAAGAAATTGGACGTTTTATTCTAGTTTTGGATCTTTCAAATTTTCTGTTGTTAAGTATTTTATTCAGGCAGCAATTTTCTATTAGCTTGAAAATTTGAAATCATTTTAAAGTGAAACATTTTTCAAAATTACTGCACATACTTTTTCTCTGGTAAGCTGAGGAGTTTGGTATTTGCCCTCACAATTTACAGTATCACAGGTGTTTATTTAGTACAAACTTTCCATCTCAAGTAAATACACATTTTGCTGCTGTGTGTCTCTCTGTCAGGTGTTTGCTCACGTCCATGTTGAATACCTTCTTAACTGACACACACACAGGCACACACACACACAGGCACACACACATTTTTTATAGTTTGCTTTCAAGCCAAGCATTGAAACTTGACACATAAACAAACACTCTGGAAAGAACATCTTCAACATGCAGACCTTGATATCTGGCTTAACCTGACAACTTTCTATCATATTCTGTGCAGACCTTTTATAAGGCTGAATGCCTTATACACCAGGCAAAATGTCAGGAGACTTTGCATCAATGTACAAACAATCTACCTGCACACTGTTCTGTTAGTGTAATAAATCGAATATCGAGTGTCCATCTTAAACTATTCACTTTTCTTTCTCTCAATATTTTATTCTTCACATTTTCACGTCATAGTGTTCATGGTGTGAGCACTCACTTTTCACTCTTCTTTCCTTGTTTATCATTTTTTCTCTCAGTTTATTTCCCCCTTAGTCTGTGTTATATGCGTGTATAATTCTCCAACATAGCAAACAAGTGGTAAGTAAAGGATGACAAACAGTAAATCTAAGTAAATAAAAAATGGACTCATTGCGATGGGCTATTTAAGGTCCAATTTGACTGCAATTTCAATGGAAGTTATGGGTTAAGTGTTAAATTTAATTATTACTTTCTCTGAGTGATTAGGTATGTTTCTGAGGACATGCTGACCTCACATATCTTATAATTTCTTGCTTAAATTGGAATCTTTCGTATCAAATATTCTAGTAAATTTGTATCCGTGAAGGTGATGTAAGGTTAGAGTATGCCTCTGTGCACATTTACTCTACACTAAGTGTTTTATGCAGGATTCCCTCTTGGCAGAATGTTTAGAAGTCTATACACTGTTCACTGTTTTTATTTTTAGAGAATGGAAACTTAAACCTCTCTATTCCCCGAATGTCTAATTTTGGGTGTCACATTGTTCTCCATTCAGGCACACAGGGTTGATGACTGCTCTGCTCTCAGAAAGAAATAACTTGCAAAGAGAACAGGAAAAGCCACTAACAGAGAAGAACAAGCTGAGTTTTTTTACACGTTTTCCAAATATAGAGTACAATAACATGAACATAGTAACCTGCACTGGAATTGACAGCATGGTGACCTATGCTGAACAACCTCCAGAATTTAGAAAACAGGAGAAAAAAAATACAAAAAAATCTTGTATTGTCTCTCTCTCCTCCTCTCTCTGACCTGTCTCTCTGGTCTTTCTCCACCTGTCACTCAGTCATGCTCTCTCTATTGACTTTTCCTCTCCTCCTTATCTTCTCCCCAGCCTGAGCCCCAGGAGATAGACATTCACTAACTCTTTATCTCTTTCCTCCATCTCTCCTGTCCTCTATTTGCTGATCTCCTTCAGTTTATCTCTACATCCAACTATAGCAACACCCCCCCTCCCTATTTCTCACATTCAACATTAAATTTTTTATATTTAACATTCCTTTAGAACAATATAACTTAAGCGTTTTGGAAAAAGATATGGATTGTAAGAATAGTAAATCTGAATTTTTTTCACCTTATACAAACACATAACTATTACTGTACTCTCGCTCCATCCCTCTCTCTGCTTTTAGGAGTAATGGATGACCATGTTATGCTGGTGTCAGGGCCTCTACCTCTCTTTCTCTGTCACCGCACTCCCCCTCCATCTCTCCCCCTCTCTCTCTGCATCAGTGAAGTGATAGAGGGCTATGATTTTGCAGTCTGTGTTGCTGTCTCACTTTGTCCTTCTCTCTCTCCCTTTCACTCTCAACCCCTCTCTCTCTCTCTCTCTGCCCTGCTACTAATAGATGGCCATGGTGGGGTGGATGTGTCAGGAGAGGCATTCGTGCTGGCTCCATTAAACTGTAACCTTGCTACTCTGAAGGACAATGCAATAACATCTCTGTCTCTCTTACCCTCACTTTTATTCTCACACAGAAATAAACATGTTGTTCAAGAGCTGGTTTTACCTTGTTACTGAAAACTTGCCAATGTAAAGTGAAATTTTATCCAGTAACTAACAAACAGCAAAAGTTTTACTATTTAAAGTACTTTTCTCTGACCAGTGTTAATTTTGTTGATGAAGGCTATAACGAAAAGTATACGTCAACGAACCTTTTTCACGGATGAAAAATTAAATAAAAACTAAATAAAAAGTAAGACATGTAAGACGTGTTTTTGACATTAGAATAAAATAAATGTTTATATTACAACCATTAAATCTGTGTCTGTATTGCATATTCAAACCTTGATATAATTCCATAACAGACTGATGGATACTTCCAATGACCAGATATTCTGTAGAAAAACGTAGTTGACTAAAATCTGTTAATATAGACTGAAAATATAGACTAAAACTAGACTAAGACTAAAAGATTTCAGATGACTAAAATATGACTAAAACTAAATGGTGTGTCATTCAAAAGACTAAATCAGAATTTGCTGTCAAAATCAACACTGTCTGCGACGGTCAAAGGACTGTTTACTGATCAACAACAGCTAGCAAAGCACCTAAGTTAGCACATCCTCTAATATTAGCCTGCATTTGGCTAACTGCTTAGAGCAGACTTGCCAGGTATAAGCTGGCTAAGGGATAAAAAAGAAAACTTTGGAGTTACTAAAACATGTTATTCTCTTCTTTTGACTGAGACGAGCAGCTTCCCCCTGCCACATCCGCTGTGGAAAGCCAGCACAAGGTCTCCACATGCTGCAGAGTGAGAGTAACGTGTTAACAGCTCAGCAGAAGCTTCAGTCCCTCGTCAGCATCCACACAGGACGAGTACAGGCACAGTACTGTAAGGCAGGTCTGGCAGCATATAAAATTGGTAGAAAATTGAAACAAAGCAATGTTTGGGGTTTCGGTTTAACACGGCTGGGGGAACAGGCAGAGACACACATGAGATAAAAAGACAGAGAAAATGCAGCTCTTTTTCCAGGTGCTGCTCTTCTAAAGGATTCAGGACATCAGTGAGCACATGGAGCTCAAACCATATGACCACTCTGGAACCTTATGAGAGAAAATACCCCTCTGCACTTCGCAGATTGGAGGTGTGTGTTTCTTTTTTTTGGGTGGCTTGTATTCTTTTTTTTAAGTCAGAGCTTTCTACCAATTTGTTCCAACCTAAATTTAGAACAGTGATGCTGCTGAAGAGAGGGCTGAGTGAAGTGTTGGGTCAATCCAGTGTACTTTTAAAAACCAAAGTAGTGCTTCAAACGTGGATGGATGTTGTCTCAGTTTGTGGTCAGCTGCCTTTGTTCTGTATTTCAATTATATGGGACACAGAGAATTGTACTGGACGAGACGGAGGGGAAGCAAGACGTCGGTGTGTAAAAAAAACTGAAGCTATCAGTGCACTTTGAGACGGATTGTGCTGGTAAAACATCTCAAATATCATTTCCCTACAGGTTGAAGGGAAATGATATTTGTTTTAATCATGCTGAATCAAATTTAAGTCTGCCAAGAAGGAAACTGATACTCATGTGAGACAAACTCTCCCTGTGATGAAGTTGAGAGCTGCCAAGTCAAACCAATTGATACTAGTGGTCTATCGAAAATTTATTACTGGACACAGGACCCAATGGACTCTAAGAATTTAGATTTTGACCTTTTGTGCTGCTGTACTCATTTTTCAAAGAGTTTCTTCCTCTATTCTTCACTGCCTGGGTAGTTTGTATGTATTATGAAAGTAATCTCTTTTTCAGCACCATTCTGCATATATTGAGAGAAATGGTGAAGCATTTAATATATATCAAGTGAGAAAATAGAGATAAGTGTGCACTTAAGTGTTTACATCAACAGCAAAGTCGATGAACAGGCATCTGCTTCAATAATCACCTCTAATCCTCTCTTTGAAACATGCATGTAGGCTTTTTAATTAAGTCCTTAGCTACAGCCTTAACTAATCAATATCAATCAATGACCTGATTGGGCGATGGATGATCTGTCAGTCTCAGGCACTGATCTCACGATCAGCCGATTGATTAATTGGTTCATTGACTGGTCGACCAATGTTGAACCGACAAGGACAGAGAAGCTGTGTGGGGGGGGCGAAGAGCTGATGTCTCACTGTTACTTGGTAAAAACGGTGAGTGTCTTTGGTAAACAAAATGTTTGAAGGCACATCAGAACAAAAATGTCCAGGTGTTGAGTCGGAACTAAGCGAAAAACAAACAGTTTAAAAAGGCTGCATATGAAAAAAGAACAGGGGACTCAATGACAAGCACAGTGACAAGGAAACATATGCTAACAAAAAAAATGTTTTCACAGTAGCTGGGTTTTGACAAAAGATTGCAAAGTCAGAAATAACAAGCAAATGTCTGCCTTATATAGTGTAAAACATTAATTCAGTGATGTTGTAGATGTACTGTTAAAGCTTTCTGTTTGCCTTAACACGGCCGAAATGGACATTCTGTGCGTAAAATGTAAAATGTCATAGATTTTGAAATGTTGCATCCAACTACTTTACAGTGCTTTGAATGTACTGGCAAAGTCATGTGTTAATGTTCGGTCCTTTCTATCTTCTATCTGTAGCTTATTTCAGTTCTAACCCTTTGTCCTGATTATAAATCACTATTCATTTGTTAATCACAGTGTACAGTTGTCTTTGAACAATTCCTCTCTTCACTCCCCCCCCTCTATATTTAGTGACTTGGCAGAAAAATATAAAAACATAGCAGCTCACAAGGCTGAGTGACATGTACACACACGTATGCTTGACTTATTGTTGACTTTTTTTCTTCTGCTGATCCACAGAGAGAGCGGTACGACTGCGGAATGATAAGAAACAAACTGTGGAGGGTTCAGGAGGGATGCAGGCTCGGGGAGAGACAGTTACGATAGCAGTGTGTGTGTGTGTGTGTGTGTGAGGGGAAAGGAGGGAAAAGGAAAAGGAGGAAATACATAGCTGTGACATAAGTGTGTGTAAGAGAGCGAGAGAGTTAGAGTGAGAGAGATCAGAGCATGTTGAGAGGAGCTTTTGGCTTTTCTCTCGGAGGATAAAGCTTGTTCCGGCCTTGTGCTGCTGGATCCTGCTGCGGCGCTGTCCATGGTGCTGAATCGGCTGGAGGCTCTTACGTCTCTCTTTATCTTCCTCCCTCCCTGCCTCTTGTACATTCTCCCCCCTTCTCTCTCTCTCTCTGTCTTAAACTCTTGTGCCCTCTCATTGTCTTCTCTGTCTCTCCCTATCAACTTTATAGACACTTTATTTTTATAAGACACAGCCTGTTGCCAGAGCAATATCAAGTCCAATATCAAGTCAAAGAGTGAAATGATACTGGCCAAAAAGCAGCAAGATATTCACAATGAATAAACGAAATGAGATGTGAAAATTAGAAGATCAGAAAAAAGCTAGAAGACGAAAGAATTCAGTGTTGTTGTTACTGTATTTGCTGAAATTTTTTGTTTTAATTCTGTTGCATAGGATTTTTTTTCACTCAATGGCATTCAGGGCTGCACCTAAAGGAGTCTGCCCTCCACAGAAACATGACAGCGCTGGTCATTTATTCAATTGCCTTAACCGAAACATGTTTTGGAAATGCCCTGTTCCCTTCACAGGGACCTTTGTGGCCTTTTGTAAACTCTTCTGGCTGTTGTTTTTGGAAGCAAAAGCAGAGTTAGTTATCTTACCACCACACAGGCCTTCAAGGAGGGGGGCCGAGGTGGAAGACTGGGTCACACAAAGGCGTCTTTATGCATCTGTTTTCTGCCAAAGTCAGTGTTGTTGTCTTTTTACCACAATCACAAGGTTCCAAATCCAATCAAGCAACTTTGAAATCTGTCATTTTGCTAATTAATATAACAAACTTTTAGTCTGTAAAATATCAGATAACAATGAAAAATGCTGATCGCTCTTCACAAAGTAGCATTTTCAAAATGCTTTTGTCGAACCAAATGTTCAAAACAAGAGAAAGTAAGCAAGTTCTCACATCAATCAGTCTGCTATTTGCTGAACTAATTATTACAAAGATGGAACAAAAAGAGGACAAACACTAGACGCTGCTCCTTGATCTTATTTAATGCGATGAAATCATTGTAAACACTGTTGGCAGCAACATTTCGTGTGACTCTTTTTTGGCACTTAAACTTCCGCCTGGCACCTAGTTTTTAACCCTTTTTGGATGTGTGAGCCTTAAAAGATTTTTTTTCATTAACAAGATCATACTCTTAAATTAAAGAATGCACTATTGTGTTTTCTAGAAAAAATGAAATATTGACTTGAATAAGTGAAGATAAACATATTTGACTCCTGCATGAAAACAGCCTCCTCACCTTAACTCTGTGATCACAGCCTGTCGTCCACTTGTGTGTTCAGTGTATTTTTTCAGTGTTTTGCCTCGAGGATTATTAGTCACACCAGTCTGGTGGTCTGCCATCATGTAGACCTACTGTCTATTCAGGGAGGAATGTGTTTCTGGTTTGCATCAGGGCTGTGTTTTTCTCTCTGTGTCTGCCTTTCTCATTGTCAGAATTCAGTTTGGGTGAACACAGTAAAAGAGTTGGCTTGAGTAAATAAAGCCTCGGGAACTGCTGGCTGATGAAACCGTTTCTGAGGGCAGTAAAGATTTGCAGAGTATTACAATCAACAGAGTCTCACATCAACAAAAGGACCTCACTGTTATGTAAAAAGTGGTTTTGGTCCACAAATATCTTCAGCAATGTTTATACAGCTTTGATAACACAACTTGACAAGATCCTTTAGGTCAGTGATTATTTTTAAGTTGAGGCTCCCTAAATATTGTGTCTCCCTGAGGGATGCCCAGCCTAATTAAAACACTGTGGATGAAACAAACAAAAAAAAATCTTTTCCTGACCAAAAGATAAAGAAATACAGGGCCTACTGCAACTGAGTGAGAACAGTCAAACAGCATGCAGTCATCTACAAAAGCTACTGAAGAAGAATGAAAAGCAACAAAGTCTTCATGAGGAGAAAGCAGCATTAAAGAGTTAATCCAATGTTGAAATTCCCCAAAAAGACTTCATGTCCTTAGTCAAAAACCAAGTTAATGCAAACTTTCTGTTGTTTGACTAAGATAACTTTGTTCTTTTTTGGTTTTTTTTGGGGGGGGGGGTTAGTTGTAGTTTGCTTAAGTTTCAACCACAACCTGACTTGATTAGGTAAAGAATCAAACACCCTGTGAGCAAATAGCACAGTTGGCTCCAGACGCCTGGATGCAAATAGCATCTACCTTAAAGAAACACTGCTGTAGACTTATTAAAATAACACTTCCTCCAAAGGCCACCAGAAGTGACTTTTATACATGTGCTTTCCCAAAATAAACTTCACACCTTGCATTTGTCTCTCACCCCTCCCTCGAACCATCTCTCACACATGCACACATATTTATGTTTTTTTACTAGACTGACCTTTAGCCCATATGGCCCCCAGGTTTTTCTCTTTTGATTGAAGTTAGAGAACATGGAGCAAGAGCTTTCATTTTCCTTGCTCTTGTCTGATCTCTGCCTATTCTCTTAATCCATTGGCTATTTCCACTCTCCTCTGTTATTCTCTTATCGCTTTATTATCCCTTGACCCTCCCAGCGCCACCACCACCACCACCACCACCACCACCACCACCCCCAACAACCACAACATGAACTATTTTGTGTTCTGTCAGTAATTCACCACTAAATTTTTGCCATCTCTTTGCTAATCAGATAACTTTAGCACACTCACACTTAATAATTCATGAAATCCAGCAGAATCTGTAAAGTGAGAACACTAATCTGCCTCCTGAATCGGCTGTTTCGCCCGTTCCTGACGGTAACATTCATCACAACAGCTATGCAGTTACCTCACCATGTGATGCTTCGGTTTTCTGTGTCAAAGAGGAAGTCACATAACTCTGCATCTAAACAAGAAAAGGTCTGTGTGAAACGACACGCTCAGTTCTTCTATTTTACTTTTTTTAAATTAAGCAATTAGTTGAAAGAACCCAACAACTCTTCTCCACCCCCTGGTGGTAACTATAAGTATATATATATTTTTTAGGGAAAGGTTGCTTGTCATCACAAATTAGGAATATGCATCAAAATAGGTAACATGGCAGGAAATTGGTGACACGCTGCCAGTACCTAATGATAAAGCATAGAAACAAAATGAGCTAAAATCTACTCAGTGGGTGTTATACATCAAACAACTCACTATCATTGTCTACCTACTGCCAGCAGCCGGTTAGCTAAGCCTAGCCTGGAGACTGGAAGAAGGAGATAAAGGTTTTGTGTTTAAAGGTGACAAAATCAACTAAACAGCACCTTTAAAACTCACTAACGTTTAATATCTCATTTGTGTAACACGTGTTTGGTAATCAGAGTGAATAAAGAAAAGGTTGTGGCTTTACTGAATGTTCTGACCCAGCAACCTTTTGGAGTTTCGACAACATTTGGGTTTTTAGGCTGCTAGGATGGTGTCAGTTTGTCATCTAATTCATTCTAAGCAACTGAATTCATATATTTTGCAAAACTCTTGAGAACTAAGAATCAAAATTTGACTGCACTGAAGTCCACTTCATGTCATTAGCCTAAAACCTCAATGTTTTGAATATTGTCAAATAATTTAATCAGTATTTTAAAAATGTAATTTAAGGACGCTTAATGAGTATTATATTATGTTTAGCCTTTATTTTCAGTGGAGAAGAATAAGTTGCCTATTAACTTTCTGTGTTGCATGCCTGAACACGCATAGTCAGTAATTTAATAATCAGCCTGGATGAAAAAAAATTAAAGTCATAAAAAAATAATAATCAAAACATAAAATGCAGTGGTGTATTTTATATCTGCACGCGCACTTGCATTCCCACGGCCCCTCTGAGGTCCCCGTCCCTCCCATTGAGCACCTCTCGCCTTGTCGGCGTCTCCCGTGTCTCCCGTGTCTCCTGACGAACCAAAACTACATCGGTTACTTCTACCAGGCAAACGCCCCGGCGATGGCATCACGCGCAGTCGTCATAACGCATCCATGCGTTATTACCATCCTGTGATCCCGGAGCAGTAACTTGTGAATAGACGGAGCAGAACGCGGACACGGAGGGAGGGAGGCAGACAGCGGAGGAACTGGTAGGCGTATATCGCCGCCCGGGACAAACCGACGCGCAGTGTGAAAGTAACTGCTAGAGGGGACGGAGACGCTTATCGTGGCTGATCAGAGCGCTCACTAACGACGGAGAAAGGAAAAAGACATGATCTCAGACTGGTTCACCAGCGGGATTTATCATTATTTGCTCCATCTGAAGCTTGCCTCTTTTCTCTGATCAATAACGCCTTAATCTGTTGGCTGCCGTCCGCCGGGCAACACGCACTGTAGTCCGGTGTCTCTCCTTGGAGAGAAGAGAGAGGTCAAGACAAAGTCACGTCTGTGACTGAAAAGAAGGGGAGACCAACAAAGCGAGCTCCCCTGATTCTACAGTTTCTTTCCTGCTCATTTGTGCTTTTATTTTTAAAATTTCTTACCCAAAGGCGGATAATCATCAACTGAACATCAAGCAGAGAGGATTAATTTTCTGAAATCAAGTGCAGATCAAGTGCAAAAAAGCTGTGAATGAGTGAAATGTGATGTTGGGTGCAGGAATGACAGTTGCTGAATGGGGGAGCAAAATGCACCTATAGGAGAGCTTACTGTACGCGGAGACCGGCTGAGTAGGCTAGCCTAAAACCGACGGACGTGCCCGGCTTTTTGGAGACCAGAGACGTTTATCCACTGTCCTCTTTCACTGCTTTCCTCCACTCTTTAACCAGGCACCGGATTCCTGCGATCCTAACCCTCCGGCGGCTGTGTATTTTCCGTCAAATGGCCGATTAAAGGAGTCTCAGAGGAAACGCTGGGAGCTCATGTGGAGACCAAATGAGTGCGCAACGCGGCGGTGCGCCGCTTTAACAGCGTTTTTTCCGCGCTCTCAGTTCTATCCGAGTGGAGCGGCGGCGGACACCGGATTGCTGTAGGTTGCAGGCTGCCACCGGTCGTGTACACGCACCGGGCTTTGCGTGCAAACTCAACGGGAACTAAACTAAAAAAAACGCCTTGCTTGACCCACCGCCACTCCAGGAGCCCCGCAGCGCGACCAGCCTTTGCCCGGTACAAGACGCCTCTTCCCCCCAACACACACACACGCACAAAAAGTGGATATGATTTCTTATTTGGTTTAAAAATGTGTCTGACTAGGAGGAGGATTATTTAATGCATTTTCAGCCCAGTGGAGTTCTTAAACTGGCTTGACAAGGAGATAACCGGAGGAGAAATAGCCTCTACCCTAACAGGCGGGGAGGAGAGCGAGACGCGCAGGTATGACAGTGTCTTCATCTACTTTTCTCATCGATCCGATTATCACCCAGTTTTCCTCCCTCCTCTCCCCCTTTCATCACCTCCTGCTCTCTGCCTTTCCTCGCGTATTTGTGCCGCAACGTATTTGAGTGGTTGACTTGTAATTTTAGAAGAGCCGAGTTGAGCACGCACACATGCGCGCACACACACACACACGCAGACACACACAGGGAGAGAGAGAGCGCGAGAAAGAGAGAGAGAGGAGGGGTGAAGGCAGATGGGGAGATAATGGCGCTGGTGTTTTCTCTCCAATACGATTTGGAGATTGTGATACCCTTTCTCTAGATTAAAGACAGGAGGGAAGGGAAGTAAAAAGATTGGGTTGTTGGGTTAAAGAACAGTGAGTGCTGAGACATAGATTTGAACAAGATGAGAGGATGAGATAAGGTAAGATATGAAATGAGATTGGATAAAATAGCAGGTGAATCAGGCTGCATTCAGGAGCAGGAGAGGTGAAGATTAGTCTTGGGAGTTAAGATGAGAAGGGATGATGAGGGAAGAATTGATGGGCTGGTATATTAGAAAAAAAACTGCAGAAATGAGGTGAAGAATGCAATTAATTAATTGAAAAGGATCAGACCTGCCAGGAGAGCGGGTGTAGGGGGAGTGCAGACGGGGGCAGAAGTGAGACAGGAGGGATTTGTGAGGGGAAGAGGGCAGAGGAGAGGGTGCTGCGATTGAATACAGAAGAGGAGCAGATAAGAGAGGAGAGGTCACCTGGGTGATAGGAGAGGAGTGTTAGGGGAGAGAAGGGGAGAGGAGAGGAGATAATGGCAGGTGAGAGGGAGGACTGCTGGGAAGGTGAGGTGAGAAAATAGGAGAGGACAGCAGAAGGCAATGGAATGAAATAGTTCATGGGGGGGGGCAGCAGTTAGGGAGGGGAGGGGGGCTATGAGAAGGTAAAGACAGAGCAGGTTTTGCAGCCGGCATTGAGAGAAAAGCTCTAACAATAGTACGCTGGAGGCCAAATGAAGAATACTCACACGGCTATGCTGTAGCCACTGTACGGTATTATCTGGTGGATTGCTGCGTAATGGTCGTTGCTGCACCATGGAGACAGAAAGAGAGACACAGAGCGAGAGAGAAAGAAGAGGGGAAACCACAAAAAGCTGCCCACAGCCAACTATTTAGTTTGCCCCGTCAGATCCTCTGCTCCTCTTTAGCTGGTTAAAGCTCTCATCCCCAACTGCCCCTAGTTGTATTTTGAGGGAGTTTTTCAATGTCTCGAATCAAATGTAAATCACATGTAAACACACATGCAAGACTAAAGGGAATCAATGGCTGGTTTTCCTGTTTCTTGGCTCTAAACTTGCATGCCTTAAGGCTTGGCTAAAACCCTGTGTTGATTTTTGAATCTTTCTCGTCTAAATCTTGTCTTTCATCTTTGCTTGTACCTATTGGTGCAGTTTGTTTTAGTGTGGCTTGAAACACTTTCCAGGCAGAGCCATGGAGGATTTAAAAATTGGTTAGAGAGATGTTAATGATCACAGTGTCGGTGCATGTTATCACAGAGAACAGTTAATGTGCTGCACTGTAATGGGGAAAAGCTGGAAGTAAATGGAATCATAAAGACCACTTGCTGTAGGCCTGTGTAAGCCTGTCTAATATCACGACCCCATTTGCAGCACAACATGCGAAACTGGTGAAACTCAAACACGGACAGATGATTTGAGGAAGATTCAGCTTTGAGGCTCAAGAATGACAAATATGCCCAAAGAAGGCATTTTTTTCTTTCTCCAAGCAACACAGACAAATGTCAATCATGCTTGTGCATAATTAGGAGTTTGTGTGGTGCTGTACTCAGCACTCAGATGATGATGAACTCAGCCTTCAGTCTCTAAAATCATCCTGGTTACTGACATGCGAGTTATAACTCATATTCTTGTCAAGCTCTTATTTGAGATGCACCTCTTATGCATCTTCATAACCCACTCATGAATACCATTACACATAAACAGAAACACTCACACTGCCATGGAAACTGAGTTTTAAGAAAATAAATAAATAAAAAATGAGTAAAAGCCTTGGGGAATTGTAATGGCCAGCTTTTTTTTCATTTTAGTTTTTTCATGGTATAATATACAAGTGGGTTTACTTTTATTATAATTTGCGAGATTCAATTCAGAAACAAAATGCTCGAGTTTCCAGAGAATAATTGGATGTATTTGTGCATGCAAAAACAATAAGTAAAAAAGCAGTGTAGTTTTAAAGCAGTAGCCCCGAGCATTTGTGGTGATGTCAAGGTAAGGTGAGACATAAAATTGCATGTAGAGGTCATTAATGATTGTAGAAAGCCCAATTTGCGAAGTCAAAGAATCCATGACCCAACTCGTGACATTCATGTAGAAAAGCTTTTTGTGCTCATGACTGGAAAAACATCAAATTCAACACATTTAAATGAAAAATATGTTGCATGTTAAACTAAAATTTGTGTAATGATGTTGGTAGACATTACTGTTCAGGATCAGAGTAGTTCTATAATACCTTAAGCACATCAGTTTTCATGTTGACCTTAAGCACATTGGTTTTCATGTTGTCATATTTCTTTCTTGGCTTTATGGTAAACAAGAAGCATTCACCAGCAGCAGATTAGCTTGGCCAGCCTGGATCTGATCACAGGTGACAATATCCACCTACCAACACCTGTAAAGCTCACAAATGAACCTGTTTTTTTGTTGTTTAATATGTACAAAAACTGTCTGGTCAGAGATTTCACAATGCCAATACCAACTAGTTTTTGATACCACTACCAAATATGTACCATAATTCTTGAAATTCAGTTAAATACTCTGATAAAAAACCAAACCAAACCAAAAAATAAAAACAGTAATTCCCATGGTTTGTTTAACAGCCTAACTCTTACCTGTGCCAACTGTCTCAATTTTCATTTGATATGCTTTTAGTGCAACACTAACATGAACTGAAACTCATTAACGCTGAATTCTTTGATTAAATCTGCTTGTTTTATTTTGTCTTGAAAGGTTTTACTTCTTTAGTCTGAAGTTTGATGTCATTGTTTGCCAAGTGGTTTTGGCATACATTTTATTAACCCCGGACTGTCTGTCTCAAACTTAAAGGACTTCTGTACATGACTCTTACTGTTTTGTCATTTGAGAAGTCAAGGGGGAGATGCCACCAGCATGGCAGCTGTATTTATCACCTTCTTCTACATGCGGTTGCTCCTCTGGGCTCAAAGCCGTCTATCTTTGGCCTTTAAGGGCAGATTAGAACAATTTTAGGAGAACATGCTGGTGTCATCAGGTGCCTCAGAATTGCATCCAAGGTATCTATCCTACTGTAAAAACACATGTATGTTATGTTTTCTAAAGCATAAAATATGATTGTATTGGGTACTCACTTTTTTCCCTTGGTTACAGTCCTTATGCTAAGTTAAGGTAGTCTTTATGCTAAATTAAGCTTAGCTAAACTAACAGGCCTCTGGTACAGCTGTTAGGTTTACAGATGTGACCAAGGTATCTTTAAGTTTATCTTTGGAAATAAAGTCAATAAGTATACTAATTAAACTATATACCTTAAGCCTACCTTTAAATGGATCAACAGAGGACCGTCCAGATTAGCAGAGTCATATATACTGTAAAACCTCTGATGGTGAGTGCAGGAAAGGTGGAATTTCCAGCAGAGTAGAAGGCCAGAGACTCATTTGACCCTGATTTCCAGTATGAAAACAGGGTGTGAAAGTGAAGTTTTACGATCCTCTGGCTTATAGAAGTTAAGGCTGAAGGTTGCAGAAAACCTGCCAGAGGGATAACTGAGACCAGAACATGTGAGAAAACTGCTGTCAAACCTTCTGATCATTTTGAACACCTCACTAATTTGGACGTAAACTGCAGTATTATCTCTCCGGTGATTATAACTCAGATTAGCAAATGGCTGGGTTGATTTCTCTGTGGTAATTGAGTGCAGCAGTGGTGCGAGATTGATGGGAGATGGCATGTGATGATGAAAGAGAGAGAGAGTTCCTTAACACTTACCCTGCTTCTGCGAGAGCTGACAGTGCATGATACTTTGTCATGTTTGCAGTGTTTCCAAATGTGATGAGTCAAAGAAAGAGAGAGAAAGGCTTGCTTCTGAGAGGAAGGAGAGTGTTTGGTGTTTATTAAGAGGCTTGAAATTAAATCAGTCTACATTGTGTGTTTGTTTATTTTTTGAGATGTATTACAGTAACACAATCCGGGGTTGTCTCTTTTTATAAAATTCATATAATATAATAAACATTTTCAAGCTCAGAGAGGAAAAGGGTGATCTATCAGCGGGGTCCTGACTTGTCAGTGACCACAATTCCTCATGAAGTCTGATTAGCCAGAAAGAAGATCCAGGCAATTTTTTTTTCGCAAACTTTAAATGATTAAGCTATCTCTTTTTGGCACAATCTTAAATTCCTTTCATCCCATCAACATCAGATTAAATAATGACACAGAGGAGAAGTGTGAAATTCTCAAGGAGTGTAATTCCAATTGATTGATGTGTCTGTATGGGCAAGAGGAGAGATGGAGCAGGAAAAAGAAATGGAACTCACACAGAGCAACTCAATGAGTTTTAGAGAGAAAAGGAAAATGCAGTTTAATCTCTGCAGGGTGAGTGATACACATGTCTCCAGGTGTAAGTGAAGCTCTCACAGCGGTGTTTCAAACTCAGTAGATTTGACAGAGTGAATATATGTAGAAAGTCGAGTGTAAATATTTGAACATATGTATTTCTTATCATGCACCCAGATGGGACGACTGCAGTGAAGGCCTAAACGTTTGCAAGAGGAAAAAAAAATAAATGGAGAGATGAGGCAGTGATGAAAGATGTGCAAGGAAGGACTGGCCGCAGAAGAGCCAGATGAAAGAAAAGACAGATAAAATGGAGAAATGCTGGAGGTAGAGAGAGGAGAGGAAAAAGTGGAACATAAGAGGCTGTTGGGGGGGAACTGACCTTTATCCAACAAGGGGAGTCAATTAAGTACAAATTCTGCTTTTTGGTGAAGCTGGGAGAGAAGAGGAGGAAGAGAGGGGGATACATAGAGCAGTAAAGAGAGGAGAGGAAGGGCTGGTGAAGAGGAGAAGAAAAGAGGAGTGAGAGATATTTAAGGGAGAAGGGCCATAAAGTGAGAATATTTCACCGTAAAGCTCTAGGTGTTGAGATTATGATATGGCAACACACTGCTTTATAGTTTTAATGTTC
>JAQNCA010000029.1:12596102-12612210 GCA_029783725.1 Acanthurus tractus | reverse complement strand
GAGAGGGAGAGAGGAGCAGCATCTCATATTGTGAAAAGATAACAATTATGCCAAATGCCTAAAGGTAAGTATCACTGATAGCAGCTTGACACTGACACTAAAAACTTCATCCACTCTGAGAAGAATGTTTCCCATTTAACATTATTGTCTCTGACAGGAATGATTGAAAGTTATTCTCCTGTTATCAAGATAATAAGATCAGATAAGAGAAAACCCCTTGATATGTGGGTCTTGATTGAAAGGTTGCTAGGTTACAGGCTGCTCACGGCTCGACTGGCAGAGGGCTTAAGTCCCATTCCCTTCACTTCCTACTCTCTGTGCCACGAGTTTTTGTAGCTTTCTGAGCGGCTGAAACAAGTTCATTAAGGTTTCCTTCTTTTTCAGTTCTGAGCTTAATGAGTATCTGCTGCTGCTGTATTGTAAAATAACATGTGAAATCACATATTTTATGTAGTGATATTAATTGTTTTTACTGTTGATCAAGAACTGAGTGGATATGTTAAAAGTATCACAATGCCTAAGTTGGTATATGTTACACATTAAAAATATGCTCAAGTAATGCCTCATAGATGAGTCGTATAGCAGAACTAAAGAGCAAAAATGTAAAAACAATAATTTACTGCATCTGTTTTAAGAGATGTGTTCACACAGCACTCACACTCAGCAGTATCAGCCATATATAAATATGCTGCTTCCAGCCGGAGGCTCTTTAGCTGAGAGCCGGCTGGGAACTAGTTTACAGCCTTTTTCAACCCCCTCAACCCCAAAGCCCCCCATGTCTTGACTCATCAATATGGTCCCTGTTATTGACCAGCTGTCTGTTCTAGATGGTTGCATCTGTAAGTTGACAACACAGTGCAGTATTAGCAATGTATTACAAAACAAAAAGCTTACAAAATACAAAAATAAAAAATGTAGCACTATCTCCTCAGCGGAGCGAGTGCTGGAGGAAGGTCTGGCTGCACAAATTATCTTTGTATTGCTGAGGGAAGAAAAACACTTTGACTTGCTTTTACTCTTTAAACACAGTTCTCTCGGGCAGTTCTGAGCGCAGGATGCTGCAATGATATCCCTATGAAAACGGTAGCACACAGACAGCAAAGGGGAGAGGAATACCGGCAGGAATATAATTGTAGGCTTCCACTAACATATTATATCTGGTGAGTCAGGCGACAAAATGCAAAACCTGATCATTTTTTGTTTCCAAGATTTTGTATCTGCAGATCACCACAGCTTTATGGAGCTTCAAAGTGAGTTTCAGCTTACTGTTTTCTCCTATCTTGCCCTAAACTTCACTGTTTGGGTTTCTCTTTCACATTGTTGTTTTCTGCTACAGCGGGCAGCTGTTAAAAATTCCAGATAAACCCACTGCACACAAGCAGCTCATGAACCAGCAGACAGACACAGTTATTGACTAACTGAGGAACATAGAGGAATTTTTAGCAGCAAAACTATTGAGGGAAACTAAAAACAGAGTGATAACACCGTGGCAAATCGGGTCCTGGTAGCTGGGTTAGCGGGGTAGCTTTGTCAACAGCTGCTGCCCACAGTGCCCCGAGTTGCAAATGCTGCTGCTCCTGCTTTATTACTGCATCATGCCAAAATCCCAGTTGAATGAATTGACTACAACATTGCAGTGTCAACCAGTGGTTTTGATAGGTGACTACACTGTAAAAACCCTGCTGTGTGCATGAAATAGATCCAGGCTCTGATAAATGAGACCCAGGATCACCAATTTGTTTGCTGGAGCAGCAGAGGCTGGATGAGGTCAGACATCTGGCCGGGGGCATCCCTCTCAGCCTGCTCCGCTGCAGATGGAACCAGGAAGATTCGCCCCCCTACCCCTCTTTCACAACTGGGAGTTATTTGCCACTGATGTGCCAAGCACTTTATAAATCAGGTTATAGTGAAGCACAAATTACTCAGGGACAGATATGGGGAAGGACTGCTAAAGCCAAGATGGCCGCCATTAAAAGCTGTAGTGCTCCAACAAACTGTGATTGGTCTGAATTGTTTGGTTATGGATGGGCTTAAATATATTTTCAGTAGTATCAATGCTTCCAGGACATTTATAGATTCAGTTTAATGGCATCCAGCATTTACTGGCACTACACTGTGTGTGTGTGTGTGTGTGTGTGTAGTATCTAAAGATGGCAGGTGTAGATGTCCGTGTCCCAGCTGTTGCTCTTTGCTGCCAAATCATCGAGCTGACAGCTGTTATGATAAAGTTGTAGTGTGTAATCTCACTGCCATCACACAATAATCTTTTGAAATTATTTCAGTCATTTGAATCACTCCAGATGCATCACTGGCATTTTATCACTGCTGTTTGCCGCTAACCTTGGCAGTCCATTTTGGTGGTTGTGATTTGGAGGACTGTGACGATGATGAAGACTTTGTAATAATACTTGTTGTCTCACAAATAATGATTTAATTTGTGTTTTTTGCCCTAGGGAGAATGAGTAATGAACTGAGCATATTATATAACAAATAAATAGGTCACAATTTCAGAAGAAAGCAAAGTGTTGCTTGGAGAAGTCATATCAGGATTTGCAGTGGGACTCATGTTGCTCACTGATTATATTTCCTAATAGTGGGGAGACAGAAAACAGCAATGACCAGCATAACAACCGAGATGTAAGAAATAAAGACAATTAAAGGAGATTGTTTACATTTACAGTGATGCTACATTTCTATTAGTTTTTTGAGTATTGTTCCTTCTTGAGACACCTTTTTATTTTTAATTTCTCTTTTTTTAAATTTAACATCCAGTTACATCACTCTGTGTCCTTTGTGGAGCTAGAACTTCTTCTGCCCTTCACTGACAGGCTCTTTGTAGAGAGTGAGGAAGTGTGATCTGAATCAGTAATAACCCGTTACACAGGAGGATGAAATGTCTGACCAAATTAGCCTCCATATTTGCATTTTTTTATATGTACATAAAAATTAAGGGCTTCAAAATAGTTGGAGTGCAGATATTGGAAAAAACAATTGTTGTTGTTGTTTCAGTTTGCAGTGTGTTCAGCAAATTCATAAAAATCTTGTATCACTTGTCTTGCGTCATTCGACTGCCAGCGCACATCATGAGCAAATCCCGAATTAACTTTTTTTATTACAGCATGAAATAGAAATCATACTGTGTGCAGCACAGTGGGTCATTGGTTAGCCTGTTTACCTCGCAGCGATACGGCTTTGGTTTCCAGGGTGGAGCACAGCCTTTTTCTATATGAAGCCTGTTTATCCCTGACTGTGTTGGCCCAGGGTTGGTGCTCTGGTCCCCCCATTAAAAAAATGTATGCTGCGTTAATTCTCCTGTCATTGCCCTTGACCAAGTGGCTGGCTCAGACCTGGAGTTGGTCCCTGTTGGCTGCACAGTGGCTGCACTTGGCTGCCCACTGCTCCTCATGCTTAGGTTGAGTTAAATGCAAAGAGCAAATGTTCCAACAGGGATTCACTTAACTTAATTACACACAACACAGTTTGAGGGACACTTTGTCACGTGTCCGAACTTAACTTTAGCTGTCAAACATTCACTCAACATTTGTTAACTGCTGCTATCTGCTTGCAGCATTAAAACTGCTGCTCTGGGAAATGATTTTAGTGTGTGCAGGCCTTGTGTAAGCATCTCTATAATGTTAAATACTGTTCAATAATTTATCAAAAAAGGCCATAGAGTTCACGGTTTGTTGGCAGCGATCAGTCTCCCTCTGTTGCTGTGGCCTCATCAAGACATCAAAGGATGGAGTAATGAAAATCAATGCCAGCCTTTGATGATGAAACTGTATGGACCTCAGTAGTAAACAATAACAAACATTGGAGAAAAAAAAAAGCTCCATCCAGCGCAGCAAAACTGTACATTTTCAAGGTTTTTGTTTCATTAATGATGCTGAGAGGATTACAGCATTGCAAGGACAAGGTCTATTTGTTGATGATATGTAGGATATAATGAGACCCAACACGTGAGCTGTAGTTGGAGTACAAATAGCAAAGAAGACTATTTAAATACCTCCCTCACATCTGCATCTGCGTTTATTTGGATGTATTTTTTATGCTTTTATTTCTGGTTCAGGTCCTACTTTTAGATGTAGATTTAATATTAGATTTTATTTTTACAGCGTAAGTGTGTCAGATTTGTAAAGGACCAAGAGTGCCATAAATACCAATAGACCGATTAAAACATTATCCGGGCTTTTTTCAGCTTGCTAGATGTTGTAATTTTGTCGACATGGCCCACATTCTCCACTGGCATCAGCAACTTGTAGAGGAAAACAAACACAGCCTGAACTGACCACTCAGGCTTCATTGTGTCTCTATAGCCCCCATGATATCACATTTTTAGTTGTTGCTAAATGGCATCTGCCCTTTTTCAGGCTTATATTAAGCAAATCCTGACCTCCTCAGCATGGCCACCATTCAAAATGACAAACCTCAGACCATGACAGCGGTCAACCAAGCAAACCATGACAGGATTAGTCACATTGTGTTGTTTTACTAGGCAACTGAAGAAGACCACTGACAACTTAGCAGACACAGTAACATTGAAGTCAAGAAATGCACACAGGCACAAGCCATTGTTTTCCATATCATGTCCAATTTGTGCATTCGTAGCTTCGTTCACATCCTTGTAGGTACACATTTTGAATCAAAAGCACTTCACAGTGAGCTAATTTGAATGCAAATTTAGTGAATGGCCAATGCTGACAATGCTGGCCGTAAATAGCATAAAAAATTGAGTTTCATTAGAATGGAAATCTCAAGGCTTATAACTTTAACAGGCTTAATCTTAAATTATCAACAGCTAACAATGAATAATTCACAAATTGCCAAGAAGTTTGAGGAGTACAGCAAGCAAAAAAAACACGCCTGACAGTCCACAGTGTGCGTTAAAGCTTTGAGGAATAATGTTCACTGACATAAACTGCACTACTTGAGATCACAGAAACTGTGCATATGAAATGTTTATGGTGGCTTTTCTGTGATGCCGCTCCCTGGGGTTTTACATTACCACAGGAAATTACTGTCACTTTAAAACAAAGGTAACATCTTTTATTCTCGCCTCCTTAATTCCTTTGCATATATGCAGAATTGGGCAACTTGGTTTTGCATTTAAAAAAGGCACCAGTACACATCAGTATTTTTTTTTCTCTTCAGTGTCTGTCCTTTTTAGTTAACATTTAATTCAGTTTGGGATACATAATGGATCAAGTGAAAAACAATGTTCTGTTAGCTGAAATTTCATTTTACTGGAGTGAGATTTCCTTTTTAGAGAAAAGGAGGCCTCTTTGTTTTCACAGGAATTAAAAAGTGTTTGAACTGTTAGGTTTACCACAAAGGTTCCCAGAAATTAAATATCAAACTGTTTGTTAGTGGGATCATTTGTCAACATCAGAAAAAAACATCATTTCTCCTGAACTTTACTGTAACTGTTGAGACTGTAATTTTCATTAATACCAAAGCATTTTAAGGATTGTATTTCAGGCTTATATTGCTTCAATTAGCAGTTTATACAACAGAGAGTTGGATATATATATATATTTATATCACAGGAATGTGCAATTGTGGCTATCACTTACACATATTATTGCATAGTTGCTATTATTTTTCTTTATTATTTTCAATCTTATAGTTTTTGTTTTGAATTTGAATTTAAATATTCCAATTTAAGTTGCCATGGCAGACATAGAGCTGTGAACTCTCTTGCAATATCTACCACTTTTTTTCTCTTTTTTGTTTATGTTTTTCAAATCCAGGTAAGCTCCAAAGCTTTGCTACAGGTGAGCCACAGGGAGGATAAACAGACACGATGTGGAGATGAGAAAAGGCAAGCGGTTTATCTGCAACACCAGGTGATGATTATTTCATTTTGGAAGAGAGATAAGGTGATATTCAGTAGCAAGGTGTTTGTGCACAGACACACACATACAAATGGTGGATGTTTCTACTGTTGTAAATGTGTAATCAAACTATTTTTGAGCCCTGAAACTATTGTCACATGCTTTATTAATTGGACAACTTGAAATCTTCCAGGTATGTTGACAGCTGTTCATAATGGTTATTTAATTTATGACCTGCAGTCTGAAATTTGAAGTTAATGCTCCGTTTGATTGTTCATTATTTATAAAAGGAGCAATAATCTTTCATGCATTAGCTAATCAGTGTTTATCAGCAGGGGTTTTGCGTTCAAAAGGTGATTAAATGTTAAACCTTTAACAGCTTAAAGAGACACCAGAAAGCCATAGAAAGTTCAGACAGTGTTTTTGTTGTGTACCATATCTTTGTTGGCATCAGTGTTGTGCAGATGTCAATTGCCAATGTCTTGCAGGTACTGGCCTTGCTCTGAAACATACAGATGATCAATAAGTGATGCACAGATTATTACTTACTTCCATCTCCTCCCTCGTGCATGTCTGTTTTTATTGGTACTTATCTGTAAGCTAATAAAAAGGAATATTGACATCTTATAAACAAACTTGTACTATCCATGTGCACTGTGCTCATGAACATCAAACATGATTTAGTGCTTTCAAGGAAAGAGACACTTAATCAAAACTCATGGGCTTTATGAGATCTGAGGGAATTTAGTAACACAACATTCGCCAGCATTTGTCAAGCTGGTCTTAAAAAGTGTCCCTCTTCCCACATCACTCATTATTTACAAATTAAGAAAAAGCACAAAAAAATTGTCACATAAGATACATTTAAGAGCCCTGACATTAGAAAAAATGCCTCCAGAGTTTTTCCATTAATTAAATCAAGTTTAGAATAAACTAGTGTGTTGATGAATAACAGGGAAAATGCAGAAACCTTTTTTTTTTCCAATTTAGGTTTTGCATTTTAGTGGGAAAAGGTCTGAATATCTTCCAATTCAGTGTTGCTGACTGTGCAATACGCACAGACCAATTTATCACTACGCTCCTTGTTTCCGCGCGTGCGTATGTGCATGTGCATGCTCATTCAATTTACTGTAAATGATTGTTTACCCTGACTCACATACAAGTATGTGCGTGCTGACTGAAGTGCGTCCCCGACACACACTCAGCAGTTCCACTTGATGTGGCCTTTTTTTTTCTCTTCAGCTGTGTGTAAGAGCAGCCACTTTATAGATTGATAATCAGTGCAGCATGCAATTTACCAATTGATCCCCATCAACTCCCGTTATTCTACTGGAACAGCTGACACTGTCCTCCTTTCATTATGTATTCACAATATCTGTCTATCGCTCTTTCACTCTCTCTCTTTTGCTCTCTTTCACAGACATTTATCTTCACTCACCCCCTCCAGTCCCTTTCTTTGTGTTTGTCTCTTGAACACATGCACATTCACACACTCACTCTTCTTGTTAGACAGAGGTTACATCAATACTGGGGTTTGAAACCTTTTTTACACCTTAAAAGAAAATCAATTATAGCCAGTGACTGGCATGTCAATGTCTGCAGCAGTGCAATGTCTTTCAGTTGTCCAGAGCTGTGTGAGCGTGTCTGTCTCCTTCTCTGCTCTCTTGTCTAAAATGTCTGTCACACATTGTTGAGGGAAAAAAAAAAATCTGCTTTTTAGTTTAATTTTTTTCAGTTTCTGGAGTTTTAGGGTTTCCTGGATGGATTTGCCTGCACGACTATTATACAAACCCAAAAAGTGTGTGGCCTCAGTAAAGTAGTGTTTAAGGCACAGCAGTGCTTTGAGCTAAATGCTAATATCAGCATGTAAACATGCCATGGGAATTCTAACAAGCAGATGTTCAGTAGTATATAATTTATTCCATATTTATCTCAGTTTATTGTTTTAACATTGCTAATTGTAGCACTTTGCAAAGTAATGCAAAAACAGATGGAGTGTCATTTGTTTTGCAGGTATTCAGCCATAAAACTGCAGACAAATGAAAACTTAATCTGATGATGGTGCTGAATGAAAGGTCAGGTGTTCATTAAAGGGCGTTACAGGCTGTCTTCATAAGTGTAAAAGCACTAAATTTAATAACAATTCATCCAAAAGTTCTAAAAGTATTTCCTTTAAAAATCCTTCATTGATACTAAAGATTTTTCTTCAAGTGTTAATATGAGCTCACATTGACTTTAACTTTGACTTAAACATCTTAATGGAACCAGAAGAACAGTCATCAGGATGCACTAGACAGAAACAAAGGTCTTATACAAAAGACTTCTGATCAGTTCAGGGGATAGTGAAGTATTTAGCTGGATAAGTGGAAACTTAATGTAAGATAAAAAGTCAAAGGAGTGTATTTATCATATTTAATAGCTATGACTTTAACCAGCATCTCCTCAAACACATTGTCAAGGAGTTCAAGAGGGAGTTTGGTGTGGATCTGATGAAAGACAACATGGCTCTTCAGGGAGTCTAAGAGGCTGCTGAGAGGGCCGAGTGTGTGCTGCAAGTATAGTTGTAAGGACATTTCACTAAATCCAAATATGTAGCATTGCATAGCATAGCGTTAAAGAAAAAGTTGTGGGACTACAAAAGTTGGTAGGATCAGTGTGGTATCATCCCTTCCAATGGAGTGAAATATCTCAGGTTGCACCGAAGTAGTAGACTGACTGACAAAGCATCCCGAGAAATCAGAGCGCTTGAGTGACCAAACTAGCGAGCTGAATGCAACAACACAGTGTCAGACCCACAACATTGTTTTTGTGCTGCGGGTCAGAGTTGCTTTGCACCGCTGAGAGGTTAAAACCTGCTGAATCCCAGGGGTTCTGCAGGATCCACTGGGATGGGAAAGCTTTTACTCTGTGTTGTCGGGATCAGGTTGAAATCAAAACTTGGAGTGGAAAGAATAACAGAGAAATTATAGACATATTTGTGTCTTTATGTTGTATATGTTAGAACCATTTCAGCAAAGGCTTAAGATGTATGATAATTAACTCAAATAAAATTCAGGAAGTCACCTTTTACTGCCTTTATGCTCTGCTGTGAAACGATAATGGCTATTGTTCTTAAATTTGGCATCATGGCACTAGAAGGGCTCTTATCTCCGACTGTTGCCAATAAGTCTCAAATCCTGCATTATTTTTTTGTGTCGCTGAAATTCATTTTGAATGTTCTTACTCAACAGAAGCTTTTGTGTGTGCCCAAACCCCCCGAGCTAATTTGCCTAAAAGGAAACAAATTACTCTGAGCAAATTTCTTCTTGTCACATTAAATTTTAGTTTTTTTGAAATGTCACAAGTTTTCAACCACAACGATGTCTCAAACTACAACCATTAGAGTAAAAAAAAAGCCTGTGCAATATTTGGCAAACAGCCCTTATGAAGCTTATCATAATCACCTTTCACTAGCACATGGACTGCACTGTACTGAAAAATGTTTTTGTTAAAACTTCATTTAAGGTAGTTCCTGCACTGCAACACTGAACCACATAAAATAAATACTAATTCAGTTAACTGTTTACTTCATTCTTTGGCGGCTAAGTACTCTGGCTAAAGAACTGATTACTATCGAGTGCCTGGATTGCTTTGACCAATCAGCTTGCAGCTGTTGGTGTGTGAAACCTCACTTCTGTCTACAGACGGTGAATTAAGTGCATGTACATTGCTCATATCGCACTAAAACTATATCACATTTTCTTGCTGGAAAATGTGTTAAATGTCCATATCGCATGGTGCTAATTTCAGTGCAAGTGTACATCAAATATCTGTGCTGCCTCTAAGAGTAAATCAACACCAGAGATTTGAGTCATTACAGCTCTACACATAAATTCTGACAAGACACAATGATAAGTGTGTGTAGAACAAAGTTCAAAATAATGAGAAATAACAAAACATTTTGCAAAAATCAAGGTCAAACGCAAAGTCTGTGCATGGTGTTTTAAATTCATCCAGAAAAGGAAAATGCTTATGTAAAGAAACTTTTTTTTTAACTTTTTTTTTTAGAGAGATTGAAAAGACTTTTTTTCTTGATGCATTCAAAGCTTTTGTTGCTTCCTTGAAGAACACACATGTTAATGAGCTCATTTGACCTTCTTGTGTTTGGTAAAGGTGACAAGAAAGGAGACAGACAAGTTAGGATAAAGATAAAAGGATAAAGATGATGATGATGATGAAACATTTTGTGTTTCCTGTCCGAGAGTGCAGAAAGGATGGGTAAAAGTCTAAAAGAGGCAGAAATGCAAGAAAAACCTACTTGTCCTCATTATGAGGAGTCCTTTTGTTTTTTATGCAAGACATTCTGCCTTTTGTGTAACTTGCTCTCAGAACAGCCGAACAGAACACAATGGCCTCAACACCAAGGGAGTAACTATTTCATTACTCTGCACTCTGCTCGTGTGTTTCCTCTTTATTCGCCTCTGCCCTCTCCTTCCTTCCTTTCCCCTCCTTCTCATCTCCCTATCTCTTCTCCTTCTTCTTCTTCTCCTTCTTCTTCCTCCTAAGCTTCTACCCCCTCTGCTCTCCTCCTTGGTTCCAGGTCGCCATGGTGACTCAGCTTTTTCCCGGCCAGCGACCAGAATCCCAATCAGACTCGTTGCCCTCGCGAACACACACTCGCACACAGACACACACATGCACGCAGAGCACCAGCATGGCGGTGCCAGCGGCCTGATGACAGTAATGACAGATTAACGAGCGTCCATCGGCCACAGCTGACCTCTCCTTGGGCAGCTCATAAACAACTCATCTCTCTCCCCACTCGCTCTTCTTTTGTCTTCCTTGTCCTTTCATTTTGCCTCGTTCTTTGTCCCTTTCTCATCACCCTTTTTCTTCCCATGTGTTCATTTCTTTTCTCTCCTCTGGTCAGAAGTAATTGGGTTTGTACAAGTTTGATTGCAGCTGCTAGGAGTGATATTATATTGGTCTGAGTCTGACTCACCTAAGGCTTACTGTCTATACTCCCATAATGCTATAAGGCACTTAAGATAAAGAAAATGGTGAGCAGATGCTTTGCCCCAGCTGCTTGGTGGTGACAGATTATACTACATTACAAATCTGTGAGGTCACTGAAATCATGCATCATTGTCCAGCTGTCAGTCAAAGCAAGGCAGTTTTATTTATACAGCCCCAATATAACAAATCACAGCGAGCCTCAGGGGCTTTACAATCTGCACAGCATTCAACAGCCTCGCTGCGTAGACTGTAAGTGCTAATCCACTGGCAGTTTAAACCTTAACAAGGAAACAAGGAAGCTCTATTTTACATCTATAAAGTGCATCAAATCACTAAATGTAGCTCTCATTTATGCCAATAAAGTCCACTAGAATACCAGGGGCATAGCTATAAACTGGCACATTACTGATAGGTTGGGTACTGGGCAGATTTTAGTCTAAGTTTCAGTCAGACTAACAAAAAACATACTTACAATTACTAATAACACACGTATATTTAAACTACAGGGCTTTTTCAATTCTTTGGTGATTGAAATACCTCTTTCATTTTTTACTCATGACAAGAATCATTACTTAGTCTTTTAATAAATAAATCAACACTGACCACAATACCACGTGAACAGGCAAAAACATTGCAGCCAGCCAATAAACACTGAACTCAAAAGTACAGCTGATAAAATCTGCATATATGTCCCAGTTATGGATGTAGCTATGACCATAATTAAAGCAGAAGGAGTCTCCTGTGCCACAGTCCCTCGGGTGGAGGTCAGTGCTCTCAGAATAGGGCCTGGGCGTGTGAAAGACAACTCAAAGGACTCTTTAAACAGGTAGAAACCAGATAAATCCTTGACCACACAAACCACTGTAGGAAATTTGTGCGTCTTCCTTTAATTTAAAAATGAACATCTGTGTCTTATAGTTAAGTGACATGTGTTTGGTATGAGTGAAGTAAAGACACAAGCTTTTTGCAACGATTAAAATGGTCAGAGTTGAGTCAGTGTATTTCTACACATTGGAGCCCAGTTTTGTCATTTATTACCACTTTCTACTTAAAACAAATGCTCAGTGGCTTGATCAGTGACTGAGAGTAGCAGCCCCCCTTTAACCACCACTGGACTGTTGCTGGTTTAGTGAACAATCCTGCACTCAAAGCTGAGTGTAAGTCATGTATTTGTTTGACTCATCTATGAACCCCAAACACCACCCTGAACAGAATGTCTTGCTCTTTATACTACATCACCCATGTTTGGTATGTGGACAAATGTGCTTTAGTGGAAGGGATTGGTGTATTACCTGCATGCAAATTTTAACTTTTATCTATAAACTGCATGCCATAAAAGTTGTGTTCTTTGTACACTGATTGAACTAACTGGCTTGATCATGCTAACAGTACACAGAGGCAGGGAGAACTATGTGAGCACTGTAATATCTTTGCAACAGCTCAGCAGCAGATGTCATATATCTACAAAGTCATTTCTATTTGTGTAGATGAGTTGAGTGTTTCATATAAATTATAAATACGTTTGTAACGTTATGTGATTGTAACTACAGAGTATCACTTATCTACAGCATGCTACAAATTTTTTTTTGCAAATTTGACTCAGGACTCCGTCAGCATGAATCTAAGGTTATATATACTGTAGAAGAATTTGAATCGTAAATGGTAAACCTCTATTGCACTGCTGTCTTCACAAGTTCACAACTACCAACCAGCACCGTTACAATGGGAGCACAGCAGCTGTTTTATTTAGATTATAACACACTGAGGGCCTGTTTTCCAGAAATGTTGAGCTACTCATCTGACACACTATCTTCATGTCTCTGACAGTTTATTAGCTATAAACTTCCTCATTGGGATTAACCATGCAGCATGTCTTGTGTCTGCAAGCATCATTTCCTTAGAGGTATTACATACACACACAGAACAAGTGTCTCTATGGTATATAATTGTAGAAAAGTAAAAAAATTAAATCATTAAGTACTTTTACAAGTGAAAAAAAAGTATTAAATATTTGTGTCTAGAATAAAACACGAAAACTGCACCATCACTCTCTTGTTGTTTGGGGTTTTAGACCTGGTAACTGCTCACAAATGCCTCTTTACATGAGCAAAAGTGATAACGTTATAGCATTTCATCAGACCTTCAAGACACCAAAAACTCCCCAGTGATAGATTTGGCTTTTTTGGGGAATAAAAATGAGCCCAAATGAAATTAATGCTGATGCTCTGGGTGGTTGAGATCAAACTAGGTTGGCCTTTTTATTATTCTGCAAGCATTGCTGTGTCATCTGGGATTTCAATGACAAAAACCCCTTATTACAGGCTGCTCTGCAATTTATCTGATATAATTTATTGCAGTTGTTTTCATTCCATAACTGTACCCATCCCTGGGAATAGGAAACATTCAGTATATTATTTTACTTTGAGTTAAAGTATTACATTTGATGTAAGAATAATGACAACATTCGAACATATATGTCGAATAACTCATATACTGTTGGAGAGCAGAATAAAGCAGTGGTCATCTCCACAGCAATCAATGGCGGTCCTTTTGTTAAAATCCAAACTATTGACTACAGCAACACGCTCTGAATGTGACAAAGCTTCATCAGCTTTAGGTCCAGTAGCTGTAAAGATGCTGCCTGTCATCAGAATCAGCACAATGACTTCCAAAGCAGTAACAATATAAAATAATTTTATATAATTTTATATTGTTATAAATAATTAAATGCCAGCTGCAGTAAGAAAAATACCATATTAAATTAAAAATACCAAATACCATGTATATTCTGGGACATTTCTAGCTTTGATGGCATTTAATGTTTGTTATCAGACTGAAATAACAATACCACATTTAGGACTTTGCTTGGTTGAAACAACAACAACAATTCCTACAGAGGCTGCAAAAGGCAAAATATGGGATTGCATTGGGTGTCATGGTGGTGTCATGTTAAGCTCTGTTGCTTAACAATAAGAAGTTTATGATAAAGAAAAAAGGCTAATTGACTTCTCCAAATTTCTTATAGGTATGAAAGTAAGCAGCAGTGGTTGTCTATGCTTATTTATGTGTATGTATGTGTATGTCTTGTATCTTGTCTTGTTCACGTTTCCCTTGCTGCAAAACCAATCGCCCTTTCGGGAAAAATACATAAAATTGAGTTGAGTTCAATTGATGTGTCCATCCTGCGAGGTACTGAATGCCACCTGAGATCACCCCCATCCCCCACCCCCCCATACAACATTAAAAAGGATAACCTGCTGTAGATAACGCATGGATAGAACTATGTAGTGTAATAAACAGCTTCTCTCAAGTCTTCAACATAAAACAGGATGTTTATAACCTTTCTCTCTTAAGTTTGTGCTATGAGACTTTACTAAACAACATTACTCATAACTACTGTATATTTATACTGTATGCTGTCTACATTTAAATGAACTGCACATGCAGTAAATGGTCATCACAGGCAGTCCACCAAAAATAGTCACTGGTGGTGTTTACATGTGTTTTCAAACAGGGCTTGTCAGTCACATATCACGGCTCGCTGTACACTATTGTTTTGGTCCCTGTGACTCAGCCATGGCTCACCACTGGCTGCACCTGCAGCAACATTTGTATTCCCAAAATACCCTGAGCATCACTGAAAAAACATTTTCAGGTACAATGGGAACACAGACATGCACTCACAGGGTCACAGGGGGACTGATGACGTGGCTCTGCATCATTCATTAAATGCTATGTCAATGTAAAAGTTGAGTACTGTATGTTTAGTTTTTGTAGAATAAAATACAGCTTTGAAAAAAAGTGATCCACAACCAAAATCTGCCCATCACCTTCAGCCAAGAAAGATATGCAGTGGATTCCTATTTGTAAGAATTTTTAAAGAATGGGCTTGGAAACTATATGCTTTTTAAACAGGGTCTCCTTCACCATCTGTCTATAACTGGGAAAGGGAACAAACATTTTCCTGTGTGGCAATAGCATGCTTTTAGAGCTTGTTGGGCTCTATGTATAAAATGAATCAGAGATACAAAAGAAATAATGTGTAAATACTTGATGAGGCTTAAACTGCAACATGTTAGACTGGGCAGCGCACACCTGATTAGCTTCAGCAGCATTCAGAAAACATTTCATTCTTCAAAAAATCCAATCAACTACACACATTTGCAAATGGAAGGTAGTAAAACAGGAAAAAAACAAAATATGATGAGCCTTAATGTGCTATGTTAATGGTTTTCAGATGAGTCACTGTATGGCCAGAATGTCTAACCGCAAAATAAAAAATGGCTGCTTTATTGAATATTATCTTAATCCTTCCGAGTACTTTTGGCACACTAAAATGAGGAACTATGAACAGAATGGCCCATTTAATTTGAAATCATTATCTTACATTACGTGGTTCAATCCCAAAGTAACATTTGAAAGAAAACTAATATTGTGCATTGACTTATTTATGCGCTATCAACATTCATTTTGACAGAGCTGGTTGGAATATGGCTTCATCTCAGGGGTGCTGATGCATTTTTAACTGCAGTTACCTGATCTGAATGCGACAGAGGTTTGGTTAATTAGTCCATTAGCTGTAAAGTCAGTCTGTTAGTCCTCCTAGAGTTTTCAAACAGAGTATACTTACACCAGTGGATCAATATCAGCTCATGGACACACGTCACAGACGAAGACATGAATGCCACTGGCTGTGAGACACTGCTCTTATTGCTTCCTCCTCTTTTCTTTCACCATCTTTTCTTTACACTATTTTTCTTTCCTGTCAGAGAGGCTATAAATAGCTGCTCTGTGTCACCATCTGGCCCCACAAAGACTGCTCACCTCTGTGTGTGTTAGTCAGTGTGACTGCTGTGCACTATGTTAGCCTGTTGGCTCACACACCGTATTACTGTGGCCTCTGTAAAATAGAGTCAAGCCAGCTGGCTGGTGGCAACAAGCAAAGATTCAGGATAGCCTGTCTCCTCTGCATTGCCAGCAGTACAAAGCAGCCCCACCGCAGCCCTTTTGTCCATGCACTACCGCGGTGCCCTGCAGTAACTCTCAGTAGTCCATTGTCCATTTTTTAACCAGTTGAGAACATCTGATGTAGAATGAAGTTGTTTTTGCCCATTTAGCGAGAAGGTAAATGGAAAAGCCTGGAGCTGAAGCACTGTGACACTGCTAGTGTGTGCAATGGTAAGAATGGCAATGATAAAGCACATTTGTTTAATTTTTTTGCAAGTAACACCAAAGAGAGACAAGTTAACAGCGTTTATTTTTTATGCAGCAAATGCAAT
>JAQNCA010000029.1:12577872-12588213 GCA_029783725.1 Acanthurus tractus | reverse complement strand
GATAGATAGATAGATAGATAGATAGATAGATAGATAGATAGATAGATAGATAGATAGATAGATAGATAGATAGTTTGTCAGTGGAATCAAATGATGCTGTTAAATGCCAATCTCAAATTCCTCCTTCCCTTATAATTATTTATGTCAGTTTTATATATTTATTAATTTACCTGCAAACTTAAGGTCTATGAGTGATGATTTGACCTTATAACTTTCAGGGTTAATGAAGAGGAATCCTTAACTTTGTGGATCATTCATTTACAGTTTAATAATGTTTATTTAAGTTGATAGCAGAATGTAAGGGCCCTTGTCTGTGTCAAGTTTTTTTGAGTGCTAGCAAACAGCTTTTTTTCTGGAGTAAGTACCCAACTTTAAAAAAAACAAAAACCTGAATGTTTGTTGTTTTATTTTTAGTCAGTGATGCAGTTTTTGTCTGTTGAATTCATAACTTGTTGGATTTCCATACTGAGCTTTACAAGATGAAAAATAATGCCCAGACTTGCTGGTTTGATGGCTTGTTTGAGTTTTGCCAACAAGGCTACTCAGCTCTTTTTTCATTATATAATTACAGTTCTGATCTATAATCGTAGCTCACTCGAGTTACTTATTATCGGCACTTTAAGCCCTGGATTCTTGTAGCACATGTTTTAAGCGTTGCGATTGACACTTGAACATTTTGCTGTTGCACTGTGAGTCCATGGATGAGAATGACACATTCATCCTAAGACTGCTCACTGAGCTTCAAAGGCTTTACGGCAGCACGTTCATCATATGAATTATAGGAGCTTATACAAGTGCAGGCTGTAAGCTCCATGCTTATCTCCCTGTAATTTAATGTATGTTAATGGTCCCTCTCTCAATATTTAAAAAAAAAACCAACAACAACACGTTTTTCCTCGAAGGACTGAACACTGGGAGACCTCATTCCTGTCCTCTCCCTTTCTGTCAGCCCGTCTCATCCTTTCTAAGCATTTATATTGTTATGTGAAGTGTTTTATCCAAAAGTGTCAGCTCTCAATACTCTTAGGCTTAGCAACACTTTGCGGGTAGCCTGTTACACACATATACATATGCACGCACACAATTACACACACACAACACATTTTCAACTCGCAGTTTTATGCTGCTGTGTAAATGTAAGTGGTTTTATAAGTAATCAAGACAGTCGAAGTCAAGCTCAAAACACGGGCGCTGATAAGTGATGTATTAAAGTGGGCTTTTAAGCTGTCATCTCTCTCTCTCTCTCTGTCTGTCTGTCTCTCTCTATCTCGCCACACTCTCCACTAGTATAATGCTGTTTAATGTTTTAAAATGTAATAATCAGAGCTGAGACAAATACACATTATTGTCATAATCATAGCAACAGCACTACGTTGCAATAACTTTACTACAAAACTCGAACAACCACTCACTGAGAAAGTTCTTCGGTTTATTCCATTGAAATGATTTACACAGCTGCTCTAATTGTTACACTGCAATTAACTTTCATCTCCTCCTTTATTGTGCCTCCATCCACCCATCCATCCAATTAATTACGATAGCAAAAATGTAGCCTGTACAGTTAATGTTGACCTGACGAAAGGATTGTCATATAATGCAGGTGGCATCATTGGGTTTTTTGATAGGGGTGTAAACAGCCAGAGTCCTTGGCTTGGGGATTGATCTCTGCAGTTTTCATTAGCCGCCCACAGCAGCCTCTTGGCTGTGGCTTTCTACACTATTTTAAACTGCCTGTCTTACCAGGGCAATGTCACAGAGGGCAATTATAAACAAAACTATTTGGATCTTGAATGGCCATTAGGTGAAAGCTGGAGCAAAAGAGCTGCATTGCACTTTAAAAATACCGTGACTGAAACAGAGGAAGAGGGTTCTATTTTAGTGTTTGCTGGTCCATTACTGTCTGATATATTACTTATAAGCTATATATGTGAGTTATGCAAATCTCTTTATGATGTTAACCCTTAAAATTATTCAAATAGTTACCTGTCACAACACAATATAACACAGAGTTACAGTAGCACAAGTGAAGAAGAGCCATAAAGTTGTAGAACTGACTCTGATAATGTTTTATAATATAACATCGCCACTAATAAAGCAAAGCCTGCACATTTTTGGAAGTATTAGCTGACATTAGCTACTGCTACTGCTAGCCTAAGACTAGACCAGATAAGGCTGTTACACCAAAACCCCTGTGTGTATATCAAGTTCAACAAGGTTGCAAATCATCACTTAGAAATATAGCATTCTTTAGCAACGTGTTGTTAACATTATTTCATTTTTAAAAGCTTCATTGTCTCACATTACACGATTTTACCAGCACCCTGGCTTTTAGACCTGGTCAGATCTGCAAGGAAGCATCCGTTTCTTTTGTTTACTGATGTTTACCAATTATGAAGAAAATGCTGCACAAGTATATTTAGCGCTACACTAGAATGGTAAAACATATAGCATGGCCAGTTCACTGTAAGAGGAGAATACTGAGCTGTTCAAACTCGCCTGAATCCATCATGTTCAAGCTGCTGGCATCATTGTGGCATTTTCAGCCTCCTTCTGCCGCAGAAAATTTTTTGCTAATTCAATGTGCGGTCAGGATTTAGTATGTACTTAGCAGATTTTGCACAGATGAAGGGTAATGCCGGCTGCTTGAGTGAGCGGCCCATCAGTTCCAGTGTGACCTTATGCAGTGGGAGCTTAGACGAGCAGAGAGGGAGATGGAGCCCTCAGCTTATGTAAGTGGTGTAACATTCTGACTTGCAAACTGGACTGGCATGGTCTGGTCCACCCCCCCGATAGATGAGCCCACTGCCCCATCTGTCTGTCTGTCTGTCTGTCTATGTGCGTGTGTGTGCTTGTCTGCTTGTCCATGTGTTTGTGTGTGTGTCCCACAAACAAACAGTGATTTCTGTTTAACCGCGTAGGATTGTGTGAGTAATTGCTCATGTGTAGGAAAAAAAGAAAGAGACTAATAAGGGAATAAGAAAGGTGCATGCGTGTTTGTGTGGTTCATTAATTGCTTTGCCAGAGATACATGTGTCTCGGGGCTGCCCGCAGACATCAAGGGAGAGAAAAAGATGTTAAGGAATGGGAGAGGAGAGGGGCAGATAGGAGGAGGGTGACAGTGGGTGGAGAGAGATCAAACATCCAGTGTGATTTATTTGTGGTTCTGAAATCGCTTCCATATACCAACACATTTCATCGGTATGTCCCCGCTGAGTTTGGGGTCAGAATATTTTTCGGCTGAAGTTCAGATAACCCTTCAGTGTGTGGACGTGTATGCGTCAATGGATGTGTATGTGGCCAGTGCTGGTTACGGTTGACTTTAATGTTAGGAGAGTTAAAATTAGCTTTGCTGATTTTTTATTTTTTTTTCCAGCAGCTAGCATCTTGATTTTAGTCGTCTGTCGTGCAGCTTTATTGGACTTAATTAATTTGTTCATGGCATTAAATAAAAGTGATCAAAGTTCCAAAATTGCTAACTAAAAAAAGACCTCAAAATGTTCATTTTTCAGCGCCAGGGGCATTGTCAATCTGTCAGAAAATGTACAGTGTAAGCACAGGATGTCAGAAAGTAGTCATCAGATCCTGTGACTGATGGAATTTGGCTGTCTTGTTTTGACAACATAAACTTTGATAGAGTTGTTAAAAGGAAAAAAAAAATAGCGTCTGTTATTATCACTCATCCAATCATGACTGAAGGGTTTCTCTGATGTCTCTGTTTTGATTATAACACACATGCAACCTGAGACTTTGTGACTAATTCTGCTTTTTTAAAGTGGACCTGTCACTTTTTTAGTGTTTTGCATACATTTATTCTTATTGGCTTGTCAGCAGCTAGGTAAACATAAATAATGTATGTGGTAGGATGTTACCTGCTGATGTCTTGAAATGATCTTGTTCTGTAGGCTCTAGTGGGATCCCTGAGTCAAGGTCACAGAAATGAGACTGACCAGATTTTAATCTATGCAAATTGAAGTCTTTAAAATGCCATCAGGTCTGCATGCAGTTATAAGCATCAGCTTCATCAAATAGCCTGCATAGGATGAAAAAAACAATATATAATCATTTAGGACCATAAAGGAATAACAGGGGGTATTAATTCTGCCTACTTTCCCACCTACTGAAGTGGCAAGAAATACGGGCCATTTCCATTTTCCAGTCACTAGAGCTTTATTTTGCTAAGCCTGTGTTTTATATGTATTATGCAACACATTTTCTGACAAAGATAGTCAAAAACCAAACTTGTAATATCCGTCCATCCAGAAAGATGTTCGACAATATGTTTGAGAAACAGCATTTTGTTAAATCCAATTTTGCTTTAAAATGGAGGTGCTAGACACAAACACTAAGGGATGTGGTTGTAGTGCAACCTTGTGACTGCATGAAAAAAAAGATTTTTGTCTTGTTTGGGTTTATTCCTGTCATCCTTATTCCCAAGAAGAGTCTCAATCTAACACAAACCACCCCAGTATCTTCTATCCATCATGAGGCAGAGTCGCTGTAGAAGGAAGCTAGCTGTGACTGTAGCAGCAGGTTCATTGTTTAATGTCATTGTTCATTGTCATAAATGCTGGAAAAAAAAAAAAAGAATCTGAAACCATATCGTTCTAATCTGTCGAGTCATCCTTTTATTTCGAACCAGACAATGGTGTCCTAACATCAAGGACAAAAACACCTGCAGCAACAGCAAAACTGAAGGCCAAGCTGCAGATAAGACAGTACAGGTGTTACTGTGTTTAAAAATGTGCTGTATTTTAGTTCAAACATTCTGGTGCTAAATGCAAAAAGGCTGTTTAATTGACTTCATCTGTTGTGACCATGGAACAGGCAGAACAGTCAGAAGCAGAGGACCTAAATGCGCACTGAGCTCCACTGTTGACTGCAGCATTAGTGCTTACCTACTGCATACATTTGTGACAAGCACACGGTGCTGTTGTGTGATACAAAGTGTGTTTGTCTGCGTGTGTGACCTAGAAATGCATCTGTTGCTGAACAGGGTTTTATTTAACCAGATAGCAGTGATGCCAAGAGTTGCCATTAGCAGGAAGTGTGTTGGGGGTGGCTATGTGGGTGAAGTCTGTGGTAAAGTCTTAATCATTATTTTCCATATTCCCCACAGGAATTGTGTTTATAGCGTGATGAGCTATATATATTCTTTTTATGTGAAGAACGGGATAATAGGTTCTTGTAATTAGACAGTAGCAAGTTGTTTTTTTTTTTTCTCAAAAAAAAGCGGGTTGCTAATTGGATTACAGCTCTCTTCATTTTTGAATACTGCATTTTTTTTTCTAGCAACCATGACACACTGGGATCTCATCAAAATGATCTGCAAAATTTTAATTGATATGATATACGCTCGATAACTTTTGCACCGTCTGTATTTAAAAAAACACATATTCCCATGCCATCTTAACTAAAAAAATTCTATTTTTACTTCTCTGTCTTTCATAAACAAGGACTTTAATGATTTAAAGAAGCGTATAATAGAAAGCTGCTAATGTCTCCAGTGATATCTCCAAATGTATTTAAAAATGCATGTGGCAGAGACACACAGTCACACAAACACAGTTTATTTTTTTTCCAATTATCTCCCTTCCACCGACAGTATGTAAGACCCAGTCACTTATGCAGACGCACAGCACTTTATATTCTTTAATATGGTAATGAGAATACAGCTTTTATTACATGGGTCATCTATTATGTTAATTGGATTTAGGCCTGCAGTTCATATTCAGTTAAAAATGTGATTGATACAAGCAGGTTATTGTTTCTGTTGCAGCTGATATCACTTACAGGCAATACTATACAATACCATGCAGAGACAATAACACATGCAGTGTATGCACGCTGGGCCAGGGACATCTTACAGATAGTTCAGCCCACAAATTCAATTGCAGTTAACATTAGATGATAATTGTAGGTGTAAGATTCTGTGGAGATTTGTCATCCTTGGATATGTTTTTAGGTTTTATGTTTTGCCATTTTTTGTTGTTTTGATTGTATTTTAAGTAGGATTTCATGGTGCAGAAAAGACTAAAGTCTGTCCATGTACTTTCCAGCTCTGAGCAGATGCCATTCTACATTCCTGTAGTTCTCCCTTCGGTAAGGTGGTCTAAAAACAAGTGTGAAGCAGATAGGATAAGGGTCAACATCTGTAGCTCTGGCTTTCTTTTTGTTGGAAGAAAAACTTTAGAAGATTGTGACTTTTTTTTATGAATTAACTTATGTCTTCAACAGAAGGAGTCAAAGTACTTTTAATCTAATGACAGACCTGATGATATGAAGTGTATAAGTGCATCAGCTTCTGCCATGTGACAGCTGTACCATGATGTGTGGCTGAAATCATCCCTCTTTGTTGGGTGTCTGACGTCTAAGAGACAAAGGTTAGGATCTTTGATCTTGGATGATGAAACACATTAATGCCTTTTCTGTATTGACCTGAGCCAGCTGAGGTGGTCCGTTCAAAATTGCTCTTCCCATCGGCCGTATTCTGGTCACATTTGGGCAGAAGAAGACCCCCCAGTGATGCCTAGGAACACCGATGAAAGGAGTAAAAATCCTAACTTGCCTAAGAACAATGTGCGATCCCTTGGCAGAAAAGGAGGATGTGGCTGAAGGAACTCTCTGCTGTGGTTCATTTTGTACTGCCAACTGAAAGAGGCAGCATAAATACAATACTGTATGGACGGTTAGATTGACTGAATGATGGATGGCTGTTTATCGCCTTGGCTGAATTTCCAACCTGCAATGCATCAAAGAAACAGCATCAGAGGGAGATTGAATGATTTATATGCACCAAGTCATTCTCCCCCTGTAGTCATTCGCACTAATGGACAAACCTATCTCAAGTGCAGTTGCTTTTGAGGCTGTTACATTACTTTAAGCAAGCAAAACAAGTCTCACCGGTGAGATACGGGTTTCCCAGCGGAGAATTGTAGCCTCACTATGTCTGACGTAGGTCTCAGAGTGATTTCTAGAGCACTGCTATTGGTAGCAGCAGGGATGATCTTGGATCAGTGTCTCGAGTGCTTAGTCTAGCTGATCTCGTTCATCATTCAGAGTACAAACTGATCCTTTTTCAGCAGCCTGGGAGGCTTAGTGCCAGCTCCAGGCATAGCTAGGCAGCAGTGGACCCAGGTGCAAGGATGTTTCGTGCCCCCCCCGCCCCCCCCGCCCGCTTCACACAGGGAAGGCAGACTGAATTTTCTTTTTGGATGAGATTCCCTGTAGGGTCCCACATGGCCGTGTGAACATGGACAGCTGAACTGCGCTGCCACATTTCCATGATATCTCAATCGCTGGTGGAAGGAAGCCGAGAGGAAAATAAGGTGCAAATGCACTGAAAGTAAAGCAGGGGAAAGTCAGGAATTAGAAGGACTGACTTGCAAGGTTGAGTGGCTTGTTCCTGTAGTGGCTCTTAATATAAAATGCCTTAAACTATATAGATTGTACTCTTGTACCTGCTTTGCACTTGCATTTTTATTTTCTGCTCTGGACTCTTGCGTTTGCAGTTAGCAGACCTCAGAAAAACCTGAGTGATGTACTCTCAAGTCTCTCTTTGCTTTGCTCGTGCTGCTTCGTTCATGCTCTTTCATCTGTATCTTCACACTCGCTTGGATCAGCTTGAAAACACTTTCCTCCTACTATCTCCCATCACACACAAAATGTCGCCCCCTTTTCTTGCAGCATATGTGGGGAGATGATATGCATAAACACATAAATGACAAAGTTTGCAAAGTTAACGGTCCCCCACTATGCTATATCATGACACAGCCTTGTCAGGTGTGTAATTTTAAAGGTGCATGTGCTCTGTGTGTGTGTGTGTGCATGTGTGGAAGGCGCTGGAGGAAATCTAAGATTGTGTGTGTGTGTGTGTGTGTGTGTGTGTGTGAGTGAGTGTGTTCTCACATACAGAGGTGGCGACAGCTTGTCTTAACAGGAATTGAAAGATTTTCTGGATCACTAAGATGACAGATACTGTACAGCTGTCACAGACTCTCTCTGTCTCACACACACATGCATGCGCGCACACACAAACACACACACAGGTGTCATCCACTTTACACTGACAGGTGTTCATCCACACATTTTTCAAATACACACCTGGGAGAACACAGGTTTCAGCATTCTGACAGCGACAGAAGCTGTTTGACCAGCAGGGGTCCTTGTACACTTTATCCCTCCCTTCCATCTTTCACACTCCTCCTCTTCTGATAACTTTTTTTCTCTCTCAACCTCCTCTTCCCTGCTTATTCATCTTTCTCTTTTTTTATCCCCCCTCTATTTTTTTCAAATCTCCAACTTCTCTCCTCTTGATCTTCCTCCTCCCTCAGCTCCTACCAACTGATTTTCCTCTGCTCACATCTTTCCCCTGCACATCCTCTCCTCCCTCACTTCTGCATCCAGTAATCTGACAAAAATGACTCTGTCAACCATGACAGTTGTTATGTTGCCATGTCTGCAAAAGCGATGCTCTAAAGCTTGATAGTCTATTTCAAAAAGTTGCAAAAAGGTGCCTTTGAAATAAGTAAAAAGTTTGGAGTAGTCTATACTTGAATATATGAATCAGCATTCCACCAAGTAAAAGCAAATGTCTGAGAAAGCCAGGCATTGTTTATGACCATCAAATTGTATCACTCTGCATGCATTCTTGTGGATATGTTGAAGAGTAAAAAAAAAACATGAAACACTGAAACAAAGTTAAGGACCAATGCAAGCAGAAAGAAATATCATCAGAGCTCTGAGACAGACTGAACAATATGAAAGCAGAAAGAGAGGCAGAACAAGCGAGAGGGAACATTGATGCACGCTGGAGATGAAGCTCCCTGTGATGGACAGGAGAGCAAACTCACTCAGCTGAGAAATGGGAAACAGTGAACAACAGGGAGAGAAATGGAAATCAAACCATCAACACGGAGAATCCCTTCTTGTGAGAGGGGGACCTGAAACTCACAGCAATGAGGGAAATACAGGTATATACAAGCCTTTTTCGGCTGCATATATTAAGAACTCTATCTGTGAACACCTGCAGCAGCACATTGTCATACTTGTTAAATGTTCAGGCCGAGGCTTATGAGCACTTGTAAGTTCATATTATGAGTTAATTTTCATAGAATTGCCATAATCTTTAGTCACACGGTTGAAGGCACTGTCTTTCATCTTGTGTTCATCATTGGTAACCTCGAAGAAGCAAAATTCTCACCTTTGCCCAACAGCAAGCCATCTTCAAAACTGTTGACCTTGGAGGGAGGAGAGAACTGAAGAGACTGTGCTGCACCAAGCACTTTTATTTAACCCTCTACTGCCTCGAGTATTAACAGCTTCACAGAAGAGGCAGAGAATGCAAACAGGAGGAGAGTGAGACAGGAGCAGACAGTGCAAATACATGTACCTAAATTAACTGTGCTGGCTAGAATGCTATTTGTTAACCTGCCAGCTGTAGTTCTCCAACCAGTCCTTTAAAGAAAGAGTGGATGAAATTTGTTCCACTTGATCCATTTGATCAGGTCTTCGGGGAAGCCTCGGTACTGAGATTGTCTTTTGATGTCCTTTTTAAATACTCTATTTTTATATAATATATCGTGCTTTTTACAAAAACACCAAAGAATAATACAGCCAAGGTATTTGGCCTGAGAAATGAAAACAAATCTGTTTATAACTAACTGAAAGAATTAAAATTGGATCAAAATGTTCATTGGTCAATGTACAGTTTTTGCAGTAGGTGTTCTGAGGATTACAAAGCACAGTACTGATGTGCTGGTTACAGACTACAGTGTTTCTGCAGTGTACAGCAGACCGGGCTCAAGCTGCCTCTGTGACTTCTCTGTTGTAAAATAGCTCAGTGTTTCCCTTACGCAGGGCTCCTGAACAGTGCGTAGCCTTAGCACCGCACACAATAAATCCCTTAACAGTCACACTGCAAAAAGCATCAAACATCAGTGCACAAACAAATGAGTAAACAGAGATTGGCTCTAAGTACTCCTCCTAAGCCCCTAATAATGACTGCTAGGCAATAAAAAGATATACAGCAGAAGGCCATTACTGGATTTATGTCCCCGGGGATCACGCAGAGGGAAAAGATCAGACATCACTTCCTGTGTAACACAAACTATCGAGGGATCATAGCACCTGAATAAAGAAACCTGCACAGAAATATAAGTCAGCTGGGAAGGAAATAAAAAAGAAAGTAAGAGTGCAATGAGAGCAGCCTGAGACAGAGGGAGCGAGGACGATTCCAGAGGGCATGTGATGAGTATTGTGCAGATATAGCAGTAATCGAGATGAGGAATATAAATGAAGGGGTGGTGGGGTGGGGGTTCAGGGTGGAGGGGGGGGGGGGGTGAT
>JAQNCA010000029.1:12539372-12550785 GCA_029783725.1 Acanthurus tractus | reverse complement strand
ATTCATATATTTTAATGGATAGTAATGGGTCATTTTTAACAATGGTGATGAAGTGTGTCAGGTCACAATATACAAAGGAGCGGCTGTGCAGGTCTTACTGTATGTAATCAAAATCACTCGCATCACTCAGACATAGAGATATGTAATCAACCTTGCAGTAACCCTTTTTCTTTTTCCTCTCTTCTCTTCCTCAGGTCTTTGGATCCACCTCCCCCAGGCCATTTTTGTCTTTTCAGTCCATCCACTAGTCGCCACAATGTATCTTCATGTTGAGTCTAAATAATTTCCAGCACACCAGCTAAAGGTAAGCATGTGTTCACATTTCAACTCTGCTATGGTTTTACCTCATTTCAAATTAAAAATGTGCTAACTGAAGGATGAAAATGGCCTCTGTTGGTAACTCTGACAAGATGCTTGCATTGTTATTTCTTTAATCACCTCCATAACATATATGAATAGTTCATGCCTATCAGGTGTAATAAAAGTTTGATGATCCCCTTTGGGAAATTAGGTTAAGTGTTAGATGTTAAATTAAGCTTAGAGTCATGTCATTAAATGACAGTTACACACATTATACTCTTTTTAAACTACATTTTAAGGAACAAATTAAAACTCAGCAGTTTTTGATTTTTTTTTCCTAGTATCTGTGGAATTTACTCGAGCATATCTGTCAGAAATAGTATGAAATCTAAGCCATTAAGTGTGTGTAAGTAAATGTAATGTATGCAACAACGTATGTGTGTATGAGAGAGACTGAGTGAAGGGTAAACATGAATGCATGTATTTATCTACCCAATGTGCTATTACAATATCATTAGGGTGAGTACACTTATTCACACATTAATGTAAATGTGTTCCCATATATGTGTGTGTGTGTGTGTGTGTGTGTGTGTGTGTGTGCTGTCTCTCTGTGGCTGATTGTGTATGTCTAATGAGAGCAGTGATGATGCCCCATGTGCTCTGCCTCCGTTACAGACGTATTAGCGGTGCAATATGAGCAGAGAAGCCGGACAGGTCTGCAGGTAGGCAGCAGAGCAGAGCAGAAATTGAGCCATTAACAAAAGGTAGATGGAGGATGGATGGGTGGAAATTAAAGTGGAATAAGCAGTTATTGTTCAGCACTCACAAAACCATCATCAGTCACACTCGCCTGCTGTTATTTCAACCAAAATTACTTTTCTAAATTTTATAACACGGTTTCTTGGGTACAACATTCATACTTTAAATAAAAGTGAGACCTTAGAACTCCCAGAGGCAATAATAATCTGTCAAGCTTTCCTTTTTGTTTTGAAGATATAAGTAAGAGAAACAGACTTATGTCAGAAGTGTCTGATCAAGTGAGACTGAATTTAAAACTTCATAAACCTGCTCAGTTTGTAACAAATCCAACAGACTGTAGAAAGTGGAGATCTTCACAGAAAGCGTGTCACATCCTAACAGGGTGTTTTATCCTCGTCCACCACTGGGAATAAAAAGGACAGAAACTAAAATTTCAATAAACTGAGACCGACTTGACTCATCAGTGGAAAAAACTATGGAGTGAAATTGCAGACCTGCAGTGATTCACGGTAAATTCCTCTGTCAAAATAAAAACTCTGTGAGAACTGTTTCCTTCATTATTGTCCTTTGTCAGGTTTTGTGCAAATTGTTGGCCCGCTTTCCTTTGATTGCAAATAGGCAGTGGGCCTGATGTTTGCAGCAAAACATGCAAAACTTCAACCCTAGATGCTTTGTGTCTTGTTCAGTCTTATATTGCTTTTGGCTTTTTGTTGAAGAATAGAAAGTTAGGACCATGTTTATTGTGTCGAAGTGTCATCAATATGCGACTGCTACCCAGAAAGCAGTTGTGAAGACAAGTCAGGTAATCTGTTGAAGCCATAACACATTTATAAACATTTATTGGCAGTTTCAGTGAGCAATTTTCCCCTAGACTTATTCAGAAGTGTTTTCTTTTATTGACTTTCCCACTTTTGCAGTGATTTTATGCACCGCATTTTGTACTATTAGAGGTTCTCGCCTTTTGACCTTGTGTCTAATTTGTTCTGCAGCCAAGTGCATTTGTTGTTTGTATTGAAAAAAGGTTTCCAAGGCTAAATTTATGCATATCCAGTTGACCCACCTGCCACAAGTTTAAAACTCTCTAATAAAATGCTGAAAAGGGATAAAACTATTCATACTTATTCTTGGTCTGACCTCTTACTTGAAAAGTGCAAGTGCAGACCTGCTTTACATTATCCTCTGTCCTTACAGTTCCTGGTCAGCTAACTGGAATTTCGTAGCATTAAAAAGCACTGTTTATTCACCAGAAGAGTCAGCATTGTCCCTATTAATGGAATTCTGTATTAAGGCAGCACCTCCCCAATGGCCATAACTGTAACACTGTTTGACACAGAAGCCAGTGGTAATATAGATTGAAGACTGTTTCTTTGGCCTTCTGCCCTTGTTTCTATGTGGACATGGCTGTTGCAGCTTCAGTGAGGCTGAGCTGTATGTATGCTGGACTGCAGCAGAGGCAGAAGAGGTCCTACAAAGTGCAATTCCACTACAAAAGCTCTCTCCAGCCAACCTATTACAGCATATTAAGTCTGACTTACAAACCATTTAGAAGTGGTTTGAAAAATGATTTTATTACAGAGGTTGGAGAACTATTTGTACCACTTTTCTGTTTTCTTCATGCTTGTAGGCTTCCCTGCCTTCCTCTCACTGTTTTAGTCAACTAGAAGGCCACAACACCCAAGCCATTTTATATTTCAGTGTGTTTGTTTTATCCAAGTAAAAGGTCAAAACTGACCACTTCAACTAAAGTTGATGGAAGCAATTTCAGACGAGGCTTTTTCGACATTAAAAATAAGTTTTCCAAGAGTGTAAAATGAGATATTGAATCAGACAACCGACTTTTTATCTGCCTAATAGTTTCTAAGATTACCCAAGATATCTCCTTTGATTTATGTGATGTGATCTGCTACAGTACACTCTATTTTTTATTTCTTTATCCGCTTGTAAAATCTTAATAGATTAGACATCTGAATCAAATAAAGTATGCAGTGTGGTATCAGAGAAGTATGAGCTTATCTAAGATTACTTATCTCAGAAATTGAGGGGAATTGATATGAGAGAATTGGATATTTGAAGTCTACATCCCTCAAGACGCATAAGTTCACAGAGTCTAGGAAGATTGGAAGAGGCCACACTGGTTCTTTTGTGTGTGAATGTGTGTGGGCAGATGATTGTGCAAGGCTTGCCCTTTGGGAAGTCCTTTTACATTTAAGCAAGAACAATTGTCATCCATGTCCCTGGAAATGTTTCTGCTGTGTAGAAGTTGCCCTGATCTGTTGTGTTTGTGTGCATTTCTGTACATTTCTGTACTGTTTTCTGTCTTACTATGTATATTACAGTGCAGCTGTCAAACTGTCATTTTGCAGCTGTGTTGTATGTTCGCCATTGGTTTGTGTCTCAATTTGCTTGTGCACTGACAAGTTGAAATGTCTGAATTTTATATAAAGCCTTTGCTTAAGAACTTTCATATACACAAGGCTTGCAGGCAGAAGTCAGTGATACAGCAGCAGCAGAGTTGCAGAACAGATTAGCAGAATTCGGATGTCACTTTTCATGTGAGATTATTAAAAAAGTTAACCAACAAGGGAATGTTTGAGGTTGATTTAGATTTTTTTAACTGTTGATTTAGGACTCAAAGACAAAAAAATAATATCTAATAGTTTAACTTTTATGTCCGTCTGTCTGCAACCAACAAACAAGCAGACGTGATCCTCTCGCTGCCACCTCGCTCTGTCTCAGATGGCTGGATCTAAATGATCTGTCAGGAAACTCACACACATGTATTCACTTGTGGTTTTGTGGGTTTGCATGCAGACATGCATTTGTTACTGTGGGTTTTTACTTATGTACAATACACAAAATGAAAACGCTTTGTTTCCTGAGAGAAATAATTGCCGTTAAAATATGTGTGTGGTGACAGTTGAAAGAGGCTATCAGTGGAAAAATATGTAATATTCTTAGTATAAACTTAGAAGATCATAAAAATGGAGAAAAGAAAAGGACAGAAATGAAAATTTCAACATGAAAAGAACAATACGATCAAGCAGAAATGCTGCAGGTTCAATAAAAGATCAAGAAGTAAAAGTGAAGGAAAGTGATACAGTGAGTCACTGACACTATTCTTAGCTTGACATTTTTAGCCTAACTGATGACATGGTATTACACTGAGACCTTTGAAACAGAATAACCTCAGATTATCGTACAATTATTTCAGCAGCACTGTTGAAAAATAACTTTATCAGTCGGTTAACTCAACTACAGCAGACTGCACCTGCAACTGGGTCCTTTAATCAAAGCTGGTTCAAAGGGCAGCATCTTGAATAAAGGTATCATTCCTGCAACAATGATAAAGAATTATTTTTATCTTTCATTAATTGAAGGCAAAGAAGCCTTTTTTTATTGGTTTAAGCCACTTAATTGGACTCAAGTGAAGAGAACACATCAGCCGTGTAATTGCAGACTACTTCCTGCCTTTTTTGGGTCAATACAAAACAAGAACACAACAGATAAGCACCAGCTAAATAACCAGATAACTCTCTTAATGAGGCTGTACGACTGTAGTAGAAGTGGTTAATGGAACAACAAAGCATCTATAGCAAGTTTTGCTAGTAAAGTAAAGGATTCAAGTCATGATCCATGAAACTCAATTCACATACAGAATAAGATCTAAAAGCTGAGGTCAAAACACTTGAATAAGGTCAAAAATCATGCACAAGTGCTAAAGTGCAGTGGTGGAGTTCCTAATAGGGAAAAAATAAATAAATAAATAGACTGGATTTTTTTTTTCTGGTTTCTGGTTACCTGGTTATTTTAAATCATTCTCATCTTTGGTAGCTGCAACATTAAAATGGTGCTTCCACAAGATTTATAATCAAAAATATAATGTATCTCAATCTGTAAAAGGCAAAACTGAACAAATAGCACTGTTACATTTGGCCCGTGACACATTTTTTCATGCTTATGCCTCAGTTTACTTGCTAGTTGGAGAGCTACCTAAGCAGTCATTTTAATGCAGCACACTACTTTGAACAGGATATTTTCTTTCCGTAACTGTAACTGCTAACCAGTCAAGGCAAACTTTTGACCATCTGACCCAGTGAGCGAGGTTCCTGTCCAGGGGGGTAAATGTCTGGGAATGCCCAGTGTGGCACCAGATTCAGCCCCCTGGACAGTGACCTTGAAAGTTAAAGCTCCAGGATGAAGTATGAGAGATTTTATTTAAAAAAAAAAAAAAACAAGCAAGGTTTTACAATCTAAGTGTAGGGAAAAAAACAACCAACCAAACAGAGATATGTGGACTTAACTAAAATATGCCTGAACAGGGATGATGTAGCCAACATGCGAAGGCAAGAAAACCTATTGAACCCAGGCTTTATTTTCAGAAACAGGGTTCTGCATTCGGCATAGCACGGGTGTCTGAGTTTACCTGCTCTTTGCTCTCATCCTGCTGTGTGTTTATGTGCTCTGTCATGCCATTGCATGTCTCTCAAAATCAATTCTATCCAGTTGTGTGCCAGTCTTCCCCACCGAGCTGGGACCTTCAATTAGTGGCATCTCAAGGCGTGTCATGCGTTTTCACCTCTTTACATTCTCACAGGTGTGAATATAAAAAATGGCAGCACGTATCACATCTAAGGTAAATAACTTAATAGATTTCCCACCCAGAGACCCCAGATAAATAGAGTATCTAAATATTCTATTGAAGCTGAGGAGCATGACAGCCATGTAATTCCCTAAGCTGCCTCTGAAAGCCATAATATTCATATTTCTTCATAGCAATAAAACCATATTACCATATGAAGGCCATAGGATAATATTATTATCAACCAGTTCTCTGTGTGTGCCTCCAGTGGCAGGGATCAGTTCAAAGCACAGCCCAAAGCATGAGTGCATGTGTGTGTGTGTGTGAGAGAGAGAGAAAAAAGATAGTGTGTCCATGTGTGTAATGCCTGTGTGTGTGTGTGCGCGTATGTGTGTGTTTATATCTGTGACTGAGTGTGTGTGATCACTCCCCTGAAGCGACAGCTGCACGCAGAGTTCCTGAATGGAGAAGGCTTCACTGTGATGACTACCAAGTGGCACACACGTCTCCCCAACCTCTTTTCTCCTCTCCTTTTTCTTCCTTTCTACTCTCCTTTCGGTCTTTTGTGTTCCACTTTATTTTCTCCTCATCACTGATTGTGTGCTGATCAGCTTTTTCACTTTTTTCACAACGTTTTGGTTGTCTTCTCCTCCCTTTACACCTCCTGTTTTCTCGACATAATTCCTGCTGTATTGGTTCTACTTCACCCGTGCCTTTTTCTTTCTTATTATCACAAATGCTCATTGTTTCTCCTGCAAAATGAGATGCATCTGTCACAGCTAAACCTACATAAAACCCTGAATAAGAGCGAAGAAAGAGGGGAAGGAAGGCAGCTAAAGAGGATGGGGAAACATGCAGAGAGCATGAAAGGAGTCAGAAAGGCTAAAAGAGGAGGAGAGGTCAAAGACGATAGGGATAACTTAAAGTGATTAATGAAGATAACCATTAAGAGGAGACAAAGAGAGTAAGAATGTAAGCCATGATGAAAAGGAAGGGTCCATAGACGTGTTGCAGATTGGGAAATGTTTGATGTCAGATCCCCATTTGCTACAGTTGGGAGCATTTGAAAAGAACAAAGTGCATGTAAGGTTCGCAGGAGGGATGGATGGAGGGAGGCAAGAGGGGAAATGTGTAACGATGAACACAGTATATGAATATAACAGAAAAACACCACATCAAACCACTGGGATGTGATTGTTTCTTTTTTTTTCTTTCCCATTTAATAAAATCTGCATGCTAAATCTTGCAGTCAGCTTTTCTAAAGTTGATCATTTGTTCAAGGACAACTTGACTGCACTCGTTCCAGCAGATCAAACAGCTGACGATCAAACACCTTCTAGATCTTCATATTCCCTCGACTGCCTCGCTTGCTCTCGCAGTGCAGTCATGTTGATATTTTCACTGTCTTTGTCGCGGGTTCTCAATTACCTCTCTGCCACTTGTCCTAACATTAAATTCGGTGGAATAGGAGAAGTGATTGCAACCTTTTCTGACAGTTGAATATAATGGAGAGAGGCATGAAAGAGGAAGTAGTTAATTTTAGGTTTCATATTTTTTCAACTCAGCCATAAAAATAAAATAAACGACTTTAAATTCCTGACTGCAGTTCAAAAGGAGACAGCTTGCGAAAAGACTTTTTTTTTTAAATACAAAAAGCAACATGCTGTGCTGCCACTCATCAGAACCCGCCACTTCCACCAGAACACCCGAAATATGGAGAATTTTGAAAAGAGCAGAAAGTGTCACAAACAAACAAGGGGCCCTTGTGCATGTCATAAGCAAAAAAAAGTGCAGAGTAACTCATTTGCTTATGAAATGTTTAATGCTTGGGCAGACAAAAACCAGACAGATGGGCAGAATACAACAGACACAACAACAGGCCGAGTGTTATGTTACATAGGTATAAAAATAGAGTTATTGATGTACGGAGCTGATAATTGTATCATACAGTGCTGGTTAGAGTGAGATGGAGGCTGTTATTTCTATTAGAGGGACAGAAGGGAAACGGGAAGTCACTGTATCTCTCCACTGGAGCAGAAAAATGAGAATGATGTAACAGAGATGGCCCCAATTAGACTTGAGAATGATGAGAGGGATGTAGAGAAAGAGAAAGAAAGAGGGAGTGATGGACTGATTTGTTAAACTTTGTGTCAGAAAACTAGACGAAGAGAGGAAGCAAAAGAGATGAAAGGTATCAGGGAGATGAGACGGAGCTGCAGAGATGTGTGTCAGAGTGTGTGTGTGTGTGTGTCTGTCAGAGTGTGTGTGGTTAGCATTGGTTAGCATTACAGTAAACCAAGGGCCGTGGTTAGAATTACATGGGAGTGCAGTGCGACAAGCATTGATGTACTGAGCTAGCAGCCGCAATCACCTCATTATCTACTGTACTGACAGGGAAAAGGGCAGAGTGTTAGAAAGAAGATACAGAGAGGGACAGAGAGAAGAGCACAGAGACAAGAAAAGACAGAACACAGAGAGGAAACAAAGAGGCTGACAATGACACAGAAGGACAGACGGATTAATAGATTGAGAGAAACAGAATTGGAGACGGTGTGAAACAGCAAGAAAGAGAGGTAAACAGAAAGAGGAGCAGAGAGCAAAGGAGAGCCATTAGCAAACGTCTCAACTGTTTCCTTTCTGTGCTCACATCACTGAAAGAAAGGGTCTGTGTGTATGCGTGTGTGTGTGTGTTTGTAGGGCTGCCAACTTTGCTCGACTAGCTGGAGAGAGATTTAGATGATGGGGTGAAAGGGGGGGGGGTTTCACAGAGATGGACTGAAACTGTGACCGTTTAATCAACAGCATCATAACACTGACTTTGATCTGACTGTGTACCACTGTAAGCTGCAGCATCACAATATCACAACTTAAGCCACAAGACCGATGATGCAATAATAGCAGTGTTTTTAACAAGAGGAGCAACACAACTGAATATTTTTACAGTTGTTTCCTAGGGTTGCATTGAATCCCCATTTTTCAGAGTAAGTCTGCGTTAATTATGCATTTTTAAAGGCTGCTTTGAGAGTGCTTTTCTTTAAAAATAAGACAATCCGCCGCGTGCTGTTCCTGACATTGCTTGCCAAAACTCCTTGTGTATCTGAGAGAAGGCATCAACACTAGTGCAAGTCTTCCCTCAACATGTGACTGGAAAAAGAATGCAAACATTCACATTGGCTCATCATCAACTTTTTTCTTTTCCTTTGTTACTATTTCCAGCTAAATGCAAAATATATTTCCCTAGCTCTGTACGCATGTTGTCCTTAAGGCTCATATGTGTTTGTTTGCTCTCCCATGCATGCCATGTGCTCAAATACGTTTAACTTTGTGGGGTTTCTCTATTTGGGCACCTAATGAAATGTTAATGCAACAGCTTGCATCGTGCAGTCATGTTCAATTATCTTGATTGAGGAAAACAGAAGGTACAGCTTTGTGGGCGAGGTCTCACTGCCAGTTCAGTGTCTGCCAAACAAAGTCCATAGTCATTGTATCGCACTGTAGAAATCTATATTCAACCTTTCATACAAGAGCAGAGCAGTGTCAGAACTGTATCAAACCCACGCTGAGAGCAATGGTGCAGCTTTATGTCGGATAATGCCTGCTGACCCGTTTACTCTAGCCTCAAACGTGGAAAACGTGTTGGCATACACAGTGAATTTGTCCAGTTACAGGTGTACAAACTGCTACAAACCAGTGTGCTTGTGGAGAGCTAAATAAGATTGAGGAGCATATAGAGGTTATTATTTTCTATCCATATCTATCTGTATTATTTACCTTGTGCAACCAGCTCATTTATGGCTAAGTCTGTGAGTGTGACTGGCCAGCTGGCTAGTTAGGGATCCCTGGAGACAGCTAGCATGCTGTTACGCCAGTTTGTGGAGCAACTAAACAGGAACAAAAATTTAAGCTGCCTTGGCTGAGTCGCTCTTCTTCTGGGCCCCTCAGGTTCATAGCGCCGGATGGAATCCAAGCTAGGTAAATGTTAGGGTTTGGCAAACTTCTTGAATGCCTTAAAGGGCACAGCCGATCAGAGGGAGAATAAGACAGGTCTTGCCATGAGGCTCATAGATCAGGGGCATGTAATGAGTCATGATGGCCTTTTCCAATTGTAAACAGAGGGTTTATATGGCACAGTCTTCTTAATTTCCTGCACAGAGGTCCACTTAGAAGCAAAGACCTCAAGCGTGTTTAAACCCTTTAGTAATCGAGTGATTGCATCTTTCAAAGGAAACTGCATTTAAAAGATTCTCACAGATTCAGTTAAAGTTTTTGATATAATTGAAAGCTTCAGAAAAGATGAGCAAGTTGAACTTGATTTAGCAAAATAATACTCGCATCAAAGTTAGTCAAGAACTAACTTTGATGCTTGGCACTCATCTTGCATTGTAGGAGTAATTCCTCTTTTTGGACTTTTATGAGGTCTCTTTGTCTGCCTATCTGCTGGACAGGAGGAGCTCACTTTGAGCTCTTTAAAGCTGTGCTATCACAGGCTTATTTAGTGTATTCAGAATTTGTGATGCTCAGATACATCCTCTTAGCTCCTGCACTGCTTTACTGCAGATGGTCTTTTCCTATATTCACTTTTTAAAACATGCATTTTACTTTAAAGATTTTTTTTTTTCAATGATTCCTCTAATGCAGTGTTTTACCATGAGAGCTTTAAATGGTCTGATGCCCAATTCCCACTGATATGAGTTTTGGCATGAGATGAAAGCAAAGAAAAAGCTTTTACCCATGCGATGAGAGACTCTGGAGAGAGTCTGGATGCACTTTGGGGGTTCCCCAGATTGTGAGGGAAGTTAAAATTAGACTGATGGTTTTATTTATTTCATAAAAAAAATTTGTTTAATTGCTTGCAGTAAAATGTTTCCCTCTGAATCAAGAGTGCTTGTAAATAAAAAACTGCACATGTTGTTTTTTATGATAATATAAGGACACTTCTGATGCAGTGTGTACGTTGGACGAAAATAAACCGTGGACCACTACACTGTTACTGCACTCTTTATGCAACACCAAGTGCAGCCTCTCTCTCCCCCACATTCACCCTCTCTGACGGCAACACTCCAGATTCATTACTTGTGAGATCTCCAGACCAATCTTGCACTTTCTCACAGCCCCCATACACACACTCTCACTACACCCCCACAATCACATCACACACACACACATACACACACTCTTCCCACCTCCTCACTGTTACCATCCATGTGTCATTGGCTGTTGCTAAGTTACAAGCCCCCACCAAGTTATTTTGTGGCCAATGAAAGCCTTGCCTTCACCACTGGTTTTGACAGAAACCCCATTCTGTTGGAGCACTTTGTTTTTGCTTTAGCTTTATCTCTTTTCATTGCTTTGGTCCATTCAACTGTTTCCATGCTTTTCCATGCTTTGGTTTTTGGTCGTCTTTGCTCCAAATCTGTCTTTTTACCTTTTTTCCCCCCCTCCATCCATTTGAGAAAGGCAGGACATAATGGGGTTAAGTTACTGATCAAGTCTGTGGATCAGCTTTAGTTTTGGTTCAGTGACAGTTGACATACTGTTGATATGAATGCAGAAGCTTTCCAGACTTGATTCAACTTTAATCACCACGGTAGCATACATACATTACATACATTGATTAGGAAAAGCACAGCTTTGTACACCTATGGCCTCACACAGAAGTAAATATGCACAAATGCATATGCACTCACATACACTAACACACGCATATCACATCTAGTTTAAGGGAACTTTGAGTTTGTATGTGTGTGTGTGTGTGTGTGTGTGTGTGTGTGTGTG
>JAQNCA010000029.1:12524784-12539272 GCA_029783725.1 Acanthurus tractus | reverse complement strand
CACGCATATCACATCTAGTTTAAGGGAACTTTGAGTTTGTATGTGTGTGTGTGTGTGTGTGTGTGTGTGTGTGTGTGTGTGTGTGTGAGCATGTGAGTGCTTATGCACAGTGCAGTATGTTTGTGTGTGTATGCAGCAGATGGATGATGCTGCTTACAAGGTTGTTAATAACCCAGTGTTCTTGCTCGGGTAGTCTCTGCAGAAATAGATGATGCACACATACACACACACACATATACAGTGACACACACATGCTATACATGCGACTATTCTCTTGTGTGCACAAAAAAGTAGACATAAGCAGGGTCTTATGTACAGCAGCAAACAAGCACTTATAGACAAACTCCTCAATAAGACTAGAGTGCATGTTCACACATCCAAACACGGATTTAATGCAGACACACACACATATACATTGTGCACACAGTGTTTGAGGATACATGAACCCAGCTGCACATGTGCATTTTTAAAGAATCAAAAAGACAAATACCATAAGCTCTCAGTGGCCACATGTGCACATGCACGCATAAGCATGTTCATGCTTTTGCAGATACAGTAAATCATAAACATAAAACACTTGCAGTTTGCTGCGTGAAGGCTGACAGGGTAATTCATCTTCATTCTGGGGTGAAGTGTACTCTGGGAAAGCAAGCTGGACACAGGATAAGTAACGGGCCAGACACACACACTTACACAAATGGGCTCATGTAAGATTACAAATGTGTGGCACACAAAACATACATAAACGCTTGTGCGTGCACACACACACACACACTCAAACGCGCTTGCGCACACACAGAATTATCCAGATATGGATTCATTGTTTGAACTTAGTACAAGCCCATATCACTCAATTATTTCTAATTATGATCTAAAGAGAGAGAATCCACAAAAATAATTTGATTGTGATAAAGCAACAACTGCAACTATGTTAATGGCAACAACATTATATTCAGGTTAAAAGATACTCTGCATTATTATGCTGAAGTTGTCGTTTTTTTATCGCTGGATTTACAAACATTTAAATTCCTGTAAGATTCCAGTGCTGTTTGCACAGCAAAACACTGCAGGGGTTAAAAATCACACATCTGCAAAAGCAATTATCGCTCACAGTTTGACCCGATTTCATATGCAAATACAAACATTGTCACTGACAGACACACAACCAACTTTGAGACTTCAAACTCCTCTAGTGAAAGGTTGCATGTGGAGAAAGTCATTATTTTGTCATTTGTTATTTTGTTGTTTTGATAAAGAAACCCTGATAGTCATAATAATACTTGTTTTTCAGGGTTCTTCTGTTGGAATTTGTAACAGCATACAGGTTGTAGAAGATTTCAGAATATAGCAAGTTGTGTGTGTGTTTTTTTTTTTTTTTTTTTACATACAGTATAGAATTTTTAGGTTACCAGAGCTCTACTTCAATGAGAGTCAGTCTGCTGATTTTGAGATCAAAGGCTGCCAGTTAGAGTTCAGTTTATCACTGGAGGCCATTATAATGAATCTGATTCCTTTGAAATTCATGAAGATATGACATTGCATAGCAGGGGCTTGGGTGCAGGCAATACAAGGTGCCATTGTTAAAGTATCTTTGAATGGACAATTAAGAGAGAGAAAATAAGAACCAGTTGATGATAATTGCATGGATTTATGCCTAATCTTGATAAGCCGGAGAAGTAAACTTTGGGGCAGGATCTGAACTAATTTCTTGGATGTCAGAAATCATTAAACGTGATTCCCATCTGCTAATACCCAAAGTGTAAGAAAATCATGTGAGTAAAGCCACCAGGTGACTGCAGGTATCTTTCGCAGGAGAAAGTTGCTCCTTGAAATGTTTTTGTCCACCTCTGTGGACTTCTGTGGAACAGTTTAAGTAAAGTTAAGCCTGGATCTTTGGTATTTTTTCATATCTTTCAACAATCCCAAATTCCAGTCGACTGCTTCGTCCTTCTCTCCCATAATTCACTCTGCCTCTTCCTCTGTCCCTCTTCCAAGCTGATATTTATGTGTGTGTGTGTGATTTGTGTTGCTAATTGCTTCAGACACGGCTGTAATAACTGCATTTTTAAAGCTCTTTTAGTTTTTGTAATTACAAGTCCTAAACTGCTTGAGTGTTTCTGACCGCTGCTAAATTCTGCTTTTCATCTCCTATTCTTTGATGTGAAATCTGTAAACACTGCCATCTCTTTGTTTTTCCATTGTCATGTCAATGCATTATGTACGCAATTAAATAAAGGAAACTTTACTGGGTTTTAGGTTCTTTGATCACTCATTATTCTCTCTGACTGAAGAGCACCCACTTAATTAGAAGAAGTCAGCTTTAATCGAGAGGTGACCCCAGCTCATTGCTTCTTTAAACAGGGTGAACACTGCAGCACTGCAGTCTGCTATACTTAAAATAAACCCATTAGCAAAGACGCACCATTGTTTCTATTGATCTGAAGTGAAACAGTGAGGAAAAATAGACTGTGAGAAATAAGCAAAAGCAACTGGCTTTAATCTTCACAGGTAGAGTCAATATGACGTGTGAGGGCCTTTTTTTTTACAGAAAATAGACATGTGAGGTGTTTTTTTGCAGTACGTGTTGCTAATTGCTGCTTTCTTCAGAACCTTAAAGTATAACTGAAGCAAAAAGACTCTAAACAGTGGCTCTGTTTTCATCGCCCCCCCACAGCAGCAGAACCTTCAACTATGTTTGAAGTGCCTTTGTGTATCTCTTGCATTTTCCTCCCAAAGCTAACGACCAGTCCTTTCGTAATAGTACGTAGCAATGTAGCATTCCGGTCTGCTACAATATCTGCCCTGAACACATTGAAAACTACTCTGCCTGTGAAAGGCTGATTGATTCACAAATGCAAAGCGGAGATCACACTGTCAAGCAAAGCAAAGAGACTGTCAGAGTGTGTGTGTGTGTGTGTGTGTGTGTGTGTCTTTGTGTTTTACTTTGCAATAACATAAAAACATTAACATTTGTCACTGCTGGAGACATCCCCTATGTTGTTCTGACAGCTTTTTACAGTCACTTGTAGAAAAATTATTATCAATGCACAGCTCTCCGATGTAATTACTACAAAATGATGCTGGATCTGTTATGTCTATTACTTCTGGCTTTCCGAAACATAAAAAAACAGTATACCCAAATTTAATAACCTGTAATTTACCATAATGATTATCAAAGTGTGTCATAATTATGTATTTACACTATTTTACTGTTAGCAGGTAGAAGTAGTCTGATGGGCAAAATTATTGTGAGATCTGATTAGTCAGCGAATTATGATAGTTCTGTTCTGTTTTCCCTTTAACCAACAAACTCAAACAAAAGAGTTATTTTTGCTCTTGGTTTGAATGACATGGTTCAATAGGTATCAGCACAGTTTAACATAGTTTAACCAACTGCAACTGTGTATTGACAAAGCTAAAAGTGTTGAGGTGGCACAGCCTCCTTACCCTCAGTTCTTCTTTTGTCAAACCCTTCTCAGCATCCCCATACCTTTATAATCAAGCTCCCTACATCCCAGTTGGAGGTGGGCACTTTTCTATGTGGGTACCAACAGTAAAAGTGTTGGTGATTTATGGCCTGTAACTAGGTTTGTTAGGGAGAGATCCCATGTGTGTTTGCCCAAATGGGTACTGAGTGGGTTCTGTTTTAGCTTAATGTGAGGCCACTAGGACAATAAACTGTGTAATAAGTATGTATGGACTTCATGGGTGCAGTTTGTGAAGCTGTGAAGGAGTTGTGTTTGCCGCAGTGTGACTTCTAATAATGTTTTATTATAGTTCTAACTTCTTAACTGTATCGCCAACATGTCCTTACTCCCAAATCATCACATGTCAGTTTGATTGGGAAGCTTTGGAGTCACTCAGGTTGTATCAGCAAGCAATGCAACTGTTTCAAAGGTTAACCATGAGAGAGAAGGAATTTGCTTGTCACAAACAGACGCTAACAGGGTACCAAACTGCTTTAAAGGCTATACCAAGGGAGCCCTCACTTACTGAAAGTATGTGAAACAAGGATTTCAGCTGACGACACCACTGGCAAGTACAACAGACAATAAAAACCCAAATCTAACTTTGCAGTGATGTCACCTTCCTTTGTGTGGTTGTGAGCTCTTATTTTGACAGATCAACAAAGAAAGTCAGAGATTTTCTTTGTTGAGATCATTTGTATTATAACCAACTTTCTAAGGGTACATGAAGTCCAGAGGACTTCTAAGATATATGCACATTAATGAATCTGTTGTGAGTCATTATTTTTCAGCTGTACAGTATTCAGACTCTCATGCAGTTTCAGACTTTGAGTGTGAGGGAGGTTCATTGAGTTTGGACATGACTTACAGGCTCTGCCCTGCACCAAAATGTCACGACAGTCAGCATTTGCAGAGAATTTGATTGTCATTCAATTCAATGCCAACAACTTCCATGGCCAAATCTGACTAAATAAAAAAAGTGTAGGCAGCTTGGATCTGTTTTCTCTTGTGTTGCTAAATCTCCATAGAAAAGCAAGCAGGGCTGTGAGTAATGGTGAGTGACTGATCGCCATCATCCTCACTGAATTACACCAAAAACCTAATGTCCATAATTAAACAGCCTCAAAAACGCGCATCATCTTGATGTGTGGGAGAACAGAGTGAGGTGTGTCTAAATGTTTAACACAGAATATTGATTGTACTGTAGATCTGCGTTGTACATGTGCAAGCTGGAGTGGGAACAGTTGAAACAAGTGAAGGATGTGTTCATATGAAATGATCATTGGCCCTAATTTCTGCAATGTAAAAACATAAAGCTAGATTACAATAAAGCCATTAACAGTTAAGGGAGAAAGGGTGAACTTATGTAAGTATTGGAGAAAATCAGAAAGGAAGCCTGCAAGATAGAAGTTCATAAGATCAGCAAGGGAGTAAAAATAAATGCAGGAGTAAAAGGGGAGATTCAAGGTTTAAAGAGCATCCTTTGTAGGAACCACACTGTATAAATAATGGTATAAGAGTGTGTGAAAAAGCAAAACCTGAGAGTGAAGAAACTGAGGAGCAAAATGTCTTAGGTTAAAGGAAAATCCATACAAAGAGTAATGGACAGCTATAGACCAAATCATGAAAACTGAAATGAGGGAGGCGAGAGAAGGACTAAAGAGTGTGTGTGTGCTTTTATGTGTGTATACATATATATAAATATGTTTATATAAATTGCTTGCAAATTATATTACAGTGTTTGTTTAATGGGATGCATTTACATGGGTATAAAAATAGAAATACCAGAGTGGGTAATAAGCAAAGAGAAAAAGCGCTGAGTATGATTGAGATAACAGCAGGTGAATAATGTGTTATATAAAGGAAATGGGCTGGGGAAGTATGGCTAAGGGAATAATCAAGGTTAATGGACAGAAATATATTCAGCAACATGGAAAGTGAAATGGAAAGGCTGAAGAACTGAAACCAGTGTGTATGTGTGTGTAAGTTACAGCTGATCATTTACATCGATATAACAAAGAGAACCTTAAATATGAAATTGCAGTAAATATACTTTTAGGAGCCGTGTTGCTCTGTCATATTTTAGTTGAAACATATTTTGGAGATTCACTTTATTGAATAAAAAAATACAGACTAATCTAAGATTAACATGAGTGACAGAGGCTTTTTCTAATTTGTGGTGCTGAAGTATGTTGTGTAGGATTTTAGTGGTAGAGAGGGGCAGAACGAAAGAGTAGCATCGCACACAGGCATCTTATTAAGGACCAGTTCAATGCTATTGATTAGCCAGACAGTCAAACTAGGCAGGCTAATACCCTGCTCCTCACTGGTGCACACACTTCACACTATGAGTTTTGTGTTGTGCCTGTAAAAAATAAAGACATGGTTTTGTATTTAGCTGCCTGGTTAAATCATGACAAGAAGGATCTGATCAACAGTGACTTTGGTGAAACTTACAACAGATGGTACAAAAACAGCACAATCTGCATTCATGGAAGCTGGGAAATTCTGTCCTCACATACAAGTGTTTGTCAGTTGCCAGGTGTAGTCAGTGTAAGTACACACCGGTTTTTGGAGAAACATCTGCTTTTTAAAGACCCTTAAGAAAATCTAAAATTAAACACACATACACATAGACACACACATGCAATACATACGGTTTTAATACTTGGCACAAGTAGGCTGTGCTACAGTGGTTGACTGCAATGCAAAGTAACGAAGCATGAAAATTTAATTGGTTCAACAAAAGGAGCAGGTGAAAGGATTCCAAATCGATGATCCCCAATGATTACCTTTCCAGATTCATTTGAATCGTGCATCACAAGAAATAGAAAAGATTTCGTGGTTGTCTCAACTATTAAAAAACTCTGTTAAAATTCTTCCAAGTTTGTACCCAACTACTAAAGCATCATTATTGCCAACCCGGTCTGTTTAAACCTTGATAAGGAGGCGTAAAGGGTCTGTAATAAACTGCATGTAGTCCTTTTATGATCTACAAATTTTTGTGGATTTACTCCTCACAATTAAATTTAATTCACTCATTTTATTATGTGAGCTTTATAGTAAGAGCTGATGAACTTAAACAGGCCATCATTCAGCATACAAGCTGTTGTGAGTGTGAGATGCAAGTAAAATTGTTCAGATATTAAAGTCTACTTTGCTTTGCTCACAATATTGCCATATTCAGAATAAAATTATGGTTTACTGCTCCCAAAAGGTGTTTGCCTTACCCATAATGCAATCTTGACAACAAATTTGCAGTTTACTGCTAGATTGATGCTTCACACCTGTATTACATCTCGCCAAATTGCCAAACAGGTACCAGCAGGAAAAATCCCCATTGTGTCTCAGGAAAATTGCCCCTCACTATGCACCCGCACAATGATAGTGGCCATTATGAGCTCACAGTATTGTGTGATTTAATACAGTTCCTGTGCAGTGTTATGTTCTACTTTGCACTCCCTTCTCTTGTACAGTGAAGTCAAAAAATGAGTTTTTTTAAGGACGTACTGTGGTCTAGCTGTTCATACAAGTTAAGCAGATGCACAGAATTGTACTCGAAGACATTTAATTGTGCTTTGTTATTTGTAAAAGTGAACTTTTCTTTCACCACACAAAACACAGACAGGAACTAAATTAATGTTTCTTAGCATAAAGAGGCAGTAAAGTTGGCTAGCCACGTTACAGAGCTTGTACGACTACATGCATCAAACCGCTGTTTTGGATCAGGTAACATTACTTTTTCAAGTGTTTTAATGTCCATCTATCAAAGCTGAAGTAGCTGTAAAAGTGCTGCCATGTGTTGGTCATCCTGCAGTGTTGTGTTTATCAAGCCAAATGTGCTGCTGTTAGCTGTTGAGCCAACTTACCACGCTGCTACAGATGTTTGTTCTCCCCATCAAGGTAATTCTGTGCTTCTTGCATCTAACAGGGAATATTTATATAAGAACATTCAGGAGGTTAATAGTCTTTTGATCGGTACTACTTGTAACATCAGTGCTGCTTATGCTTAACAAATGTTTATGACTAAAGGTTTGGATAACATAAAGAACCTCTAATTGTATAGTTGGCTTTCTATAGCAATACATGCTTTGAATACAAACAGTTTGTCAGCTTTGTGACTGACAGATTTTCTTTGCAGGTCAATAATTCACCCTTTCTTGTCTCAACTTGCCAATTGCCTCATCTTGATTGGCACCATCTTTGTATTTACTTAAATTCATTGTTCATTCCCTCTTTCCTCCAGTTGCCCTGTTACCAGTGGAGGATAATGGAACGGCTGTGGTTCTCTCTGTTGTTGCTGGCGGCAGCATGCAGAGGACAGCCGTGTCCGAAACGTTGTATGTGCCAGAGCCTCTCGCCATCGCTCGCTATCCTCTGCTCCAAGACAGGCTTGCTGTTCGTTCCTGCTGCAATTGACAGACGCACTGTAGAGCTGCGACTTCAAGAGAACTTCATTACAGGTAATGCACCTGCCAGTCTGTCCTGTATGCCATTTTACCATCAATCCAGACAGGCAATGCGGTTGTGCACAGTTCAGTCTTTTCAACATCATCAGTCATCGACTTATGATGACTGATGATGATTATTTCCCCAGGGGGAACCAAATATGCATGTATGCAGGCTTTGATCAGCAACAGCAGCTGTATCAACAGTGTTTGGAGACTAAACAACGAAACAGCTGCATGGTCAAAGCAAAAGAGCGAGCAATAAATTGACAGGCAGATATAGTGCTAGATTTCAAAAGTACACATTAGGTGAGTACAGCATGTGGCTTGTTAATGTACAAAAATGCTATGATTTGTTGTTAATAAAGAGGAACATTAAAAAATGGCTTTGAAGGGCAATACATACTACTTCATCTGAATCTGGGTCTTTTTAAAGGCTTTCAAACTTAAAAAAAAATTTTTTTGTTATGTGGTTCAGTCTAACAAATCTCATTAATGATTCATCTCCTCCTTATATCAAAGAGTTTTCTTGGATACTTTGAAATGTACTTATTTTTAAGAACTCAAGTGTTGCTTTATCCTTTTATTTTAATCTGGATTCCCATTAGCTCCCACCAAGGCAGCCTCATAATCTTCCCTGGCTTGACTTAAAAAGAAACTCTGTTTCATAGTTCACCAAAACAAAAGTTACACTTGCTAAAAAAAGACTGTTTTAGGGTGCAGAAAGATAACTTGAACAAGCGCTAACAATATCACACAGCCAAAGTTATTTTAGTCACGTTGTTCACATGCAAATTAATGTTGGCTTGAGACAGTGCTGACTTGCAATTTTTGTTTACTAGAAACAGAAACACCACAGATGTTATTAGCTTCAAAAAGATTTGAGTTGTAACTGTGTGCAGCAAGAGCTGTATAACTCATCTCCCTTTACTAAATCCTCCAACTTAGCAATCACCCATCATGCTTTAGCATTATCGCAGACATATGAAACATCACGCAGCTTTACAAATATGAGTTATCTACTTCTGTGAAAGGACCTTTTTCTGTTGTTAGCCAAACAATTAAAATTAAAAAGCCCATTTAGCCCATCTGACTTCTGTTTTTTTTACACTGTAACTAATCTGGCCACTTAGAATTGAAATGATGGAGACTTTTTCCGTGTTAATTCCAGCTGTCCGAAGAAAGGACTTTGCCAACATGACCAGCTTGCTACATCTGACCCTGTCGAGAAACACCATCAGTCAGATTCTCCCCTCAGCTTTCAGTGACCTGCGGCGACTGAGAGCACTCCACCTCGACTCTAACAGATTAACTGTGATCAAGGTGAGACTGATGGATGGATGGACTGTTTGATGGCTGGATCGATTAATGGTGGCAAATGGGGATGAATAGTCAAATATATCATTGGGCTGAAACAGGCTTAGATGTTTTAAAGCCACACAGCTATAGATTGGATGAGTGGTGAACAGATTTACACAACTGAACAATGGAGCTACATAAACAGAGAGATATATGTGACAGCACAGTGGATACAATTCTAGATACTGTGTCTTTCTGATGATATTGATGTTGTGATGCATCTTAAAGCATGTTCTTTTTTCACCGATCAGGATGACCATTTCAAAGGCCTGACCAACCTTCGTCACCTGATCCTGGCCAACAACCAGCTCCATTCCATATCCCCCCATGCCTTTGATGACTTCCTGTCCACGCTGGAGGACCTGGACCTCAGTTACAACAACCTCGCCCAAGTGCCCTGGGACACGATCGGGCGCCTAACCAATGTTAATACGCTAAATATGGATCATAACCTCATAGAAAATGTTCCCCAAGGGGTATTCACCAACCTGCACAAATTGGCAAGGTAACTGGGCAGATGGCTAAAAGGATAGATGAATTAGTGGATGATGATTTGTGTGGAGATAAATGAAGAATATATGCACTGATTGGTTTACTGAAGAAGGACTACTTTTTCAGTTTGCTGTGTCTTTCTATCTCTTGTCCATCCCTTATCTTTAACCCCGTCCTTTCACAGGCTAGACATGACGTCCAACAAGTTGAAGAAAATCCCGCCGGACCCATTGTTCCTGAGAATTCCTGTCTATGCCAAGTCTAAAGGTTCCCCCCTGTCTTCCCTGGTGTTGAGTTTTGGTGGCAACCCCCTTCACTGTAACTGTGAACTTCTGTGGTTGAGAAGACTGACCAGAGAAGATGACCTCGAGACCTGCGCCTCTCCCCCTGACCTCAGTGCCAAGTACTTTTGGACAATACCTGAAGAGGTGACATTTTGAGCTTTTCATTTCCGTCCTGCAGCAAACTAACAAAATGAAAGTTACCATGAAGATAAGACATTTTAATACAGACCTTTAATAATGTAGATATCAGAGAAAACAGTTCAGATTGTGATGATCTTATTCTTCTTTGCCCTGTAGGAGTTTATTTGTGACCCACCAGTTCTCACCCGGAAGTCACCTCATACAGTGTCTATGGAGGGCCAGCCTGCCAGCCTGAAGTGCAAAGCAAATGGCGACCCAGAGCCTGAAGTCCACTGGATTAGCCCTGAAGGGCGGCTTATATCTAATGGCTCCAGGTATATTGACTCATTATAGACATTCTTACAGTTTTGTTTGATTTGCAATCGACTGTTTTCCTTTAAAAGCCTAAACTGGGCCTTTTCTCTAAGCTAAAAGCAGAGTGTTAATTTAGGGAAATTACCTCAGAGAACACAGTTCCACTTTGAATAATTTCAAAAACCTGGCAACCCTGTTGACAGGAACAAGTCAGGTGTTATTTTCAAAGGCATCACCGTACCTCTCTGGTACAGAGCTACTGTTTGTGCCAATGTGCATCAAGTCATAAGGACAATAGCGATGCATTCTGCATCACATTTGCTTTTTCTTTTCCAAGAGTGAGTTTCTTGTACCATAGTACACAGTGTGCAAACAACTGAGGCGTACTACTTCACCATTACTTTGTGCCTTGAACTTCAACCCTCTTACTTGTGAATATCAGTCACACTACTAAATGTTATGCATTACATATACACATGGGCAGCAAAAAATACACAGTACCTAGACTAGAATGTACTGTCATCTATCATCTGTTGACATGCTCTCTCAGCGGCTCAGTCAATTCCATATCTTACTCTTCTTCTGAGGATTGTTGGTCAGATGGAGTACAAAAAAAACATGCCAGCCAGTGCGGTAAGAAAATCCTGATATTTTCTGCATATTGCGTGTGACATACCATTCTTTGGAATGCACTTAATATTTCTCTGGCATACTAAATGTTATGGTAGTATGCTTATTGGAACACACCCAGTGTCTCACAATTTCTGTCATGACTCATGATGGCCAGCTCTGAGTCAGCATTAGAAGGAGTTGTTGAAGTCACATCATTCTGACATTTCTATCTCATAACCTAGTTGGCATGTGTGTCAAATATGTGGGCTTCTAGTTATGGTGTTGGTTATTCAACATCAGCTAGAATATCAATTAAAATAGCTCCAAGTTTTTTTCTTTTTTTGTAGCATTAGTGGATATTTGATGTATGCCTGTGATCAGAGGGATGAAGCCCAGTGCCTGTCAGGAATGTGGCTCCTTAGCAAGTCAGCAACTTGATTCTGGATGGAGTTAGGATAGAGCTTGTGGTAATAGTTGAAATAATAATCAGGTGTTGCAGGCAGCAAAGTAAAGATGTGATTAAATGTCTTAATAAGGACAACAGTGATTAGCAATCAGATCTTGTGTGTGTGTGTTACAGAGGAAGAGGGCTTACATGGTTGAACCACGTGAACCAGATGGAAGTTATTTCATAAATTTAAATTAAAATGAATGGGGAGCGAAATGGCTTTTCGCCTTTTTCAATATAAATTTTTTAACTGTTCCAAGCCAAGCTGCAGTCTGTACTGATAAAAATTACAACTGGATCCAGTTTGAATGTTTAAGAGCCCTTGGATGTGACAAAGAGGGTAAAAACTTAGAATTAATGAAAAAAATAATAAGAAAAACACACAAAAAAAACCTACTGCCACATTTTTGTAAGGCTGCCCTCTACATGTGTGTTATTTTATTGAAACATTTATATTCAGTTATTGTTTTATTATTTTTGCAGAACTTTAGTTTTCCCTAATGGAAGCCTGGAGATCAATGTTACATCCCTGAAGGACACAGGAAACTTCACCTGCATCGCCTCCAATGCAGCGGGTGAATCCACAGGAAGGGTGGAGCTGGTTGTAACGGCCATGCCCCATCTGGCGAACAGCACAAGCCGCAGCCGAGACCCATCTTCTGACCCTGCCCCCTCCGACATCTTGACCTCCTCTAAGGTTGCGCTGCCTAACAATGAGACAAGAGGGGTCGACCGGAGGGTCTCACTGGTGGAACTGACAGGAAACTCTGCCCTCATTAGATGGAGCAGTCAGACTCCCACATCTGGAGTCAGGATGTTCCAGGTCCAGTACAACAGCTCTGGGGATGACACGCTGGTTTACAGGTCTGTCTAACTAAACTGTCAGTTTATGATGTCTGTCTGTGTAATTTAATTTTTGCATGATGACTTCTGTGAATACTTAAAGGCGTATGGGTAGAAACTGTTTCGGTGCCAGGATGAGTTTTTAAATGTGACTGAGTGTGTGTGCCTGCAGTAGTGTGTAGGTTAATCAGGAGACATCAGCTGCAGCTATGAGAATGAGAGCAGATGATGGATGATGCAAGTGGAGATTAGCCAGTCATCCAGTCGTAAAAGTCTAATCAACTGAAATGATAAAGACATCTGTAGTGGATCAGAGCCATTGTCGGGCTTCGCTGAATGCAGGGAGGCCAGAGCCAAATGTGACAGCTTTGGATGTTGAACGCATTTAAATGCTTGTCTGTCAGTCCACTTCTGTACTGAAATGCTGTGCTGATGTTGTTCCTTCACTGATGCATTAATGGTATTCACATTATGGCTCTATACTTTGCCAGGTTTGACTTGACAAGGACATTTCATGATTCTTTATTGTTACAATGTCAAATCTGACTAATTAAAATGCTATACAATATTATATATAATATTTGATAAAATGTAAAAGTTTCAGTGTAAAAACAACAACAACAGTCTAGTAACCAACATAGCTCCCTGGAAAGAGACAAGGGACTCTGTGGTTGCTGCACAAACAGCAACCTGTCATGGTTAGTGCAAGCAGTACCAGTATGAAAACCAAGCCAAAAGACCAAGATATTTGCTCTTAATAATATAATGAGCCCTTTTTTAAATTCAGATAAAGATAACTTTGTGACAAATCCTGTTTGTCACAGAAATAAAGTAAAGACTTAATAGACTTTTGTTGATCTGTGCATGAAACCGAAAGCAAAATTACTGCCCCGAGTTTGTAGAGAGCCTGGTAAAGCCCTGTTTGTGTTTGATTCTGTATGTAGTTCATCATGGAAACAGGTTATAAACCTCCCCTGGATCTTGGTATGAGTGACAGGTGGCTTTAATGCAAATGTAGACAAGTTCTATGGACTTTCTGTTTATTTCATTATATCAGAGGTGCAAGTGAAAATAGCCAAATGCATCTCGTTGTCTTCTGTCATTACAGAAGTAAATCACAAATTTTCTCAAATCAAAACTGGCTGACACAGTGTTTGAATTATCAATTCAGTTCCTCTTGGCTTTTTTAACTCTTGATTGACAGCTGAAATTCTCTCTCAGGGAAAATTATTCTTAAAGAAGGTCCTGTGATAGAATTAATCAAATCCATCCATACTGACATGAACATCAGACACTTCATCTTATTTTTTTGTAAGCAGTTCACACTTGTGAGATATGGAAATGTGGGTCTCTGCTGAAAAGCGATTATGAAGTTATTTCTAAGCCAGACAGGACACTTGTTTACCCCGACAATCCAACTAACTGTGAGAGACGGGCTGCTTCTTACAATTCTGATCATGCTGGTCTCTCGCACCTGCCCATTCAAGGTTGAATGCAGTTAGTAGGCTCAGTGGCTCTGCAGGCAGAAAAATACATCCCTTACTGGCCATTTGTAGGTCTGTTATGATGTTTATGTAGATGATTTAAGTCTCTTGTTATCAAGAAGACTGTTTGGATGTTCATGATGATAAACAAAAAGTTTATATTGGACCTTAAGTGGTTTCTCTCCTAAGGCACAACATTACAGATTCATCATATATTTGCTATTTACATACGCAGTCATGCGAGCAGACACAAACACAGATTCTCACATTTTATCCAACTTTAATTTCTGCAAAGTATTCATGGAACAAGTAACCAAATTACAACTGCATACCTGTCAATTTATCAGGACTGAAATCTGAGCCATCCACACCATCCACATACACATACACATATATGAAAAAGAGACAACATCATGAGCATCAAGCACCAATCGGAAAGCTGTTAAAAAAGCCTCTAATGATAGAGTTTTCATCATCAGCATAGGCTCATGGTATGCAGCCATCATTTGCTTGGTTAAACCATTATTAAGAATGACATGGACCCAAATGTGTTGGCCTGTTTGACTCTCTTCTTTGGGGGTTTTGGTGTGTTAATTGTTAGAATAGCATGAGAGCA
>JAQNCA010000029.1:12496134-12507001 GCA_029783725.1 Acanthurus tractus | reverse complement strand
TGTGTGTGTGTGTGTGTGCGCTAATGTGAGTCGCAGCTACACAGACTGCAGGATTGTTTTGGCTTTAGGTTTTGCAGCCTCTAATCTTGGGTAAATAAATTAGGTGTCACAGTTTATCACAACTGACAGTATGTGGTTATTAAAGAAGATTGTGCATTGTATTTTGAGTGGGCTTTGCGGGGCCTCGGGTCAGGAGCCTTACTCAGCACATGGGGGACAGAGCATTCAATTAGAGCGAGATATCAAAACATAATCAAAAACCAAAGTTATGCAGTTTTTCCTTTAACACCAGCACTACATTACACCTGAAAGAATTTTAGCAGGCCTGGATCCTCGTCTGCTTCACTGTATTGAACTGAAAACATGTCTTTTCTTGAGCCCCTAAAACCTCCAGTGTGTATCAAGTACAACTTGTCATTGAACTCAAAGTCTATCCCAGCCCTTACAAGACTCTTAAGCCATTAACAAGCATCAGCCTCAGCCCCACTCTCTCCCCCTATGGCCCACTTAGATGGATGTAAAATTAGGCTTTAATCCGCCAGCTGAACTAAATACATGCTCCCCAGTGTCAACACCGCTCATTCCATAATATTTCATTTCTCCTTCTCACTTGCTTTCCCTTAATGTTCCCTCTTTTTTCCCCCTTCTAGAGCTTAAACATTTCTTGTCTTCTATTTTCTCTCATTCCTCTTCTCTCTTTCTGTATTTCATCTATGATAGATGTGCTACATTTAGAACACGACCCTCACTGTCAACACTGCATTTTAAATGAATATAATCTCCTCTTTCTCTCTTCGTATCTCCATCTTTCTTTTGTGGTTTCTCTCTCTCTCTGTGGTTGATGGGCCATAGGCGGTTTGCAGATCAATAAGTTTGATAAATGGGAGGAAATCTGGCGATAGCTCTTGGAAATCTAACCTATTACTGCTGGTTAAAGAGCAAACTGGTCAGCTATCTGTCTATGTGTTTATGTGCCAAAGAAACAGGAAGAGAAGCAGAGAGACAGGCAGTTTTACTCGGTAGTTAGACTGTGAGCGAGCTGAGAGATATGATACATGTTCCCAGTGGATACCAGTGCCCTCTGGTCACTGTCCAGCAGGACAGAGAAGCTACTTGATATTCTTTATTCAGATTACTCTTGTATATTCACATTATCCAGCATTAGTGTGGCACTGTTGCACATTTCAAGCGTGCATTCCTTTCACGCTGGCAGGCAAAATCACCAAATTATAAAGGATGAGAGATGCGGTCCTTCCAATTACTTCACAAAAAGTACCAGCACCTTGCCACCTGCTATCTTATTTGCATGCAACCCCCATTTTGTTCTGCAATCTTGTGTTCTTCAAGGTCAAAATAACAGTAACATGCTGTACGGCTGCTTGTGAAAAAGGAGCTTGTGAAGTTAATGGGACATGCAGAGTGAGATGGCTCATACATACACACACACACAAATACAAAAAAAAAACAGATCTGTTAGTGTCAATTGTTACATTAAATGTTGTTTCGATATGTCCAGTATAAAAGAACTGTTTCTATATTTTATCAGGATATACTTTCACCTGTGGTGCCTTAGAGGTTGTGTTTTCGATTGGGAGTCATATTACTTCTAACCTCTTGTATCACTGCAGATGCCAATTCTGTGACACTGAACATATTGCAGAGTACAAATGCAATCTGTACATCACATATCTAGTGTTTGGGTTAGTTAATAAATACTGAGTTTGTTAATGTTGCAGGAGTAAAGGCCTCCAGTAATGTAGCCGCAAAAACTTCACAAAATCCTAACCGCAAACTGTTGTCTAGAAAATAGATTATATACAGTGGGCAAAGAGTAATGATTTGGTTAAATTTATTCTAAAAATACGCATATGGTAAATTATCATTTTACCAGATGCAGTTTTCACTATTTTGCGTATTGCTTCAAGCTGTAAAATAAGACAGGTGACGAAAATGACCTCACTGACTTCAGCACCATGGACAGCGCAGTGGATAAACCCTTAAAAGCGGCAGTCACCGTTTGAGAAATCATGGTTTATTTGATAAACTTGATCATTTGTTTCTTTGATCATGTCTGTGTGCAGTATGTTGTCTCCATTTAGATTTGCCCAGCCTTAATCCTCCTCCTCTAGTTATGCACTTTCTGCATTCTAAGGTCTTTTTTATGGTCTTTTTTAGGTCTTTTTAAAATCAAAGTTAATTAAAAGCTGGTTCAAAGGCATGATAAATGTCCCGGTCTGGCATGTTTTGTTTGCTCACAGACAACCCTGTTTACTTACACCGTTACTGAAGTAAGTCTGAAAAAAGATTTAAAACAGAGGTAAAGACTTTCTTCAGGCATATGAAGATACTTTTTTTGGAGCATCTGCAGTTCCCATCAGCTAAGTGTGACCATGTGGCACATTGCTTAGTCTCGGCTCAGAGACGAGACCGATAGGGGATAAAAAAAAAGAATGAACTGGAACTTAATTTCAGGAGTTTTCTAACTGTGGTTATCTTAAAACTTTGACAAAGCTCTTTGCATATCACTGATCCCACTGGGATGCTATTTACAGATTTTTTTTTTTGCTCATATTTAGATAATGCAGCTAATCTTTCTATTGTTTTTACATGCATATAAAATATTTAAAAAGATTTGTTCTATTTTACTGCAGTCAACATAATACTGGAAAGTGGTAAACAAAATGCCTCCTGGGACTTTAGCGGCTCACTTATAATTAATAGGAGAGGATCCGGTTGAGTTCATTGTCCCGTTCAGCTCAAACTGTTTTCCTTTTTGAACATTATGTTTTCATAAATTCATTCATAACTCTTGCTCTCAATTTATCTGTGGTACAGAGTGAATTGAAAAACAGATGAGAGGAGGACAGAGATGAAGAGAGATAAAGAAGAGGTTCTTTTTATAATTCAGCGCGGACAGAATGACAGAGATAACAACAGATAAGCCCGCCTGCACACTGTAATCCACTGCAGGTCTGTGCAGATTGCCAGTAGTTAACTTTACTTTCAGCGCTTTTGGAAATTGTCAGACAAAATGAAAAAAAAAACAACAAAAAAACAAAACAAAACCGCACATCATCAGCCACAAAGGCACCGTCCCATTACAGATAAATTACTGTGAAAAACTTTCAGCAGCGAGCATTCCACGTCTCAGATGGACTGAACAAAGTGCTCAGCATACAATAACAACACCAACAACAATTGCATCATTCACACACACACAATACATATGTAATGCATTCAAGGCCAGATTCACTTTGCTGTTTTCAAAAAGTGACTGTTTTCTCCAGGGTAAATGCCCCTGGAGTCCCTTGTTAGTCCCTGTAACTGTCTCTGTCTCTCTCAGTGCCTGCAAATTTGGCTATAGTCAAGACTGAAAGGGATATCTCCTCTTGCTGGAGCTCTCTTCAAAGCCAGTGTTGGAAAGCTATTTTTCTACTAATGCTAATGTACCCTTATGAATCCACTGTATTGATACCAAAGCTGCTCTTTGAACGATGGACTTTGTGTGTGCGGCTTGGTGAGGACGGCTGAAGGAGGGATTAGGTTTTTGACTGTGTTTGTGTGGGTCTAAATCCCTAACAGAGCTAGCTGACCTTGGGGCGGATGGAGAGAAATGAGTTCATCCTCAAGATAAACACACACAGACACTCTCTGTAACGTACACGAATAGGCAACATACACACACACATACACACTTCTTATCTGTCTGTCTCTCTCTTTAACATACACACAAACACACACAGTTTGGTTGAATAATGGCCCAGTGAGTGGTGTGCCTATGGGGAAAGCTGTCAGTTTAATTGAATCTAGTATTCTCCATTCTCCCAGCCTGCTAATTGATTTTGTCAGGCTCTTCTGCTTGACAAAGAGACTGACATTTCCCCCTGCATGGTTGTGTATGACTGTCACAGTGTGAGTGAGTGTATATGTGTTTGTCCTTGTACATTTTCAACTTAGAGCAACAGGAACCAATGTACGTGTCTGTTTCTGAGTGTTAGTGTTTGGATGTGCCTTTTGCAGAGTTTAAACACTCAATATGTATTTTGAATCGAAACAATGACAGTGAAAGACTCAGGGACAGCAGTGTCTGTGTGATTTAAACTGTATGATCAGAATACCCGGCGTCTCAGTGACGCAACCACCTGGTTCACTTTTTAATCACCTCCAAACTTTCTTGATAGTTTGTAACATGCTGTGTTGATACAGGCACTTTGCAGCTGTAGCATCAGAGTTTAAGTATCACAGAGGGTGTTTAAATGCATGTTTAACTAGCGCATTTAGGTAAAGGGAATGTTTAAATATTTCAAGGTTCTATAAATGGCATTTTCAGCCATTGGATGTCCCACTGGAGCATCAGCCCCCAGATGAAAAAAACAAACAAACAAATGAAGTGTTGGTCAAACCTTCTTCAACTTCAATATCTCAACAAAGTGTTGTGAAACACAGAGAAAGCAGATAAACAAATAAACAACAACATAAAGTTATTACTTTGTTAGTCAGGTGAGGAGAGCACACAAGGCAACCAAGAAACATGAATACGGCTATTTTCTGGATATTAAACTCCTGTGTGTTCTGCTCATTAAGCAGAGTGGTAACTAGCAACTAGCATAACTAGATGCAGAAACAGTGAGCAGTGACATTTATCAAACTGTATGAAATGGAGATTGGTTATTTTGAAGGTGTGTTGTATTTTGACTGCACAGGGTTGTATTGGGAACATTAGCAATATTTCCCATGGTAAGGATCTACTTCCTGGAGAGAGCGTGACTCCATTCGCTGAGATCATTACTGTTACACCGTTACCAAAAAAAAGGGAAATAGGACAGGCTAATGCTATAAATATTAAAAAAATCTCTGACACATTTACTTTAAATTCTGTTGTGTTTCTAAATTTTTTTTTTTCCTCTTTGTCTCACCTCGACAGGCTGTCTATCATTATGGCCAGGGGAACATTTTACCAAAGTGTCAAGAGCACCTACATCATTTTTATTTCATTACACGTCAGCAACTGATGTATTGCATTCACTTCAGTCCAGACACTCCAGGCCCTGTTTGCTGCCCTTTCAAATGATATGAGATTGGCAGTGGGGGAAAACACACATACCTGCCTGCACACACTGAGATACAGCAAACACATTGTTTTTGAGCAATATGCAACCTGGAAATGTCAGTTTTTGACAGTTGGTGCAAAAGGATAAAATATTGAACAAAATGCTGCCGTGGCGTTTAACAAAAGAGTTTTATGTTTTTGTTTTTTATCTGTTTCACAGAGAAACACAGAAATTCATCAACACTGACTTGTTCAAGAGTTTTGATTGAAGTTAAAAAAAAAAAAGACTATAAATCAATCAAATTCCCCACAACCAAAGACCAGAGTGATTTCAGACTGATCTCAGCCAAACTGTCCTGGTGCATCAAAAAGGAAAGAAGTGAGAACTCAAAACTAGGAATACAAAAATAAAGCTTATTTCTTTCTTTCTTTTTTTTATTATGTAAAGATAAGATAAAACAGCGTGCTTTGGCAACAAGTAGTGTCTGAAAAAATAAACTGACAACAAAAACAGTAAACCTCTACAATGATGCTGACAAAGAAACTGTAAAGTGGTTCAGTCCCCTTATGGACAATAGTTACTCTGCTTAATAAGGTCAACGTTGACTCTTCGCTTATAAAGCTGACTGACACATCTGACTTCAGCTCAGCACTGTGTACTAATGTATGAAGCACAGGCTTTATAAAATATTCAGCATTGTTTACTGGTTTGTGCTTGCCACAGAAATACAAACATAGATGCAATTCTGTAGCATGAATAAGGGTCAGTGAGCATCATGCTTTGCCTTGAAGGCTTATTACTGACTTTTAAAGCGCGACAATCGTACAGGTCATAGAGCACATCGAAAAAAATAACCAACCAGGTCGCTTGGCCGGCAACCATCTCTATTTAATAAGGAACGTTTTAACACTGTAATGTCTAAAAATATATACATTCTTGATGTGAGTCTTTACATTATTCACGGTGTTTGAACCCAGACAAATCTGTGATCTTATTTTAAGGAACTTGTCATGTCATCAAATTATGTCTTTTGTTTCATTGTTATGATAGCAAGACCTCTAGTCACTGGTTTTACAGACTGTTTCTTAAAATAGTATCCAGCCAACTCGACAGACTCTCATTCTAATTCAGGCCAGGCCACATGTCACTGTCTGTCTTCTGCCTTCCTGTCTCTTCATTTTGCTTCCCATGTCAGGCTGACTATCTTTCTGGGTTTAAATGTGCATCTGTGCACCTGTCTTTCTATCTTCCATCCCAGCCTCCCTCTGTCTGCCTATGTGTCGACCATAAATCCAGCTGCCCCAATCGAGTACATACACACAACATACAGTAGACACAACTAATCCCACAATAATCTCTGCCCAGATTATCGCTTCCTGTTCACTCGGGTGGTGGAAAAAGAGGCAGCACAGAGGGCGAGAAAGAGAGGGCGAGAGATTAAAGTTATGAGGTCAATAACTTCTCCAGTTTCATACAGAAATGTCTTATGAAACATCAGTGGGTTGAAAATGTTTTGGAGGTGTTAAACTTTCCTCAGATTAGCATCTTGTACTGCATCAGACTGACAACTTTGGAAAACTGGTGCAGCTGGTTGCACTACAGACATTATCATCACAATTCTGCAGAGTCATTGTCTTTAACTGCAGTGTTTATCCAGAGCTGTTGCTTCTCAGGCTATTTTTGAGTGTTGTAAACCAGGCTGAAACATATCGTTATAAATATTATATCAACAAAACTGTCTGGAGAATAGATTAAAACTGAATCTCTGGTATCGCAGAAGTAGTTAGTGTTGTTAAACTTGTACCTCAATGTTTTTTTTGTTTTGTTTTGCTTTGTTTTTGTATATCTTCTTCCTTTTTGTTTTTTGTTTTTATTTATTTCAAGATTAAAATCCTATATTGCACTGTACCAGACATCGCAGGATATATCCAGAACCATAGTTTACTTGTTTAATTATTTAAAAAAGTAAAATAAGTACATGCATGAATAGAAATAGTAGAATAATGGACATCAACACAAAACATCCGAGCAAATGCATAAATGAATTGTAAATTAATTCCAAAGTAATTACGTGCATCAGGATTTTTTCACAGGGTTATGGCCCCGTCACCTTAAACGTGCAAGCTGTGGGGATGCAATTAAAACACGTGGATGGATCTGTTTAGACTTGTGATTGGCTGAGCTAGTATTTCTACCAACGTCAGCTCTATTTTAATTTGCATATAAAGTAACGAAAGGTAGGTCTCACATGCTAGAAAAGCACTATATACAAGTTATTTATCAAAATTGATGTTATTATCATAACTATTAAACGCAGTGCTAATTTAAATCACTCGTAAGGCACAAAAGAAAAAAAAGTGCATGAATGAGAAATAATTTATTTTTATGAGATTCTTAGGTTTGACTGCAAGATTTTCACATGCCTATGTTTCTTGATACAGTATAAACGGTGTCTGGTTGTTTTCTTTCTTCTTGTTATTTATATATAACTTATCTTTATATATCGAAGCTATTCATTGGTTATTTCATTCATGTATTTATTTTCATACAAACCAAGCTTATTTCTTCACAGTACAGTATGCTGCAGTGATACTGGGTGAAAAATTGTGCAATGGAAAATAACCTTCGCTCAGCCTCAGAAGTTATCATGGCTCAATACAGCTACATAACTAGCTAGTCACTAGTACCTCAGCAAAGTGTCTCATAATAGGTCTAAAAAAATTGCAACTTGCGTCTAAAAAAACAATTTGTGTGAGGAAATTCAAGCAGTCTGGCCCATGGGGTCATGGGTTATGTCAGCCTTATTAAAACACATGTAACCGCTGTTGTTTCCCTGCACTGCTCTCAAGGGTCAGGATTAAAACAGGTCTGGATTCAATATGTGGAGTTATGGTGTGATGCTCCACTACAGACCATGACAAAAGTCCAATATACAAGATTAATCTCAAATATTCACCTAATGTCATGTTGAGGTCAACTATTGTCATCAGATGTGAGGGGGAAGGTCACACTAAGTTAAAAATCATTACATAAAGCAGCGTAGGAAAACATAGCAGACAAAATTACTTTGATATCCATCCAAGGGATATTAATTTTCTATCTTTAAACAAGGAAATATCAGTTAATATACCACACGTCACACTGTGCACAGTCCACAGTCATGAGAAAACAACACCTATGTAAAATGACATTTGTTTTCTGGGAGCAGCATGGACAGGATGGCTGTTAGCACAGTTTCGTTCTGAGTTGTTCTGCATTAAAACACTACCTGCCAGAACTGTAGCTGACAATGAACTCTGATGTTCCTATAGTGGAAAAATGTGTGGAGAGGTAATTTTCTCGCAGAAATCAATAGGAAGTCGAATATAGAGGACTGATGATTTTAAAGAGCAGGGCGATTGTACACATTACTATATCTGTGAGGCTACCATATTTGTGTGAGAAAGTTCAATGCACAAGAGTAAATGTTATTTTAATGACATATACATGAAATAGGAACATATAAAAGTGGGAACATAAATAAATTGAAAGCAGAAATGAACAGAAAAAATAAAATACATTTCAAACACATGACAGTTTATCAGATATAAGCTGCATTTCTGCAATAAAGCGCAATTTCTTTTTCTATTACATTAAATTCAACTCTGACATGTTATTTTTATCTTCATGTATTGTGCCATTATATTCCCCCTAAGGTCATTCCTTAACATTAACCTAGTAAATTACTTTTGTATTTCCTTATAAAGGATATTGTGTCTCCTCAATCACAGGGTTAAGCCATAGGTAATTCCTATACATCTGAGTTATTACAACGGATTACGTCTATATTTATCTCCTATTGGACGTCCTCTAACAAAGGACAGTCTGCAATATTAAGTCTTAACAACAACATTGTGGATAAGCTCAGTTTTTATCTCATATTGGTTATCTTCTGCATTCTGATTCAGAAAAGGTCATGAAGCTCTTACTATTGAATCATATGTCTACTGCAGAGTAATATTGATTTAATCTATCTTAAATGGTACGGTGTTAATAGCAAAGATTAGCTTTGTTCGAGCAGGAAATACAGTGACAGCACCTGTGCTCATTGCAGTCATATATTAGAGCACATCGCAGGCGTCCTGTGGAGATTTAATGAAACTTCAGGTAGAGAGCGACGTTAAATCAACTGACCTACTTAAAACAGCGCTCACAAGTGCCGTTTGTAGCCCATCACGGTGCCTGCGCCTCCATTGGGCACAGGAGGAGAACGTCAGCACCACAAGGAAAGACAGCTTTAGTCCACACTTACACAACCACTTACCTTCCATCTTTCATTCACTGTAATTTGTGCGTCCCTCTTACTATCTTACTACCCCCAACCCCCCAATTCCCAAGGTCTGTTCCGTCGAGCTGCACAATGTCATGTTCAACCTTTGTCTGCCACCGAGGGATTTCCCTTCTGCGTGCATACTATATCAACCTTCCTTGTGAAGAGGGTCTTTACCTCAACCCCTCCCCCAACACTAACTCTTTTATCGAAGGTCACTGTGTTATTCCTTGTGCAATGTTCTCAGCAGTAAATTAGGACCACTGTGACCTTCCAGGTGAAAGAATTGCATTTATATGTACCTTAATAGCTGTGAGTGTGATTCCAGTATTGCAGACTGATTCATTGTTGTATTAACAGACAGAAAGAACACAGTACCAAAGCGCATGTTTGTTTAGGTGAAACACACACTTTTTTAAATTATATACGCTCCAAGGGTTTATGCTCAATGAACAAAAAGAATACTGGAAAACTGGTTTAAATTTTATAAAGGCCTTCATGGTTGTGGCAGGAGAGTGACCAGAAAGCATCAACCACAATCTATTAATTATTAAACCAGTGATAAAAAAAAAATCAAAGTTTCTGTTTATACACCAAGTTATAGTTTATTCCATTTAAGTTTAAAAGTCTGGAGAGCAACATCTTAGGCAGCATCTATTAATGTAGGATTTATTTTAATATTCAGGTAAAAAGTAATACCTCTGGTTAGTCAGAGGTCGGTGATATGTAGGTCATACATGGTGCATAGCGTGACATGGGCACTGCTAATCAAGACGAAAATCATATCTTACTTTGGTCTGGTGTAACGCTGTCAGCGCTCCACCCTTTTAGCCACCCATGTATCTTTCCAGCAAGCAGGGACCCTTAAAATGAGCCTAACATGTCCAAGAGATAGAACATTATGGGCAGACAGGGCATAGATCATGACACCACTGTGCAGATGCTACATGTAGAGTGTGTGTAGACCACAGTAGGATGTCTCTCGCCACCCGCCTGTGGACCACGGAAATACACTCACAGAGCCGACCAGCAATGCATTTCTTTGACAGGACCTTACCAGCCACACCATCTATTAAAGCACACATACAGGCAGGTAGAGGTTGTGTGTTCCACACAACATGCATGCAATGGGTGTAGCAGTTGCAGCTTACTTCTCTTTCTCCTATGTGGAAAGTCCTTTGGTCACTTTAATAGATGTATTATATATAGAAATATAGGACACTCTGGAACAAGGTCAGTATCATCCTTATGGCTGCTGTTCCAGGTGTTCAGGGGAAGGTGAAATGGGGGAAATACTGTTTTTTTTTCTTTTCTTTATTAAGACTCTTACGGACTTCATACCAAGGCCAAATCCAAAAAATGTTGGAAGTTGTGAGGTAATGATGAAAAACTGGGGAATCTGGATTCCTTTCAGAGTTCAGAGGAATAGGAAAAAGTTGATTACAAGTGTGTTAATCAAAGAGACAGAGTATATCAAGAAAGGAAGGGAAGTAATGGCCGAAGGAAA
>JAQNCA010000029.1:12445937-12463528 GCA_029783725.1 Acanthurus tractus | reverse complement strand
TGTTTCAGGAATAAAAATGGCCAGGGTTCTTACTGCACTGTCTGCTGAACTTTGCAGCAGAAGCATGCAGGGCAGCACACAGGGTTGAGAATAGCAGCCTGCACTACTGCAGTGCATGGTGAAAATGCACTGACATCAATCCACTGCATTTCTTTTTCATTATAATAGGAAAAATATTACAATAAATAGTATAAAAATGTATAAATAAAATACTATAACAAAATATTGTAATATAAAAAAAATAACTGTAAAAGGAAATTCAGTAAATCTTATTGCAACAAGACATGATTTAACCCAGTTTACTTTATTCTTAGCAACATTATTCACTCTTTTTTATATAATCACTTTTTAAAGTTTCACAGTTACATCCAGGGCCTAACAAAAGCACATCTGCCAAATGCAGGTAGACTTTGGCAGTGGCAAACAAACTGAGTGTTCAACTGACCACAAACCAGAAAGCCAACTCTGCTGCCCTGCATGAGGTCGGGCAGCGCGACACCAATCTTTTGGCTGCTCTGCAGCTCTCTGCCCTGGTTATGATGACTGGAGGCAGGACTGCCAACTATCACAAATGACCAGGAGACTTGTGCAATGGACACACCGTCTCACTCCACACGTTCATTTTCTCACCCAGTGAAAAACTCATTTAAATCTAATAACAGCACAAAAAAAGGACAGTAGCTGCACATGGCCAGACAAGCCAGCAGCTCTTCTCTCTATCAACAGGGACTCTGATTCTCTTTTCATATTCTGTGCATGCAGACAAGAGTGGGACTGAGTTCTAATGGCCATGGAGATGTTCTCTGTTGCTTCAAAGCTTTCTCACAATTTACAATAAAAGATTTTTCAGGTTGATGATAATTTTATTAGATAGATCTCCTGATGCTGGTTAGGTTCCTTTGGCCATGATGTAAGTTCAGAAAACCACAAGTCACATTGGCTGGTTTGCAAATAAGTTAATGCCAAGCCCTGATTACATGCTGGGCTTTTCATATCTCATATCTCATGATGCCTCACAAGCGACATATAATGTGTCACTTGTGAGGCACCCAGGAAATCGAGAGTGCAGCTTTCACACATCCATCGACTAACAGGGACCTTGAATGAACATCCCTCCATTTATCTCCCACTGCAGAAACTCATTTCCCCCTGCAGACAGGTGAGAAAATGGGACTGTTGTTGGATTATAATCTTGTGCAGGTTTAAGGGTTTAGCTTCAGAGCAGTCCTTGGGTTGTTATATCAGCAGCTTAAGACCAAAAATGCTGATGCAGTTTATTTGTTGTTGGAGTGAATGAGATGGTTTGATCCAAGAGTGTTGAATTTGTCTTTTAAGTGTCAGAAGCGTAAGTGCTCTGTACTGTCATTGGTTTGTCAGCAGATTCAAAGACAAAGGGATGTGTTTTTTGTTGCTGTTGAATGCTCAGTGTTACAGGGAAAGGTTGGGTTTGGTTTCCCACTTAAAAAGATTTGTTTTGTAAAAACCTTTTAAGTGTTTATTGTGCATCAGATGTTAGGTTTGTCACCTTGCGACAATTTTTTGCGGGATAACTTTTGGTAATCTGCTAAATTTGTCACAAAAACAAGAATTGTTTTTTCTAAGTAGAGTACAGTTTGCACACTTAATGCATTACCAAATGACATCGTATAATAACTGCGGCTTGCTGCACCATGCACAACAATATGAACTACATGTAATGCAACATATTGCTTTTGTGTTACATATCTTTGGGAGTGAGACGCAGTGATTTGTTTTAACTTTAATTGAAGCCTAAGTTGTGTCTTTTTATCTCTTTCCAGACATAAAAGAATCAAATCAAATCAAATTAAAAGAATCAAATAATCAACAACATTTAATACAATTAAAACATGTCAGATAAAGTTGTGCTTCGCATTAATGTGTAGGGGTTATCACAGAGTGCTTTCATGTCTATTTGGCAGTGTATTCAGTCGACATGTTGTAGTGTGTTAGAAAGGACCGACTGTGGTTGAATCACTTAGACCAATATTAGTGAAATTTGCAATGACAGGTCATGTCAAGAAGAAAACCTGTGTTAGTCTTTCTTCTCAAAACCTCTGATCTAGTTCAGGTGCAAAGAGCAGAGCTGATGAGGTGTCGTAATATCACGATGTGTGCAGCACTGTGAGTGCCATATTAAAGGCTGAAGAACTGGGTGGGAAGGTGTGATGTGATGAACGATGGCTAATTAATTCTTCTGCAGTTAAGCTATTAATTAGGACAAGTTCTTACCTTTAAAATATATCTTTTTGAGGACAAAACACTCACCGCTGTGTAAGCTTAGAAGAGCAGTGATTCCAGCTGCTGAGCCTTAATAGATTTCCCTGCAAAGCAGTTTGGACACTCACTGGCTATTCAGTCCAAAAATAACAGGCGAGGTGAGGGGATGGGTTGATTCAGACAGGAGTTAAGACTTTTAATTACAGTGTTTGGAGAACAGCATAATCAATAAGTTCTGTTCTTATTTGCAGTCACGGCGGCTTCCTTTGCAGTGTGTTGCAGCAGAAGTTGAGCCCTCTGGGTTTGTCTGAGCCCTCAAGATGGGCACTCACCGTGCAAGCACAGTAGTATTTTTGAAATCGATTAGTTGCTTGTGTTTTTTTCCCAAAAACCTCGAAAAGCTAATGTTTGGCTAAAGATTACACAGGGCTCTGTTTACGTGCAGCATCTGCAGTTTAATATTTTTTAGACACTTGTACACTTTGTACAAAAAATGCATATTTTTATTACAGTTGATGTACTGCTGATGAATGTAAGACGTGGCATTCCACTCATCAGCAACCAAGAGCCAGCAATCATGTGTGCTTCTGGCCCGAGTTTGCATTTCCTGCTAATGACGTTATCATTACTGTCTGTTTAATAGGCTTTTTTTCAATATCCAATTACTTACTATTGCCGCACATTCTTTTCTCAATGAATGTCACATAGCGTCAAGACATTTTACCAACATGTTTTATTGAAGTACAAATAAATATGTTGTTGGTCATTTCTTTTAGATTGTGGAACTGCTGGCATTTTTATAATATTTTATCATTAACATTCAACTTTACTCTATTTCTGCCAGCCACTCAATGAGCAATTTAAAGCCAGCAGCAGGTTTCCCTCAAGAGGACCACTTACAGTGACAGCTAATCATTTTAGCACGCTCACATTACACTACTAATGAGGCCAACAGTGGCAGAGTTTTTGGCATCTAACAAGGAGGGCGGTGGGCCGACCAATTGTTTTCCTTCGCTTTTTTTTTTTTTCATAAATCTTGTCGCCTACCAGATTGCGTTTCTGAAATTATTTGAGCGGGGAGCACCACAGCATGGAAGTGCAGTTTTTAACTGGTATTGTGATTCAGGGCTGATCCCCCGCAGACTCTGTGTTTTTAAAAACTATATTACTCTAAATGATTGTTTTACAAATTTGGTTCTGGTTTAATTCTAACCCTTATTAGTATTAACATCCACTCTAGACCGTTGCAGGAGGAAGCTGGAATTTATTCTGTTCTTGGGTCGACTGTCAATCACTGTAGTGGTCTTTTTTAAAAATTTTCTAATAAAGAGTGGGATGAATTTGTCTTAATAACATGGCCTGTAGATTCGTACTGATCAGAGTTGACCAGAGAGTAGCTGTCAGTCACGGCCATTCCTGTTGCTTGTTAAGGTGGATGAAGTGCTCTTCATAATTTAAAGTGTAATCAGCTGCTGATTTGCTCTGGTCTGGCCCACAGAGATGCAACTCACTCTGGCTCTGTAGCCTTGTTTAGGAAATAAAATCACACGCACGCACACGCATACGCAAACACAGCACAAATATTATCCAGACACCATATCACTTCCAGCACAGCACATGTTTTTGCCCAAGGCTACCCACAGGGTATAGTAGCTGTAACAAGTGTTGATAACCCTTTCTCTGCATTTGGACATATTGACAGATTAATTTTTAATTTCATTTATTATCTTGGGCATATTTATTTTCCTTTTTTTCATGCTTAAAACTGTACATTATGGTGTTTATTTTTCATTTATGTGTCAGACTTCTTCAGCCCTTTGCCATGACTTACACACACATCGATGGCAAATACTATGTTTTAAGACAAAGACAAAACACATAAAAGGTTTTTTGACTGTAAATCACAATGAGAGAAAAGCTAAAATCTTTCTTTCTCTTTTTGTGTGTTTTTTTTCTTTCAGACCCAGTGTTCAGGAAGAGAGACACACATCTGACATCAAGAAGATGCAAAGAGATAGAATAAAAAATTATAACAGCAGGGCATCGGCCAAAACGCAACAATTTCCATCTGCCACGTCACTGCTATTATCAAACTTATCCGATCAAAGTCATCATCATCATCATCATCATCATCATCATCATCATCATCATCATTACTGCTGTCGGTGAATACGTTTACAGGTACCACTGGTTCCACAAACTGAAAATACTATCATGTGAAGAAAAATGCTGTATGGCTTTTACCACCTGCATTATTATCCACTCTTAAATCATTCAGGACCTCTGAACATCCTCATAACCACCAGTGCATTTACGTGCACACAGATTGATTGATATAATATCCCATATTCTGTTTATAGAGATGTTACATCTTCATACGCGTCTGACAGATATCCCTTAATATATATCATCAGAGTAACACAAGGGATGTTCGAGCGTCTGTCTCATGATCTCATGCTTTGGACCAGACACCATGCTGGTTATTATAAATGGGATATGCGGCGCACAGGTTCCATCTCAGATATTTATCCATCCATATGTGTGCGCACATAAATGCATTTACTTCCACTCCACAGTCTCATCATTTTCATTATCATCATGATTGTTCCACATCCCTGCAGAGATGCAAGTTTGCAGGAGAGCAGATCAGACAGAGAACCTCAAACCTTTTGACCCAAACATGAAGAAACACACCCAGAAAAAAAAAAAGAAAGAATACGAACGCTTTGTCTTCATTTTTCTCCTTCTGTGTTAACCCCCTACTCTTCTTTTTTTTTGGGCTTTATCTTTTGTATGTGTACATAAAGCAATTTCAAATCTTATAGTTTTGTACATGTAATTTTTATGGTGTGTGGAAATTTTCTAATAAAATAAAATAAAAATGGACGACCTTCTCCGAGACTGGTTGCATTGATTTTTATTCATCTTTTATCAATCTTAATCTTCATCAGTTGTTACGCTTTAAGTAATGATCTGCCAAAAAACATAATTAACATGTTTTAAAACACCATGTAGATGTTATCAAAGTTAACAATTTTACAAATTTCTCACACATAGCTTGAGGGCAAATGAATTTATATTTTAAAAAGTGTTAATTGCTGCAGCCAAGGTGTCTGCTGTGGGTGGACACCAGACCTGATTATACAGATAATTATAGAAATAATAGGCAAACTGTGAAAGTCTGTCACTGACAATCTGCAGCACTTTCTATGTATTACATACACAATTTAACATGACTCATCTGAGCTCATTTCTCTTTATTCAATCAAATGATGATTTTTTTTTTTTTTTTTGCCAGATGAGTTGGTGATGAATTATGCTATATGCATTCTAGGTTTTTCATTTTTGCTTTAAAGGGTTTGTTAAATTAAATAAATCAAAATGAAAAGACTGTGTACCCATGAAAGCTAAGTACAGAAGATAATTACTGTCATATGTAAAAGTCTAGTTAAAGCTGCTCTAGTAAAAATTATTTTCAAACTAACTAATAGATTAAGTGACAACAGTGAAATCTTAAAGGGGTTCTTGTGACTCTGCAGTCCATCTCAGCACCACTGAGCTTTAAAGCTTCCTTTAAGATCAGTTTGAGTTCGCTCTCACGACTCTCAACAGGGTGGTTTTCAGCCTCTGTTGGGAGCTTTTTCTGCAACAACAGCTGTGACAAACTGACTCTACACTACCTGTTTAGCACCACGCTGCATACAAGCACACTTAGAGACTAGCTGCAGCATAGTGGAGCATTTGGCAGCTAAAGAGCCTGATATTCCCTTCAGGAGCTGGTTAAGACTAAACTTGAGTCAATATTGGTCTTAAGTTCATCAGCTAGAAGCACCACTCCATTTCAATGTTTGTGTTGTTTTTAGTGTGTTTACAGTTTGTTTACAGTTTGTTTACACTGCCATTGAGCTGTCATAACATCAGTTATTACAGGTTTAATGTTACATTTTACAGTCATTTAAAACAACAACAACAATATACATGCATTTACATGGATTTTGATGCACAAAAAAGTAAGATTTAACTCAGGTCTTTGGCTAAACCATCAGTGATAGAAAAATCAAAATGACTGTTATTGATCAATACATTCAGTATTTAACCAGTTCTTGGTGATGACAGATGTTTTAGATTTGCGGAGACATCAGCATGAATTCCTTCCTGCACATGAATGCATGAATGCATCGCTGACTTGGTCTTTGATTGTAATTTTCAAACTGGAAAATCAGCCCAGCTGCCCCTGAAATATGGTGAAATTTGTCCATAATCATCCACTAAAACCTGTAAATCCACACTGTGCATGGATGCACTGATGTTTTTCTGGCTGAGAAAGTTACATGAGTAAAGATGTTTTCATTCAGCATCGGAGCCTTTTAAATGTCTCCTGTATTTGCTCTCGTTTCTTACTCCCAGTTGCTAATATTTCCTGTGAAGATAACCTAAATCTGTCTGCTTCCAATTTTTTCCTCCTCTCCCATTACTGAACCTCCTCCTATCACTGCACCCTCCTCCCAACCTTTTCCCCCTCAACTTGTCCTCCCCATTTTCTCTTCACCTAACCTTCAATCCCCTCGTCTCTCCACCTTTTTTCTGCTTCGTTTTTTTTCCTTTCAACTCTAACACTCAATCTGCTCTACACAACTCCATTCTGCTTCCCAGATCTCCTGCATCCCTCAGTTCTCTCCTCCTTAGTTCTTGGCAGGGGGGCGAGCTCCTCCGCCATCTCTGTCTCCTCCTTCTCCTCTACTCTCATCACCACCTGTTAACTTTATTTCCCCTCCCTTCTTACATTTTTTTTCATAACACATGAAGCAGAAAGAATTAGATGGATGGTATAATGAAAGGCAAAGTAGAATATATCTTTCCTAACAGAAAATCGAAAAAAGGGGGAATGACTCCAACGTTACGGCAGCACCGCCGAAGGCAGGGAAAGGGATGTAAAAAGGATGGAGGAGGATGAACACACAGTGGTCCCATGAGCTACTAGCAGCTGTAGAAAATGTGACACCTGGGGTCTCATTCTAAAAAAGATAGTAATATTGAAATTTGATTCATGTTTTACTCTCTGCTCTGTGTAGCCGGCAGCGAATATGATTATAATATGAATCCAGTGATGGGGAGTAGAAAACAAAAGTGAAAACAACCTGATGAGTTATTATTGTCATTGTCAATGAATTATTAAATAGTCACCTTTGCGAGTGTACACGCTTAAAAGTTTTCTTCCTGAGGTATGAATAAAACAAGAGTCATTTGAGCTGACAACATCCCATCAAAATCACCATCGCACTGGATCGAAATAATCAGCTATGCTTCTGAATTCATTAATTAAGCCAAATATTTATGGCAGCAAACTTTGGATGATATCAACATCAACTCCATCTAATGCCATTTAGGAGTTAAAGTAGTTTTAGGGAAATTATTTCACACTAATTAACATGTAAATCTATGCAGCAAGGTGCTCCAAATTTAATCAGGGGCAATTCTTTGGGTATGTATTGAATTCCTGTCATGTACCGTTCTCAAGTGTGTTCACCTAAAAATAAAAAATTGACACAACGACAGACAAATGTCAGCATGTTGGTATTAAAAAGAAATACAAAGGGCACAAGAACTTTGTGTTCTCGGCTTCTCTTGGTGGGAATCATTAGCATGCTTGAAATTAACATTTCGTTCTGCTGTTTGTTGAAAAAAGACCTTGAGAGGCAGAAAAGAAGTAATTTAAATTGGTGAAGGATTAACCTCAAGGCTGTGGTAGTTTTTATTTGTTAAGAAAATCGTGAAGCCTTGAGTGAGAAACCTTTAAATTCAAAAGTTTTCACACAGAACATTAAATATATGACGACCTAATGGCATGCAGGCACACACACACACACACAGGTGACCTCTCTGACACACTCCATTCATACTGACGCACACAGAAAGACATGTATGCACTTGCATGAAACAAAGAAGGAAAAAATCCACACAAAGACAGCTGCTTGTGGACACAAAGGTTTGTGGAAGACATTTTGTTTTTTAAGCTGCTCAAGTTTCAGAGTTTAAGCTGAAATTACTGACGTCCTCCAAGCTTCAGTAACTTCTTCACTGTTTGCTCTGCATGCCTTTACTACTTGACTGACTGCTTCTTAGATGATTGCATGATTCATTTCTACACTGTGATTACATTAAATTTCCCTTTTTTCTCCTCCAGACATCATTTTCCTGTCTGTGCAACACCAACAAACATTTACTGGTTGTTCTCTGCTTCTTTTGAACATAGTTTCTTCCTTCGGTAAGGTGGAAGAGTTGCAGTGGACTGATGGAGGAAAAAGTGGAAAAAGAGAGAGCTGGAAGCCACTCGAGCCAACATCCTGAGATAGATTTAAACCCAGGATGTCTAGCTGAATCTCATTTGCAAGTGTTTAACGTTCTCCTTATTCACACTCAGGGGAGTCCAGTGCTTCACCCAGATGTGTTTCACCTCAGGGTTTGTCATCTCTCTCGTGACGTCTACTTCTGGGGATACTGGCTAACTTGATTTAAATTTCTTGTAATTTTAAGGTGTGAAAATGGTTTTTGGCGGATGGCAAATGTAAATGAAGGTAAAACTATTTCCAAATGTGAGTTAATTTAGGCTGATTCAATAAAGTCTGAAGACCTTAAGGCTGCATTTACAGTTCTCATTTTAAGTGTCTAATATCCTGATGAAATCCAGCTAAAAGTCCAGACCACCTCTTAAGATTTTAGCCCGTCTTAAACGCCTCTTGGATGCTTCTGTACTTAGCTGCATCACAGATAACTCTCTCCCATTCTCGTTTCAGCTTCATCAAGGCTTCATTTCTTTCACCCACATTTAATTTTCCCACTAACTAAGATGAACAAAGACTACATCAGGTGGAAAGTAGGGTTGTATATTTAACAAGCTGTGACGACACCTGTATAGATTGTCTCTATGGGGACAAAAAATGAAATGAGGTCCTCATTGTTCCATATTTCTTTTTTTTTTTTTTTTTTCTCATTCTTTGTCCCTCCACGTGACACATATCACACACTGGCTGTCTCTCATAATGGAGTAAAGGTGACAGTGTGCTGAAATGAGATTCAGCTAGTGTCAGACGCTGCATGTGCCTGAACCAGCGACTCCAACTCACAAAGGAAACCAATGACTCACTGAGTTAAGTAATATTTTTTCCAACTACCTGCCTACATTTTTACCTGGCTAAGAATGGAGGCTTATTCACTGCATGACTCAATGCTAGATTAGTAGTTTTGTTAACACTTTTTCTGACCACTAAATACCAAAGTTGAAGCATCAAAAAAGTAAAGATGCTTCCTGCCTTGCTGCTGCTGCTCAGTTTTTTCATCCACAAGAGACATTATTCATAATATCCCTCTACACTCCTGCAAGAAAACTGGATGGACTCGCTAAGCAAAGGGAGCAGGGGTGATAAACTCAATTGTTTGTAATCAGCAGAGCTCAGTATTTTAATAACGGCACCTCATGGTGTTTTTCGTTTAATCTTCTAAAGACACCCGTCACATGTGTTTTAATGAGGACAGCTCACAGTGAGAGATAACTGAAAAACTCTGCTCTCCCCTGGTTTTATCTGAGGTTGGATGCACACCACAAGATCTCATCAAGTTTAGTTCAACTAATTAAACCCAGAGTTACCGTCCTCTCCCAGCCCAAATTTTCCAGATGAGGGAACTGCTGTGAGAGAGCCACAAAGGAAAAACATGATGGTTGGAATGTGAAAAATATATTCTGCATTTGTATGTGCTTAATTGATGCTAAATCTCGTCAAAAGCGTGTAGCGTTTGTCCACGTTTGGCAGGAAGCAGCGGGGGGCTGCAGTGATCTGAATCTGTATCTAAAGAACAGCATGGAAACCTGTCCAATGAGTGCAACATGCTGATTGATGTCACATCATTGTGTGTTTCTCCTTTTGTTGTGCTTGAACTTTACACATCGCCTCGGAAATCACACCAACACATTGATATGTGCATCATGTCTGGACTCTGTTTGTAGCCATGTGATGAGACAATTACAGTGATTTGATTTATCAATTTGTCAGCAGCTGTTTGTTTGGTTTTTTTTGGGTGCATTAATAATATTGGTGAAAATGAAGCTGACCCATGGGTGCTGAAGTTTCTCCTTACTGTCACAGATTTAATCCCAGATCAGGCAAACTGATCCTTAGGTACAACTTTCCTGGTGCATGCTGGGAGAGTTTGCAAATTACCACAATTTCCTAAAGCACTTCCTTTAGGGAAAGGGAAAAATATCTTTCTCACTCACATCACTCTCACTTCATGACATATCGTCTTTGCCAATGGTAAAATACTTACTTTGCCTCTGTAGCACATTTTTTAATCAACTTAACGAGTCCTTGCAAATTAAAGTATATTATTAGAAAATTGTCCCTGTGGACCACAGAGGGCAGATGTCAGCGTAGCCACTGTCAGGAATAAAGCATGACATGTATGTTAAATGAAATAAATTAAAATAATGCTCTTAGAGTGAGTTAGTGCAGCTATATAGCATGCATACGGTTTACTTACCCAACTATTAAAAACCTGTGCCTTATCGACACCGGACATTTTACTGTTATTTACTGAATCCAGTTTTGTAGGTGGATAAATATGCTATGAGTCACAGGCTGCCATCGTTCCTGTGGTTTCTAATGCAGCCAATATTTTTCTCTGAATTTCTCTGACTGGCAGTGTCAAGAGTCAGCGAGCTTTTCTTTTACTCTGAGATGGACAGGAAGCCAGACAGAAAGGGATGCTGATGTTTGATTTTGGCCATAGTGCTTTTTGACAGTAAGAGGCCAGCTTCCATTTATTGTTAATAGAGAGCAGCATGAGAGGAGCAGAAAGGGGCCAGTGCTTTGAAAGTGACTCGCCGCCCAACGCAATCCTCTGCAAGTTTTTCAGGAGAGAATGAAAATACAGCAATAAACCGCAGCCCTTTCAAATGCTGCGGGTTTTGAAATGCAAGTGTTATTTTTGATTCTGTTTAAAAACAAAAAAGAAAAAAGGGGGGGAGGTTGCTGAATATGTATGAAGTTGAAAGCTGAATGATTCATTTAATTTGTTTGATTGCTGTTTGCTAATGCTTCAACCTGGCTGAGAGTGCTGCCGATGGTAAAGCAGCGTGAAAGACATGAGGACAGAAAAACAGAGGAGAGCGAGGAAAGTTTCACAAGTCATCAGAGTCTACGTAGAGAACTGCGTTATCCAAATGATCTTATCACAAATCAAGTAAACAATCCAGTCAGCCAATGAGAGCAGAGATTAGGCTTCGATGGTGGGACTTGATTGAGATGTTACTGCCTGTGGCTTAAGTCATCTCAGGCCAGTGCACATGTGTGTTTTTATGTGTGTGTGTGTGTTTGCTGGCCATCTCTCCTTATCTGCCATCAGCACTCAGCCTGATCTTTCTATCTTTATATAAAAAGACCATATCTGTGGCCTGCCATCTGTACATTGATCTCAAGGCTTCACTGGATTTCAAAGAGGGAAGAGGCTGTTTAAGTTATAAGATCTGTGAAAAGAAGTCTCGAACTTTAGGAATAAAACTCATTTTATTTCATAAAGTTTGTGAAAAGAAGTTGTTTCATTGTGTTGGAAGTTTTTCTATCCTATGAAGGTCAGATTCATTATTTTTTTCTACCACAGTGCATACTTTTTATCAACAAGCATCGCTTCACTCAAGTGCAAAATGTGCTTAACTGTTGCTTGAGGGGCAATTAAAATAAGTTTGCGAGGAGGAAAACTTAGAGTAGATTTAGATTTAGATTTAGATTTTGAGATATACGGAGATGCTACAGACTTAAAAATGATTAGAATAATTTCGACACAATAACTCAAAAACCTTCTTTTGCCAAGCTTAAAATTTTGTCTGTAAAGATTTATTCATCTTGCATGATTACAGCAAAAAAGTTGTTTGTTCTAAATCCAGAAAAAAATATGTATATGAGTAAATGGAAGAAAAGAAAATATTTAACATTTTTTAATTTTAAATGTTTATTTATTTATTTTTTGTATAGATACTTTTCTCATACTGACAGATCATATGGCTCCATTTGTCACCATATTGTTTTCATGATACTGTTAGGTTTCTCCAGCATCTTGTAACCACCATATGCATAAATAAAATAAATCTGTGCAGTTTGGAGTTTTCAGGATGTATTTTTAAAGCTTTTAAAAAAGAGAATTCTTTTCTGTGAGGATTCTTCTTTTGTTGCTGAACTTCTCTAATAATCAAGCTCTCTCAGAGTTGAAGTTTCTAAATTGCACTCTGAGTTGTGTTTCTTATCCAGTCTTACTTAAATGAGCTGTTATGTGACAGCAAAGCAGTGTAGCCGACCCACTGGCAGAGGATTTATAGAAGTGCTGAAATTACCAATGCCAATTTAATCAAAGTAATCGGCCTATTCCCAAAGTAAACAGAAAGATCTCAAATGTTGATCTCTCACTCTGTGTTGTGGTGTGTGCATACTGAACAATGAGCATAAACAAACCCTTGCCCTCCCACTCTGCTGTATGAAAGTGAAAGCAAACACCTTTAGGGGTTTTTTTGTTTGTTTGTTTTTCAATATGTGCATTTTTAAGTACTAGATTTGACAGTGCGCCAATTGTTCTTGGTCCATTTTAATCACTGATTGTTTTACTTGGTCTTTTTTTGACTTATCCCAGATTCCTTGTCATGCTTTGTTTTAGCTTTCTGAGTACACCACGGTGATTTCACTGTGCAAATTCAAAGCTTAGCCCCTGCACAGACAACTTAATCCCATGTTATCTCACTTAAAGACACATTCTCATGATCAACAGCCCAGTCTGATTATCTGCTGCTCTTACGCTCTCTTATGCTCATTTCTTGTCATCCTTATCCTTCACCTGTAATAATCAGTAGCAGACATTCATGCACAGACAGCACAGCTAACTGACGATGATGATTTTATGACCAGTGACAATAATGCAGTTACTCTTCAGTAGGAGAAACTGTTATTTTTTATTCATCCTGGCATTGTGGTTTTCATGTTGCTTTGTTTACGACTAAAAGCAACATTTTCTACTGTTTGAGTTCACCCCAAAATACATTGTTTTTTTGGATTTTTCATAACTGCTAAGTTTATCCCTGAGCTATTGAATAAAGTAGCAAATATAAGAATGATGTTTTTTTTTAAAGAAAAGTAAGAAGTTCTCTACAAAGGCACTGTAATTCAAAGCAACATGTAACATTTTGGCAGACAAATTCCCTTTTATTACAGTCATGCGACATAAAATGAAATTTCAGAGACGTGAATGATGAATGAAATCAGTCTGGCCTCTTTATGACATCAAAGAGGGGACAGAAAGCCATGTGTGTTCAATAAACCTCATGTTGACTGAGCTGATACGCATTACAGTGATTGTCCTCTCTGAATGTTCACTTGGCTGCAGTTATCTTTGGATTCTAGAGAGAAATCGGCCAAATAAGTGACATTTTCCACCTGCTCGGTCTGAGCATCTGCTGCTGTCTGGGTCAGCTGTCTCTCTAGTGGCAAGTGGCAGCCTGGACTCATTTTTTTCTTTTCATTTTTATCTCTCTCTATCATTCACTGGCTTTTAAAGTTCACTTAAAGTGTCAGAGTCTAAAAATAGAACTTTGTGTGGGGTAAAACTTTGTAAGTTATAGTCCACAGTACATTTCTAATGTTTTTTTTTTGACTGAATACAGTGGCACTTGTTAAGTCGAACATAAAACTTTGTATTCATTTACAATAATGATGACTAGGTTTCATCAGGGATTCACCTACACTTGGCATTGATGGCGTGTTTAAAAGATTATTTGAAGTGTTAAAAAACACTATGGCTGCCTTCCAATGTTGGACACAGTTTGTTAGCATTTTTTTTAAATTATTTCTATAGACTACATAATAGTTTTGTTCTGAATAATATCTCACATATCATTCACCCATTACATGTTTTTTTACATGATACTTCATATCACATCAGACTGGGCGTGGCAGGTGCTGAACATGGGTGCTGCAGCACGGCACAACATCATCATGTTGCATTTAAATATATCAAAATGCACGTTTGTGGTAAATTAAATGGATGGTAATTTCTGCAGTGCAGGATGCTTGCATGTTACTGTTTAAATGCTCCAAAATTGTAAAAAATTGGGGTCTAATAAGTGTGAAAGTCTAAACTCATTCATCGGTTTGACTTCCTGGTTTGTATTTAGTCACATAAAAAACATAGAACTGGTAATGCTAATCTGACTTTTGCTGTTAGATGAAACACAAATAGTGCACACTGCATGTTTTATATGTCATACACAGGAGATAAGAATAGTGAAGGACACCCAGAAGAGGAAAAAAAAATGAAAGAAGCGAGTATAAAGAGTTGCAGAGAACCAATCTCAAAATTATTTGTGAAAGGCGGGGAACAAAGAGTAAGTTACCGGTTGAGTGGTCGTCAGAGAAATAGAGGTGGATAGTGGAGAAATGAAAAGAGATGGTGAGAGGAAAAATACAGGGTCCAGGAAATAACAGAGAGAAACTAAAGTTTCGGAGGCTACCTTGACTTCGAGGATACTTAAACAGATTAGACAGAAGGAAACAGAAGATGAAGTTCTTATGGATAAAGAATGAGTGGCCTTGGTGATTAAAGAGAGTCCTTACATTCAGAAATCCAAGGTTTTACAAACAAGTAAAAAATGTAAGAAAAAGAATTGCTATGAAATAAACTGATTGACTGCATTAAAAAATGTATATGGTAAAATTCCTATGCTGCAAACAAGGCAAATGCACAGAACCACAGTTTGGAAACAGGCTGATACAGGTATGTGAAAAATGTGAAAGTAAAGGACAGAAGCACTGAGCATAATGTGAAATATGTTCTGCTTTGATGACAAAAGCATTTAATAGAGGTGCTTGTGATTCAAAGAGAGGATGGGTATGCACATTTCGAAGTGTTGAGCTTCCAGGGGATGATTCTGTTATTCTGACTGAAGTAGGACTGTAATAAAAATACATTTAAAATTACTGAAACATACAATCATAACAGGAAAATCCATAAATCTGCTGCCATGTCCTTGAATCCAAAAGAATGCTTGAATTTTATGTGAAAACTTGACACAAAGAGTTCACAATAATGAGATTTCGGCGTTGCTCTGCACAGTAATTTTGATTTTATGCGTCTCAAATCAAGATTTCTGGATTTATTTTTCTGATTTGAAAATGGTGGCTTTGGTGCCTGAAGGGTGTTAATTTTGCTTTACAAATATGAAAAATGGAAAAAGCCTAAAGGATAAATCCAGAATTTTTTGAAACAATACAGGATGATTCAAATATGCATCAATTTGAATCTGGGAATAATTTTTGTCAGTTACCGCTAACATGAACGGTTGCAACACGGGTGCTGAAGTTGACCTATCAATCTAACACTCAGTCACGAAAGTCATTATTGCTAAATGCTAAATGCACACTTTTGTGTTTGTTGGCAACAGGAAGAGTCTCTGGAGTTTCTGATCACACCTCGTAACTCCAGGTTGTGTGAAAACAGCAAGCAGTTGTTAATGTGGAACATAACACTGTGTATTTCTCTTACAGATATATGTTGATACACTGTTGTGATTAGATTAATATAATTTTATTAGTGTTTTAAGTGTATGTCTTCAGACCCAAGGTTAAACACACTATAAATTAAAAGGAAAACAAACCAAACTGGTATTGATTGGTGACAATGTTTTGAGTCAGTTGCAATTCATATGCAGGATTGATACTTGACATATGACTGTTTGAGACAGTTTTATTTGCTTGTTTCACGTCTCACTGCAACTCCTTCAACTGAAAAGCAAATATTAAGTAAACAGAAAACAAACATTCGATTAAGGAGGCACAGCCTCTCTTTATACAATATATCGCTCTTTTCTTTTGTTTAACTTTGTGGTAAATCCCAAGTGTTGAAGCTCTTCAAGTTCTGTTGGAAATCTGTGTGAAAAGACAACATTTCTTGTCACCTTGCAATGAAAAGAGCTGAAAAAAAAAAAAAACATGAATACATTAAAGCGCAGATATTCTTGTTCAAGGTTTGGTCAAAATACACCTTTCCATCCTCATTATCAGTTGGCATAGCAACACTTTTTCTGGTATGCTTTATAAAAACAGCAAAAGAGCCAAAGAAATTATTCACCTCCATCAAGTGAGTGAACTACACAAATTAATGGTGTGTATGTGGAACCTTTTGTACAGTACCTACGGTATTTTATTTAAAATACTTTATATTCAATTAGGTATCAAATAAAACACGTTCAACAGTAACCTTTATCATAAGTATAAAGTATTGTTTGTCTAATAAAGTCTTAAAACTTTGCAAGATTTTGATGAGAAGTGCAAAGGACAGGGTTCAATAAGACAAGCAGATAATTGTGCAATTAATAAAGTCCAGATCATACATCTTCAAGAACAAAAGGTCATGACACCTAGGGCTGGTTAAAAAAATAATTGTCTAATTCAAATAGATCTTCATTTCAGTGACCTGGTATTGTTTCATGAAAACTTGGGATATTTTGTCTCTTTTGTCGTTTATATTTATGAACAGACCAGTTATTACTTTCTGTAACTTTCACTACAGCATTTTTAGTGATCAGGTGCAAAACATAACATAAGAAAATAAAATTGAATCTTCAAACTCTTTACCTGATACATTAGGTTCAGAGTTGATGAGCCATTTTTATTCTCAATTTTCATTTGATCATAATTTACAAACTATAAACCACACACACATACATTTAAACGACTGTATGGTTAACTGCCTTTGTCAGGAGGGGTTGGTACCTTTCTTCTATATATCAGACAGACATATAGTGAGTTGCCACTTGAAAACTTCTTATCACAGCAGCCTGTTAACAACTGTGCTGTCGGATGCTATGCTAAACTGTCTACAGACACAAATATACAGGAATATACAGCTCACACTGGTCCACTCACGATCGCCATCATTTTCTGCATATAGTTTTAGTGTAAAGAAGCAATACTTTTGCCTTGGGAAGGAGCAAGATTTTTCATCACTGTAGTGTTTTTGTGTGTAAATTAAATGTTGGATGTCAGGGCACCATCAGTGTGTCAGTGTTGTCTCTTCTCAAAGCGTTGCCACACTCCTTTCCTTAGTGTGACACAAAACCAATGCTATGAAAAAGAACACAACAGCTTGAAAATAACTTGTTTTTAGATTTGCATGAGTCTCTCATCAGACTACCATCTTTGCTAGGCAAGTGAGAAAGATGTTAGCTTGTCTTGAATGACAAACAATGCCATGTCTGTCACATAAACAGGAAGGGGGGGGGGGGGGGGGGGGGCACCAGAACCGCAATAAGCAACCCAAAT
>JAQNCA010000029.1:12403141-12414707 GCA_029783725.1 Acanthurus tractus | reverse complement strand
CAGACACACACATAAATCAGACTCTTTCCTGGAGGTGTAGTAGATAATAGAGAACCAGAGTCCCTTTGCTTTCTACCTGCAGCACTGGGTCATTAAGTTACTGCAAACTCGAACACAGTGTGAAATGAGGCAGCATGTGGAAGACAAGGTGAGACGCAACGAGAGGCTAAAGAAGAAGGAGGACAGAGGAGTGAGAGTGTAAATGGAGAGAGTGAGAGATGCAGAGGACAAGGAAGGGACAAAGAGGAAGAGAGACAACAAGAAACAGAGTAATGGAGTAGGTTGGTGGGTGGGTGGGATGTGATGAAGAGATTAAACATTTCACACATCATTAGTGAAGTTGTGCCAGTCTCTGAAGCTCCCCTAAGGTCTGATATGCCGGGTGGAGCACGGGTCGTGTCTTTCAACTCCACCTGGCTGCTGTTTCAATCAGCAATACGACGAGTTTCCCTCTCTCTGGCACAACTGCTGGGAACTTAAAATAACAAAATCCACTAAGCCATTCACGACTGTGTAACCTTCGAATCACGTTGCCTGGAAACATTGGTAGAACTTCCCATTTTCATTACAAAATGGTGTATATTAATTTTTTGGAAAACAATTGCTGCCTGAGAGCCAACATTTGAAAAAAAAAACACAAGGGTTTCATGTGCCAGTTATGGAATAAACAAATCAGTACAGGTTTTACAGCAATTTTCTTGCTTCTCTAATGCTTCTTATGAGTGGAAGATTGCAGGTTTGCTCCAGGCAGGATCAGCAGGATAAAGCTGGCTGGAGGAAGTACAAGAGATGCTCCTTGCTGGTGGTGCCCTTAAGCAAGGCACTTAACCTCCAGCTGCAGGAGAGCTGCTCAGTGGCTGGCAGAACTGCTTCTGGTTATACTGGGCAGCTTATGAGGATGAATTTATAAATGTGCAAAATATTGAGCAGGCTAACACGTAAAAGACAGAGCATGAATGCAGTACAAAACTACATTGCTTTAAGAAGTGTTTTAATTTTTTTTTAAGGAACAGATATCCATTGTAACTGAGTTTAAAGGTTAGTATTTACAAAGAGGAGACTGGGCTTTTGCAAATGAAAGAGTAATCCGCCTGATTTAGTGTCAAAGCATTGATTGTTAAAAGATAGACAACATTTGATTTCTTTAGAAGTGAAAGTAAAACGTTTCCAGCGCCCCCTGGTGTCTTACTGTGGTATAACCTTTCCTTTTTTTATACTTCATGTTCATATCTGAGAACAACAGAATGCTAGCTTTGTGTTTGTTGACAACACATTTTCTCTTCCTACTCAATCTGATCAGTGTGCTGATTCTACTCTATTCAGTCACTCCTACTTGTTGGGCAGCTACTGCTAGCAAACAGCTGGCTGCAGATGTTCGGCTGAGGTCTTGCCAGGAAACAATACTTCAATGTCAGAAACATCTGGCTCTGACAATCAGTGTCAACACCTGTTTGTGATACCTGAAGACAGCACTGCAGGTTATGCAAGTCTTTTACATATTGTCAGAGTCTTACTATCTTATTGCTGGTCCTTATCACTTTTTTGACACGTCTCTACGATACAACTTTTCATCTGTGTTTTAGGGTTTTTATTTATCCTGTTATCGTCCTGTTACTGTGGCCGCAGTATGAAGCAGTTCCATAATTTGGCTTTAGCTGCAAATTAATTACTTTCCCTTATCCTCTCGCTTAAACCTCTGTCCAGCAAGCATACACACATGCACACAATATGTTTCGCAATCACACACATTCATATGCATAGTACCTACACATATGCACACTCAACAAGAAAGAATGAGAATCAAGACGAGAGTGTAATTGCGACCTAAATCCTGTGATTAGAGGGAGTGAAGCGGAGAGAAGCTGATCGGCTGATTTGGTTGATTAGCCTGGCGCTGACGACTTTAATTCACCGCGCAGATTCAGAGAGAGGACATGGCAGCACAAAGGCGTGTACCTCTGTCTTCCTCTATTTGCAGAATAGCCTCTCCTACACTTAGTCAGCAGTACCTTGGCAAAGCTTGAAAGAGTATGTGTTTGTCCTGTATGTGTTTGTGAGTGTGTTTTTTGTGTGTGTGTGTGTGCCTATTTTTGTAATATCATGACTGTCTACTCCTAGAAATGAGATAATCAACTAATTGAGAGTGCTTTGTTTGCCTTTTTAGTGTAAAATAACAGACATAAATCATTAGCGCATCTGACACGTCCTCCCACATGCAGAAGATTCTCGGTAAGAACCACAAAGACCCAGCATGCACTGCATTTCACAGCTTCCTAAACAATATCACAACTTCTTTTTTTATTATTCTTTCAAACTGATCAGAAGCTTAACTCAAAAACTTGCCAGAAACCCACGTTTCTAGTCGCTTCATTCTTATTTGTCCAAGTCTCATCATTCTCAACAGTATAATCCAACTGCAGTTAGATGGAAGGTCAAACTCAGAAGCCCAACTCTCAGAGAGCAGGTAAACTCTCTTCTTCCTCCTGATGGGTCTCTTGGCTAAGACTGCTGGTGCCGAGGAGTTGATATGGCTGACAATTTGCTGGAGAGATGCCAGAAGCAACGTTACCCTGCATGTAGCGTGATAGACGAGAAATGATGTAGTGCTGAATATAAGAGCTCTGCCTGACTGCTGCTGCCTCTCCCCGCAGTGCTGGAGCTGAAAGGCAGTTGTGTTCATGGAGAGGGTCCTAATTTAAGAGCAGCAGAGATCAAGCACGGCAACTGATCCATCGCACAGTGGCTGTTACATTGAGAATTTGGTAATTTTTTCTACTAATGTCAGTTCACACATATGCAAATCATGAAATCCTAAGTAAACTGCTAATTTTTAGTCTGCACAGGTGAGGTTTAGGTGTTTTAATGCAAGCTGTCAATCATGACATCAAACCCTACCATGCCTCAACCTCATGAACATGGCTCTGCCCACTGAGCACCACAGCACAACTCTGACTCCATCTGTCAACATCAGTGCAAGATAGTTCTGCCATATTAAGGATGTATTTTGTCAGTTTTCTGTGCAATGGGAGAAAAAGGAGAAGTCGTGCCTATACTTATTTTTTGGAGACTTTCATTTTAACACCTTTCCAGATGTCTGTAATCAGTATAATGCTATATCAGCTGATAGGGATGATGAAAAAAAATAAGAAAATGACACCTAAGTAAGATGACATTAGAATTATCCTTCAAGGTAGCAGACATGCAGTTCGAGGCCGACGTGTGAAACTTACAGAAAACCTGTGTCATTACAACAAGCAGCAGCTGCTGCAATTATAGAACAGGCACCAACTGGAGACACTGAGGTGTTGCAACCAATTATTTGGCTGTTGATTTAATGTGCGGTGTTTTTTTTTAGTTTTAAGACTTTAAATTTGTTTACAATGAGTTTCATGTGTAGACTAAAACTATGCATGACTAAAAAGTAAACGCAGTTTTTAAGAAACTACAGATGGAGTTTATTTAAATTCAGTTTGATCAGCATGTAGGCTTTTTAAAAATTATTCTGTAAACTTCTACAAAACATTACTGGATTAAGCAGCTCTTACTTCTGTACCATCATGAGTATTAGTCTCAAATGTGCACTAACTCTAATGACACATGCACCACTGCTATAAATTAAGAGACTGACATGTAGTTACTGTCTGGTTTAGGGGAAAGTCAGGTGTCACAGAGGAATGAAGGGACTAAATAAGAGTTCAACAGTTTTAGCAAAAATCACAGCAGAGGTTAAAATGATCTGTTAATTGAGTCTAGAACAGAATATTCAGTTATTCAAAAACTTAAGATGAAGAAAACTAAATTCAGAACTTATGTATATGCAGACTATCTAAAACAAACAGAGGATATGTACGGTCGCAATGTCACAGTTAACAATATGATGCATAGTTATCAATTACATATCAGATATAAACTCAGACCTGAATTATTTTGTATGCATGGTTATCTATCTGCACTTTTTTTACTTCATATTTTGTATTTTGTCTGCACATCAGCTCAATGCACGTGGGGCAAAGTGATGTGCATCAGTGAGGAGAGGAACAACACACATCAGTGTCTTGAGAAAACAGATTTGTGAGCTGTATCGTACCCCAAAAACTTGCTAGTTTATCCCAGCCCTGATGTTTATAGACACTTATACATCCATTTCAATGATTTACACCCCATGTTGACACAATGGAACCGCAGACAAAACTTCCTGCTGTTGGTAGTTGGGTTTTTTAGGATGTAAACAGTTTTGAGAAAGTAGAATAAAATAAGCATGGGTAAACACACACTTTTGTCATTTAATGGTCTCAGATTTTCAGCAGCCCACACTGTTCCCTAGCCCTTGCAGTAAAACTTTTTTTTCCCACTTTTGGTGCAGTGAAAACACAAATACTAAAACACAATAGAACAATGTCCCTGTTTTTGGTTTTTGGTTTTTTTTTGGAACAAAAACAAATGCTTCTGACATGAATGGTCTCATGGGTGCCCCTGACCACGCAGTGCTGTGCTCCGCTGATTGATTTTCTGCACTAACATTTCTATAGTCCAGTGGTTGTTATAAAATCAAATTTTGAGCCACAATGAAATGCACCCACTGCAGAGCCTGGCTCTGTTTTGTATGCAGTGGCTCCAGAACAGAATAGGGTTTTCATTCAAGGCCGAACACACATTTAATATTAAGTGCATTCACAGAAGCCTTTTCAGCAGACACAGAGCTGCACAGACCTTTTTACTAATTTAATTTAATTAACTCTGAGGGACTTTATCAGCAGTCACCTCAACAAGTGCTGCAACATAGCTTCTAGGAGTCATCATCACACCGTTGATACACAGCAGTCCTGTTTCTGTTCATTTGAATTCAAGTTTTAAGTAGTCATACGGGACTGCAGCAGATGGTCCACTCAGTAGGCCATTGGGCAGATGATTTCAGTTTCAGAAAATGAAATTTGCTAGTTTGTTTCAACTGCTGCATTTAAAACAATTTGTACGGCGGCTACAATTTTTTTTTCCTTTTTTTTCTCCTGCTGCTCTTTCAGATGAAGCATTGAGACATCGCCAACAAGGGGCCACAGATCACTGGGACCCACTTTTAATGAAGTGGCTGTTGTTGAGATTTGTAGCAGATAGTAAACAAGCAGAACAAGTCTGCTGAAGTGCAGCCTCATCATCTTGTACATGTAAACAAAGTCTGTGTCTATAAAACTTACGCTGCTGAAGTTAATGTTCTAGCAAAATAGAAACATAATTCTACGTTACATGAGCATAGCAGGGAATTATTAACAACATCGCTTCACAGAATCAAGGTGTGTTTGCATCTAACCAATAAGTCATTTTTTGTATATGTGATCTCTGCTAACGTTAGGAGGAAAATATATAATTTTGATTTTTCCGTGCCCTGCTGGTTATGAAATGGAATAATGGTTGTAAGACAGCTATAAATACAAAACCACAGTCAGCTGCATGAAGTAGCTATTCAGTTTACTCAAATGCATTTATCTATTTGATGATCAATATGGTCTATGAGAGTGTGCATTTGTACTGGCCCAGTCAATGGGATGAAAAAGGGGACTAACACATTAACTCAAGTCCAAAGCTCCTGGCTAAGTGACCACAGGTTCAGCCGGATTGCCAGCTGTGTAAATTATTTTATATTAACCAATTAATTACTCAGTCTATAAAATACAAGAAAAGTAAACATGTCTATTTATGACTACCAGAGCCAAAGCTTATGTCTTTAAATACCACATTTACAAAACGAACGGTCCAAAACACAAAGATGCTGTAGTGTACAAAATTGTGGAAAATGTTGTGGGCAAATATTTATCCATTTTAAAATATCTGTAAATACATTTTCTGTCTATTTGCTAACATATTTACTAATTAGTGTAACACACTTTTTTACAAAACACTGCAACCAAACCAGGTAATTCCTATCCTTCCTTCCTTCTTTCTTTCCTTCCTTCCTTCCTATCTTCCTTCCTTCCTTTCTTATCTTCCCTCTTTCCTTCCTTCCTTCCCTCCTTCCATCAGCCAGCCAGTGTCATGGCCAACAGCTAGGAACTTTTCAGATCTCCCTCAAGTTTTGATAAGCAGATTTAAAAAAGAGTATACTCTTCTGATAAACCAAGAAATATTAATAAAACTGAGCTGTTTGTCCTGAAGTAATCTGAACAGAGTGTTCTGTGATCTTGCCACTTTCTGTCTAAAAAGAAACTCTGCTTGTAGTGCATGCAGGTGCTGGAAATTGAACATTAACATTTGTTTTCTTCTTTGCTTCAATATGGATGTAATGTACAATCATGCTATGGTACAGATCAGTGCATTAGGTGGACAGGTAGCCATGTGAACACAGAACCAACAATTCTTCATGTTACTCTTCAGTGTAACATGATATTTTATCTTGTACGGTGGCACTTCACACAAGCAGCTGTTGCTATTTTCTGCCCCCCAGGACCAACAGAGTCAGAGCCATTAATAAAGAATTAGGGACACTGCAGTCATAGAGTTCAGTTCTCGACACAGTTGACTCTTCTGCTACAGAGTTATTATTTTTTAATGTGTCCAAAAAAAAAGCTGAAAAGTTTTTAAATAATCTAAATCTGTAGCAAAGCCAATTAGCATTTGGCATATATTTGACTCATGGCTTTTAGACTTAATAGATTAAATGTGAAACAGTTAGATGTTATATACAATATTATATTTTCAAAGTTCATTGTAGTTTCATATCAAATGTGGCTCAATCATTCAACACATTATTCATATTTTTGTCTGGATTTGAGACAAAAGGGATCTTTTGAAGAATGTATTCTTTTTTTTTGGTGGGTGGACAAAATGAAGAACATCTTGTCCTTCCTCTTTAATCATTTTGATGGAACAAACCTTTAGTGCTTCACCAAGGTACAAAGCCATGACCGACCCCCACCTCCTCATGAGAAAATCCACCTAAGGTAGGTCTACATGTAATTAAGACTGTCATGTTGATACAGTTTGTACTGTTGAAATGTTCCAAGGTTACATTGAAAACGTACAAATTGAACATAACCATCATTCACAAGGTTAAACACACCCCCATGAGTTGCTCTAAAGTAAGTATGGTTTTTTTTGCTCATCTTCTTTATAAAAACAAAAAAGAACACATTCAATTTTAAGCCTCAAATATGAAACATCACGTGTCATATTTATAACATGAGATCAAGTAAAGGTTGTTGCAAGTGTGTTTGTAATGTTTACCTGATCAAAGACTTTGTTGCACACCATTATTATATCACACTATATACGCCATTATCTATATTGTTAAATTTAATAAGTATATATTAAACCATTTATATAATTTGTGCACAGTAGTATCAAGTTAGAACATCAGCCCATATTTTCTTCAGTTTTCTCAACACAGACTTCCAGGATGAGAAAAACAAATTCAGTGCCAGTTAATAAATATGGGTTGTTACAGTTCACATCAACTTCCAGGTCTTTGTACATCATAGAATGAATGCGAAACAATAATAAAAATACACAGTGAAAGTCAAGGAACCCAAGCAAAACATTTATATAACCTAGAATTATCTGTGGGAAGATGTTTTGTTTTTCTTATGCTCCATTGCCCTGCAAGTGTGTGTGCATGTATGTGTCTGTGTGTGCATGTATGACTCTGTGTGTGTGTGTGTGTATGTGTGTGCCTGCACATGTGTGTAAATTGTTATCCTGAATTGCATGATGAAGTAGCTTTGTTAGAGGAAAAATAGGGAGCTAGAGAGGGCAGTCGCATTAAGGAAGGCAGTGATGGAGGTGAGGAACAGAGTGTAACAGAAGGGCAGGGTGAGTGATGGAGGGATGATGGAGGGTGAGATGGAGGCATGATAGAAGGATGGTGGGAGTATAGAGAGAAGGAAGAGGAAGGGAGGGAGGGGGAACACAGTGGTAAGGATGGAGGAGGAACAGTATGTCATGCATTGTTTTATTCGCATCCAGAGGCCAGTGAGAGGAGGCAGATACCTGCTGATTATTCTGTTGTATTATCTAACACTAAGGAGAGAAAATGTGAGTGTGTTTGTTCGTGTATTGCAGGGTGTTAGATAAGACCTGCTGTCGATTTAAAGCAAAAAAAAATTACTCTTATTGCTTCCTTTGCCTCCCTTGCTTTTCTTTCTCCTCCCTTCCTGTCTAACTCCTCTCTTTCACTTGTTTGCTTCCTCTCATCCCTCCTCTCTTTCCTTTCATCTTCCCAATCTTCCGCAGTATACAAAAGGGCTATCCTAATGCTTCACATCAGAACTGCAAAATAACAACATAAAAAATCATTCTCACAAGATGTCTGAACTCGAGTCTCCGCATGTTACGCAACCAAGGTCTCATAATGCATAGAAGTGCACACACAAACACGTTGTTGAGAGATGGCAGAAGTGGTACACAGAACTCCTACTCACTAAATGTGTCGATGCATCTTGCTACTACTGCATGTGCAGTCCTGTCTGTGCATATGACTGCTGCAGAGCATGGAGATTTTTCCCTAGAGTCGGTCTCAGACGTAGCCACAACATTTACATTCAGCAAGAACATGATGTGTATGTGTGTGTCTGTGTAAAATGTGGAAAAGGGGGTAACAGATTTCCTTGTATACGCTTATTAAAATATTCATATGGTCCTAGAGTGGCATACAGTACATCCATGAAGAAATGAGAGCATTGTAGGAGTACTCTTTTCCTCTCCCCTTCACACAGGGGGCAGACTCCACTTTGGGAAAAGAGGTAACGTGTTTAATTTCACATCAGGTAAATAAGGAAATGGGTGTGTTATCGCGTGCGTGAGGGAAGGAACAGAGTGGCTCACCTGCCATGTGAGGATGAATGTTTGATGAGGATGATTTTGTCTCTCGACACACTGATGAAATGTTAATGGGCCAAAGGGAGGGGACCAAATGCACGGGTGTGTGTGCGTGTGCGACTGCGTATGTATTCGCCTGTACTGTATATTTATGCAAGAGCAAACCAAGAGAAGAATGTTTAAGTGTCTAATCAGGAACAACAGAAAGCCAATTATATCGTAACCGAGCCAGGAGCCGACCAGTGTATGCAGCAATAACAGCTGAAGCAAATGAAATATGGGCCTACTCATACTCCCCTGATGCAGATAATTAAATGACAGGGGGAGTGTGTGTGACTGTGTGTGTTTCAATTAGCAAACACTCACAGCAGAGGATGCATGACCAAGTCAGTTGCACAGAATGCAAAATAGCGCTTCCCTGTACTGCATGTGCACTTAATCGGAGTGTGTTTTAAAAAACTGGTCAAGAGACAGACAGAAAGAGTCTCGTGTGTATTTTTGTTTGTATTTTTTTGCTATGGAATAAAAAAATCCTTAAGCAGCCCTGAATAAAACATACAAAATATGAAGAAGAGAGCACATAGTACATATGTACTGCTGTCTCCTTATGTGCCCTTTACTCAACCTTTTGCGAGAGCCTGAGATAAAGACAAGATATTGTTATTTATCACTTGACTTTGGTGTGTGTACTCCAAAGGCACATTAATGAAAACTGAAAATGTTGGTTGTAAAGTTTGATACACCACCAAAGCAGTAAACAGTTTCTCATGAGACGCCATCAGTCAGCATTTTGAATCAGTAATCATTTCTATCGTTGAAGTCTCTTCACTTGAAAGTCCCTCCTTGCCTCTTTGACTGACAAGTAAATACAGCATAAGAGGGAAAAAAAATGAAAAGCTTGAAATGTCAGAGCATCAAGTCCTTTTTGGAACACAGCTCAGTATTACAGCAAATGATGCTGCATGCTTATGAGCTGCAGATATTTGAAAATGAACTCACTGGTTGAAATTCACCTGCAACTATTTTATTTTAATTTAATTTAATACATTGTTTAAGAGTAAATTTGTATAGTTAAGCAATGAAAGGTCGCCCACTTCCAGCTCTAAAAATCAGGATTTGCTCATTTTAATTTTAATTTTAATAGTTGTTAATTGATTATCTTTGCTTTTTGACATCTAATGCATATTTTTAAACATTTTGTGACATTTGCTCATGTGAAAAAGTAGTATTAGCAAATTTACCTATGTTGAAAATGTTTGTTGTTTTTTTGCTCTTTTTAGTTGTAGCTTTAACTAACTAATCATAATTCCAGAGAAAAAAACTGCATTGAAATATTCAGCAGAGGTTCAGGAGGTAGAAGAACAGGTCGGTGGTTCTTCTCATCTGTATGTGTCCTTCAGCAAGATGCTGAACCTGTGGGTGTGCGTTTATCTGTTCATGATGGACAGGTTGGCACTGTATGGAGGCCCTGCAGTTGGTATGTGAATGTGTTAATGTAGACTTGTTTTATAAAGCCCCTTGAGTGGTGTAAAGACAGGAAAAGTTATATATGAATGCAGCCCTTTTACAAACTTATTTCTCCCAAATTATCCAATACTTTTACATTCAAGGGAACAGTATCGATCCCTACTGCTTATATTTTATAGATTTTTCCTCTTCCTCTTTCCTTCCCTGATAAAGGCACAACACGTTCATGTACTAAGATAAAAGGTCTACTTAGAAATATGCTTTAAAGTGAGTCATTCTTTTGATTTAATAAACATAAATACCAGAAGACAAACACAGTCATATGTACACATGACAAATGTGTCATCCTGAGACAACCTCAGGCAGGATAACATGATCGTCACTGCTGATGCTTTTGTGGAAACAAGACATTATCAGCCCAAGCACAAATGCCCCCAACCATGTTTCCCTAAAAGAAAGCACTTCAATTCAGTTCGGCCTAATAGGAGAGGTGAAGTGAGTCAGTTGGCTGTGTTTGATACACATTTTTTATGTAAGACACCTTTCAAATTATTTGTAGGGCTTCTTGTTTTGTAATAGGTGATCTGTGTGATCACAGTGTCCTTAACCCACCATTCCCACATGAAAGACATCCTACCGGCGATGTTGCCATTTCTAAGCATCTATGCATTTCTAAAAAGGTTTCTGAGGAGGCAGTGAACAGGGTTAAGGGTGAGCTGTAAGGGATAAGATAATGGGATAGACATGCCTGTTCTGTTTGATAACCATTTTAAGCTCTAGTTTTTTTTTCTTTACCCATGATTCACAAATTTATTGTGCTTCTTGTCAGTGTGTGTGTGTGTGTGTGAAAGACAGCATGTGTGTGTTTCTTCTCAGATTCTCTGCCCTGTGTCTGTCCACCTTCAGATCTTGTAATGGTTCCAGATGGAGCTTTGAGACACAAACAGACGACTCACTGAAGCTGCAGGTCCAAAATACAGATTTGTATTTATCCAGAATAATACAGAAGTGTCTTCAAGACAAAAAAACCCCAACATTTTACAACACAATGATAACCAGGGCTCTTGTGTAATCCTAACTCTAAGGTGAGAGAGCTTACAGTACCTCTCTCTATCAATCTTGCACCAGACACACAAAAAAAAAGTCTTAATCTTCTCCGAATACATGCAATATTTCCTATCCGGAGGGATGTGTGTCCTCCTCATGATCAGCTGTCTCTGCAGGCGAGCACTATCGGCCTCTTTCAGGAGACAAAGTCATTTGTCCACTCAGTCAGGCTGCGTTTTTATCCTCT
>JAQNCA010000029.1:12309046-12345548 GCA_029783725.1 Acanthurus tractus | reverse complement strand
AATGACACGAGAAACAACAAGCAAGAACACCGAGAGAGAGATCTGACCTCAGAACCACCAAGAAGGATAGAACAGCAGGTGAAAAGCCGGCTGATACTGTGATACAGTGGCAGGTGTGTGAGGTCAGCCAGGTGAAGGTAATTAGTTAGGAGTCCAAGAAGGAGCATCACACGGAAAACACACAAACACAGAGAGACAGTTGGGAAAAACGTGTAGAAAAAAAACGCAGGGAGTTTCAGTCTATTAAAAAAACATTAAACTCTACAGATGCAAAACAAAAGCAAATGACTATGTTAAGATAAACAACATTACAGCTTTTACAGAGTAGTAACACATATTTATCGCCCCCTGGTGGTTGGCCACGTTATAAGGCATAAACGCTGCCTCTTGAATCATTTACATAGTTCTGATCATGCAGCTCTGATGTTTGTTCAGCATTGTGATTGACAACCAAACCTAACCAGCAAACGAATCAATGTGCTTATGAGAACAGATTACCCAATGAGTTTGCCTGAACTGCGGTTGGTTGTTTTGTTGAATTTTATTACCATATATATTCATAAGTGAAGGGAAGGGAAAAAAAGCATAAAATGAGTCAGAAATAAGAAATAACTCAAAAGCAGTGTTTAATTCAATGCAGGTTGGTTACTGCAGCCAACACATTTTCCTTATGAGCCATTTTTAAAACGGATTAACAAACCTGTTTCTGTGTCCTGGCTTAACAAAATAAATTAATGTTATTTTTTTTAATCAAAACAAGTCATTTACAGGCTGTTCAGATAACTTATTTTTGCAGTTTATTTAGATTCATGTTTGCAATCTGCTTCACCAACTTTGTTGTTTTCTCTGAACACGTGTTCATGGTGAACAACCATTGCCAGTTTTAGGTCTAAGGACACAAATAATGTAGTCAATTTACTGCTTTATTTGCTCGGTGCTGGCTCAGCTGTTAAATTGACCTCTTTCATCTGCCTTTAATACGGTTAAACCAGGCATATGCTGATTTGTACAGGAGGGTGAAGCTCTGTTCGCTGCAAACTGTCAATACAGACATGTGTGTCTGCAAAAAGAATTGGCATGCACTATAGGTAAAACGTGTATGTAAATATTTGTGCTAACTGGTCACCATAATGCTTAAAAAGAGAGAAAAATAAAAGTGTCTTCTGCACGTTTGGTTAAATGTTGGTGGGATCAAGCCTATTGAGAGAATTTGTGTAAGCTAATTGAGTGTGAACAGTCATAGAAGCCCAGTGTGTTAAATACTCTGTGAGGCCAATCTACATTGCATTATCAATCATCTTTCATCATATCATAATGTCCATTCTAAAAGTTGTTTAAACTTGTCAGGTAAAATAAGCTCTTAATTGGAGGTTGGTGATGTAATGTTTTTTGGCTCACATTTGCACCTTTCTCAAGTTAATGGTTTCGAAGGCATCATTACAGTCCACACAACCTCACAACAGCACAGAGCAAACACAATAGAAGCCCTTGAAATTCCCCTCTCATATTACCAGAGTCCTGCAGTAATATGAATCAAGGTATGTGGTGCACTGCTGGGACGATCCGGAAAAAAAATGATTGCCTTCTTGACTGTGGATTGTTCTGTAGATTGATAGGACAAATGAGCATTTTACACCACAGTGTGCTATTCTCTACACTATATTACTTTTATTTCACTGCATTAGCATCAGATATGTGATCTAATGTCCGTTGATATTCCACTTCATTCAGCATTATTTGCTGTGTTACAGCTTTTATTTCCCTTTATGCCCTTAGTTCGGCACACAAAGTCTTTATCACTGTCTCCTCCCTGACACACATGCAGACTTTCATGCCCACACGCATACGCAACCACGCATGCACATGAACCAGCTTGACTGAGCTGGTAGCGTACTATTTCAGCAGCCTACTGTTTTGTCAACGTGAGACCCTAAAATAGAGATACCGTGCTTTCCATGGAGTTACCCCCATGGACACATTAGCCCACGCACACGCCGTCACCGACATGAGGATGCTCGCACAAACACACAGACCTAAACAAACAAACGAGGCACACAAACACGCTCACACAGACCTCTCAGATGTTAGCAGATGCCTACCTACACACATGGACACACATTTGCAAGTGCATAGAAACAAAAAGTGGATGTGGTTCAGATTCACAAACATGTGAGAGCAGAATAACAAACACAGGACGAACAGCTCTGATCCTGGATGAGCTGAGATTCTAGCTGATAAAGCTGAAGATAACAGTGGTGAAATGGTCTGGCTGCCCAGACGTATCAATACACATACACACACACACACACATATACACACACATAGATTTAAGTAGAGTGCATGGGGGCACAAATTCAGTAGAGCCTCACTTGCTGCAGCATGATCTGCATTTTATATTTCTGTATTCGTGGCCTCCCTTTGAGGTGAGCTTCCAGCCCATGGATCATTGAAACCACTTTCACTCAGCAGCCAGAATAATTGAACCATATTCAACCTGCTTTTCACCCATTTATGTCTGAGTACTGTCTAGATGTGATGCTTAATTGTTTCCAACTACAGCTCAATAGGCTCTATTTCCAAACAAAAGCACTAAACCAGACCTAATAGGATTATATTTGCTGAACAAAGGTGTCGACTTTCAGTTCAATGAAAGACGTTCCTGCAGTGTTTACCCTGAAAATAAATCATGACAAACTGTGCTCATGAACTGGTGTAATTTTATAGTTTCACCCCTTTTTTTGGTCTCCTCAAGGGAAGTTAAAACTCAAACCGGCACTTTGTAATCACTTTAACATGTTTCTGAACCTGAGAAGAAAAAAAATTATGCACAGCAGGCCTAAAGCTAGTTTTTGTGTTACTGGTAATCCAACAGTGTACACGTTAGTATGAATATAGGGAAAGGTTGATTAACACATTTAACAGGTGGTTCAGATTGACTGAAAACATAGACTGAACCTGCCCAGGGGGATCAGCAGTCCATTTATGGAATCTTTCCCTACCTTTTATTTAAAAAAAAGCAAGCCACAAAGTGTAAAAAAAAAGAAAATTAATACGATAAAATTCTTCAAGATAACACAAATAAGTCAGTGGTCACAGTGCGTTACAGTATCCGTTATGGTTTCAGAAAAAAAAGTTAAAAGGTTGAGGAAGTTCACTGTCATTTCTAAACTCGTTAGTGCAACGGGACAAAATTTGCAAGAGATATTACACAATGATGGTTTTGTTTTGTGCTGCTGATGTTGTATTTTGAGCAACTAGTTGCACTTTTTCAATGGGCAGGGGAAGTACATTTATGGCCTGTTGTCCCTCGGGTCTCCCACACAACAACATAGATGAGTAAAAGCCCTGCAGGAAGGGTTTCAAGGGTTGATGCTGGCATCATTTCAGTAGGGAAAGAGGATGGAGATGTGAGGGTGGTGCTTGTACATAGTCACCAGGTTGCGGGTTGAGGGCGGTGAACAAAAACCCTAGACAGTTTCTTGAAGCACTAGCTGCATAAGCTGGCAAGTGATTGGATTAGAAGTCCCTGATTGGCTTCTCTCTGTGTTGTGGGTTTTAGTTTATAAAATAAAATGTGTTTCCTGTAATGGTCACAGGGAATTGACTCAAAAAATAAAGCTGGAAAAGGGCTTACTAATGAATAACCAATGTACTTCAACAGGTCAAGGTATCTAACCCAGCCTCTGTTTAGGTGAAGCTCAGTGGCAATTACACAAAGTTTATTTCCACATAAAAAATGGTGTTTTGTCTGATCGGTTGTCAGGTGTCAGTCGAACTCAGCAGCTGTGGTTGCTGCTTACTTTTCTTACTTTACTCTCCCTCCTCTCCACCTCAGTGCAGTAATTCAGTTCAACCTTGACATCGCAGATGCTGCTCCTCTCTTAGTGATGCGTGACAGAAAAGTCACACAAAGTGTTCATTCATTTCCACCTTTTAAGCTTTTTCAAACAAAAGACAGCCGGTGTCCTGTAGTCTGATTTCCCACACCATCCGCTGTTTGCATTCTTGTCCCCAGAGGAGGGTCCCCAACATGTCCTCTAAATAAGAAAAATAAGAATAAGGAATACCACAAGATATGATTCACTGGGGATGAGTGTTCAGCATGTCTTCAGATTGTGTAATAAATAGGGGAAAGAGCCACCATAATGTCACTCATTTGTATGGGGAGTACCGTTTCAAAGCCCTGAGTTTAACATAAAGGCCATCACCATTCTAGTATTTTGGAGTAGCTATATTTGGATGAAGAGGGTGGAGTAGAGGGAAATACATAACTTAAAGCCTTAAAATAATTTAGATAAGTAAGTTATACATAATTCAACCCAGTACAGTTGCCATGAGTAGGACATTAGCCGTTGAAACCAAACCTAGTTTTGGTATCAAGCAGCAAACATGTTTTTGTTGGAAAGTTTAATAGGAGGCTCTGTGGTTTTTGACTAATTTGTGCTGCAGCCTCAAGTGGTTAATCAAGGGACTGCAGTATTTGGCACTTTTTTTTTTTTTTTTTTGCTGCTTGAGGTATTCATGTCTCCTGTTCAAGCCAAAGCAGGGATATCTGACTCTGTAACAGCCCGATGTGACACAGTGACCATCTTCACAGACCAATTATTGTGTGGTCTGAACCTGGTGCTAGGCACCGTGATGATGTCTGAAAAGAAAAAGAGGAAAAAAAATTAGACTCTTCATAAAATGCAAGCTTGCACTCAAATAACATTAACAGCCAGTTCACTCCTCAGTGTCAGTGCAGGTATATGTGCTGTTACTGTACAGTAAACCTTGCTTTTCAGCATCTGCAATAAAATACACACACAGAAGCCGAGGTTAAATGAGCACAAGTGTGTCTCGTTGACCAGCTGAACTACCAGAAGCTCCCAACTCAATTCTTGCCCCATATTCCACAGTGTCCTGCTGTGAAGATGAACTAGTAAGGCGTCTGGCTGCTCCCGATAAAGTTATTTATTAATGATGGGGGTGAGGAGGGGGGGGCTGCTACATAAGTCTAGATTCTCCTGGGATCTCCTTTCGTTAAGTGAAGTCGCTCATTGAGCCGTGGATTTGTGTCTCGTACAAAGAGTTTGTCGAACAATGCCACAGCAAATATGCCTCATCGAACAAAGTAATCACTGGTGCAAATGTGCTCATGTGTTCATTGAGAACTTCAGAGAGCTGAGATACTTGGCACGAAGTGGTGCTTTGATCACATCGCATGATGGGAGTTGTGACCATACTTTTTTAATGTCTGTTTCCACCTTTGTGCTCCACCACAGTCTCAATAAGGACTCTTGGTGAAATGTAACTAACTACATTTACCCTTGGCTACCGTGGTACTTAAGTATAAACTTGTGGTGGTGAGTCATTCATGCTCATACCACTTCATACAGCTTCTTTAATTTGTTCTTATTTTCAGGTGATTACTCTAATCGAAACATTCTTATTAATATTAAACTTCTTTTCTGTGATATTTTACAAATACATTTCCTTAAATCTGACACACTGGGCCTTAGAGTATATTTTCATGATTATATTTACATACTTTTTCTTGAGGCAATTATCTTAATACTTCATTCCACTTTCAGATCACAATCGGAACTCAATTAAATTGCTGCAGTTAGTGTGAAATTTGTCACAACTGTGAGTTACTGACAAAAAAATCAAGAGCTCTGGGAGATTTCATGCTGCTAAAGCTCCTTTCAGTCTCAGGGTCTAAGTAATACAGTGTGGTCTTCAGGTAGCCAGTGGTTGTTTATTCTGAAACAGGAATATAAAGATCTTTTTTTGCTAAGTTTTATACATGTAACTGCTCTCTATGATGGTTAAGCTACTCTGCATTACACAAGAGTCATTACATGTCAAACTTTGATAATGCATGGTGAGTTTAAGGACCCACCCAGCAGAGTCCCGTGTGACTATCTTGTGCATTTTGCTCATTCATCAAGCTGACACCCATGCACTGTATGTATGCATGTGTAATTAAGTCTGCAGCCTTTAACACCCATCATTCCCTTAAATTTTCTGACCTACATGTACGTATTCACCCTCGGCTGCCTGGTGCTTTCTGATATAAACAGTTCTGGGACTTTTCCATTAGGCTCCTGGATGTTTACAGAGGACACTTGTGAAATTGTGTAATAGTTCAAATGTGAATGTGTGGTGAGGAGGTTATGTAAGTGCATCTCTCACATCTGATTCATGCATTCTCAGATCTGAGCGTGTTTGTGTGTTTGTTCACGAAGGGATGGTACTCTGGAAAAAAAAAATCGTGGACTTGAAACAACTTTCTATGCCCCCCAGCGTATCACCAACATTCAAAGTCTTCGAGAGACACTAGCAAGCGAGTGGGAAGAATATAAGATTGAAAAGTACACACCCACACAGACAAACGCACACAAACACCTGCAAAACTGCCTGAGAGATTTCAGTTTCACTAAGAAGGTCAGAACACAGACGTGCGTGTTGTAGCAATGATTCAGTTCCCCAATGTGGGGAAAAATATTTGCCTTTTAAAACCTTTATGTGGTGGTGCTAATTGCAAATCCAAACATGAACTCTCAGGCTGCTCTCAGTCCAATCATGTTTATTTGGTCAATCTGTTTGCTTTTCAGCATTTTTTCCCCCAAATAGCTTCACATTTGAATAACTGTTTTTCTCATTGAGAAAAGAATAAAGAACAGAGGGAATCACTTCTTATCAAAGTCTTATATTAAGGACCAAACTGAATACTGAGGTTAAAGAGATGTTTTGCTGAGTGGCTTCTTTTGTATAATATCATTACACTTTGATTCTATACTGGCAAGTGAATATCACTTCTCACTGCTTATTATGTGATATTTGTAATGAATCGTGACAGTATTTGGGATTCATAAATGAGCCTAATGCATCCAGCTTTGATGGTTATTTTATGGAAATTAAATCCTACAGACTGTAAGAGTTGGCTTCCTGTTTATGCGACCAAGTAAAGATCTTGGTGACCCCTTTGGAAATGTTTGTTGCAACATGGCACCTTGAGAAGGCAATTTCAGCCAGCCAGCTGGTTGATGGGATGGTGAACTACAGCTAGATAGAAGTTTAAGTGTAAGATAAACTGCCATTTGCTTTGAATTGTCTGAATTGTCGCAGTGATGATTAATTGACAACATTATCGCGTTAACATTGAAATCTATAATAATATTTCAATTCATCACAAAGTTCCTGCAAAAAAACTGACAAAATTTGTGACTGTATTAATTAGCTGATGTTAGAATAAAAACATGCTAAACAGAGATAGTGAACATGGTAAAAATGATTCCTGCTCACATTTAGCATTTCAGCATTTTAGCATTGTTAGTAACAGCATGTTCATTAACATTTAGCTCAAAGTTTTGCTACGCCTGAAGCTCACAGAGTCATTAGCATACGCTGCAGACTCTAAGCGTCATTTAAGGTAAGGCAGTGGCAGAAATGATGTATTTATGGCAGGAGAAAGCTTTGATCGACACTTCCCTTTCGTGACATGTAGAAACCAGAGCACCTGCACCGGCAACCGTTGGCTGTTTGAATCTGATTTAAATCTTCCATCCTTTAAATGGCTCAGCGACATCCTACATCCAGAACAGGGGTCAAACCATACACCTCTGCTCGTCCATTTTGCTGCCAGTCACCCTGCTTGACCCTCACGACGAGGAGGGTATCTCCAGCAGTGCTGGGTCACAATAGTGCAAAGAGCTCCCCACTGGCATCCAGACTCATAACTGTTTAGACTGCACCCTGGTGCATGAATAAAAAATAAATAAATAAATGAATAAATGACAAACAGGCATCAATATTTGACAAGCAGGGATGAGAAAGTGTTAAAAAAAACAATCCTTGTTTCTGTATTTTTCATAATTGTGATGCAGCTCTGTAAATCACTGCTGGCTGTATCTCTGCAGCGATGGATTATCTTTGCCAGCTGAATTAGAAGTGGCGTGGTTTTCTAAGGATGTTTGAAATTATACGGGAGTGAAAGTGCTTATGACGAATGGCAAAATTTATTCAGGAATACATTGTACACTGAATTGCGCCTCTCTGCTTGAGTGGAACAGTTTTTTTCTGAAGGACATGACTACCAGCTTAGGCGAGACATGAACCATTACTGTCCCGGTGGCTGTTCCCTGTTTGCTCACGAACATGTTTTTTTCATGTATGCTTGATTTGTGTGTTTGTGCGTGTGTGTTTCGGTGTGCATGTGTGTGTTTATGAGAGACACAGAGAGAGAGAAAGAAGCTTTTGGATTAAATGACCTGAACACCATCATGCATTTACAGTGAACTGCCAGGTCCCACAGCCTGTGTTGCTGGACATTAAGAGCTCTTTTTACCGTATTTAATTTTATGTGCTCCTGTTTTTGTGTGTGTGTTTGTGTGTGTGCGTGTGTCTGTGTGTCTGTGAGAAAGGGTGAGAAAGAGAACAGAAACTCTGCTGCTGAATAAGACTGTCACAGATGATATAAGAGGGCTGGATGACTTTAAATGGCCCTGAGTAATAATGATACCTTTGTCCACTGACTTGCTGCCTTAAGTAGAGAAAAGAGCAGGACACAATGACTCATGTGAGTTTTGTAATTCGTACACTTTAGTCCACTAAGCAGAGTACCAACAGCTGAAGCACTTAACAATGTATAACTTCTGGGGAAGTAAAGTGGACCTCTAAGTCCAAAAGCAATTGGTCAGTAGCAAAGTCTAAGCCGTTGGTCTAACTGTGAGTGACTTAATAATTAACTGTCTTTCTCCAGAAGTTACATAGTTATATTTTTTTATCATGTGTTATAAACCTACAGAACCCAATTACTCATGTTAATGTCATGTCATTGGCTCAGGTGGCCTCAAGATGTCACTGCAAGTCATTACATACATCATGAAAGACAGGGTGATTAGTCAAGAGTCTGAAACCAGGTTTTGTTGCAGTGTTTGTTGAAATAGAAAAGATATGATTGTGTTGGATCTGCTTGATGTTTAACTTCAGGATGCATGCAAATGAATCTTAGCTGCCTGTTAGATCACCACGTCCATGACTTGTAGGCTAATATCACACACCTAACCCCTCAGATAACATAAGAAACGGGACAATGGAAATTGAAGTGTTTTGTTTACATTTTATTAATGTTTTTCAGAGCAGTTCTGGAGAATCACAGCCTAAACAAACAAGATCTGATCAAACAAGAGTGACTTTATCTGCAACTCAAACACATGTGACAAATAGGTTCATACTAATGGAAAACACTTCACTCCCACTATGTACACAGTTTAATCTCTGCTGACTGAATTTCCATACCTTTTGTGCCTTTTTGTCTTTTGCTATTTAAAACACTCCAGTTCTGCATATTTCTCGTTTTTTGACTCATAAATTTCAGTTTTATCATGCTTGGGTCTAAACTGATACGGATGAGCACAATTCAGAGAGAAAAAGAATTTCTGAAAATTCCACTTATTTTATAGTGTTTTTGTGTTAGCATGGTGTGTGTAATATGACCTACATGAGTAATCTAGCAAGCGTGACTCACTGTACAAACTGTACCATCTACCCAGTGATTCAAAATCACTGGGTAGATGGTGTCTCTGAATCTGCTCTACTGACACTGTGCAGCAGATGGCAGCACCACATTAGTGAAATAAGCATAAATAGACAGGATGGAAGCCATAAAATGTAAAGTAAGTGTAAAAGCGCACTACCCATGACAGTTAAAACAACAATAATAATGACTAATGTGTACATTTTCAGCCATGCTTGTCTTTCAAGGCTGTTCTCTGCCCTTTTCACATTATGAAAAGCAAATATCAGTGATTATGTCTGACGAGTGCAGACTGTTTGTACTGAGCAACCAAAGCTGACCTAAATATGCCCTGGACTGGTGATATATGAATGGTAAATGAAAACAGACTGATCAAACATTTCCTCTGTATTCTGCCATGACAGCAAACTGTTCTTTCAGAGTCATTATATGAACCTGGTGGAAAGCAGACAGACAGATAAGCAAAAACCTTTTGGTAGGACAAAAATGTCAGAAGTTTCTGTACTTCTGCTTTTGAGATCCACTCCTCCACCACTGTGTTATTTTTCCATGCCATTTTCACCACATTTTTTTTGTGATTGTTTTTGTTCCGTATTTCTGCTCTACTTCACATGACCAGGCTTCGTCTCACACAGGTTTTGTCACAGAATCGGACGTCACACTGTCGAGTCTGTTGTGGGTGAACTTGAGTGACACCAATGCATTTTTTTTTTTAAAGAGGAATGAATACACTCACAAGTTCACAAAATCCTTTGTTTTCAATTTCATTAATTCAGTTTGTGTAAAGTCCATTAATTTAATGTGTATGTTGACCTTCTTGAAAGCTTACAGTGACATTTTCAGTCCATAAACAACAAGACGTGCATGTATTTTAAAAGGTCGACGACCACTTCTGATGGCAGCTTTTGGACACATTGACATGGTTTTAAAAATTTTGTTAACATGGTGCTTCAGTATGAAAAAGTCTGGTTAAAGAGGTTGCTTTGACTGAATAAAGGCAAGAACAAGCCCATGGTGTACGTTTTTTTATCAGCCTTTCACAACATACTTTAAAGAAGCCAGAAACAGGTCAGTCAGATAATAGTGGGGGACATCTGAAACAGTACACCTGACTGTCTGCTGGCTCTGAAACACAAGCAAAAATCTGTTTTTACTGCATGAAAAATGGTCTGGCTGAAGTTGAGGCTGACAGGTTTTGCTTTTACAGCAGAGCTCCGCCTCAGACAGAGAGGAAATGGAAAGGCTTTCAGAGGAGGAAGTGAGGCCCCTCAGTGCGTCGGAGAGGAAGGTTCCAGTGGGGGGAAAGAATGCTATTCAAATCAAATCAAAAGCCTGCGTGGTACATAACGTACTGTACATAGCCACACTTGCCCTCAAACGCCCTCCTCTTTCTTTCTCTCACTGTATCGCTGAGGAAAGAAAAAGTGACTGTTGTTTTGCACCTTTTTGCTTCAGCTTCGACCCTGACAGCAGCTGTTGCATGCTGTTGCATGGACTCCGCAAGAAATCCATGAGTTAGATTTGACTTTTTGTGCTTTACATAGTTAATGTTTGAGTGACTGACATCAGAGATTTGTGGAGGACAAGTCCATTTCACCTACATGGACCTTGAACCTTTCAGAGAAGTCAGTGGCACATTTCAGAGTTCAATTTCTCTGGAAGTCAGTATTTTTCACAGATAGAGTTCTGTTTCCATGTTAAAGCAGGAAATGAATCGTACATTTGGGACTTTTAGGAAAAATGCTTATTTGCTGTCCTAGTGAGATTATAAAAGAAGATTGATAAAACTTGCCTGTCTGCATGCTAAATATGATGCTATAGACAGCAGCCTATAACTTAGCGTAGCCCAAAGAAATGAAAACAGAAGGAAACAACAACAAGCCTGGTTTGGTTCAAAATTTTAAAATAATTTAATAAATCCTATGAGCACCTTGTATCTCAATACCACATGCTATCTTATTATTTCAATCCTCACAACAGCAGCCAAGTCACACTCTCATGTTTGCTTTTCTTCCCTGCCACATATTAACTCTCCTTCTCCACATCCTGCCAACTCCTCGAACCGTATGGAAACTCCTTTGGCCACCATTCACCATGACCTGACTCTCCCCGCCTATCTGCACACCTGTTTTGACTAGATTTTAAGTACATACACCAGCATATTTCAGTTAATTCCCTTCCAGATTCTTTATCTTTCTCCTTCCTAAAACACTCTGGTATTGTCTGTCTGCATTCTGCTCGCCTGACTATGAGAAAATGTGAACTTTTACTCTTGTTGGTTTCTGCATCATGTGACTGTCTTCATTAATTTATGTTTGTCTTTCTTTATTTATGGTTAAAAGTATCTTCTGGTTTCCGAGCAACAGGTCCAAACTAAGAAATAGTCCGTTGGATGACCCATGTAAAACAGCAGTTAGCTGTTTTTATTTTCAAAGTGCCAAGCTAAGTCAGCCAGCTGCTGGTGGTAGCCTTATATTTAGTGTTCGAGAATGGGAGTGGTATCCATCTTCTCAACCAACTCTGGGCAAAAATTGAAGAAATGTCAAACTTTTCCCTGATGGTTTGTTCTGGCAATAAGGCACCAGGTATAAACGGAGCCAGTGGAAACCAATCAATTATTCCTCCAGCCCTGGCCTCTGCATTTGTTACCATGTCAGAAGGATCAGTCATCTAATGTTGTTTACATCACATCCTGACCGTCGTTTTCTTAATGCAGCCAATATGCATCAGCTCAGACAGACCTTTTTTTACCTTTCCACTCATCAACAGTCCAAAGATAGTTTCTCAGCCCACTACAAACACCCTACTTTGTCCACTATAGGCAAGAGAGCTAGCATGTCATGGTTTCTTTCTATGGCCTGAGTGCAGATGTTTTGATGCGGTTTCCGTGGTCCAACGACTCTGCACTTTCAGCAGTGCTCACCCCCTCCCGCAGCACCTCCTCAGACCACACTTCAAGATCAGTTTTGGTGCACAGTTTGCATGCAGAGCTAGAGTGGAAATGGCTAACGGAAGGGAAGAGCCCACCTCTTCTTCAAGGTCAATGTCTTTGTTTTTTTTTAAGTTCAGTGTTTATAAACTATGGAAAACCACCTATAACCCCCGACACAATACAAGAGTCACACGTGGCTGCTTGTGTGAAACCACAGGGTTTCTTTGGCAATGGATGAATTTGTGCAACACTTACACGTCAAACCGATGGATTCATAAGAGGATGTTTAGGGGCTTTACTTTGAGTCAATGCACCTAAACCTACAAACGGTCACAGTCCAATGTGACACCTATAAAATGAATGGCCACCTTGTGATATTCTGAATGTGAGTGAATGCATCTGTCACTGTGCAGCCACCAGAGCACTGTAGGTGTGAGAGTGGGCGGGTAGCAGTCTTAAAACAGAGAGATGAGGTATGCTTTCCGATTTTGTTCCGTATCTGTCTCTCTTTTTTCTACACAAATACTCCTGATGTATTTTCTCTGGACCAGTCATTCTTGCAAATATGTAATGTAACATTAACTTTATCACCATGGCAAAAATAATATTTAGTAATAAGGAACACCGGTTATAATTCATCACAAATAACTAAATTTTCCAAGCTTTCTCAATATCGCATTCCTTTCTAGACAGCAGGGGTTTTGCAGCGTTACATCACAAGGAAGAAGCCCCGCTGAACAAATGGAGAGCAGATGTTTTTTAAAGTGTGTTTGCTTCAGTTAAAAAACAAATTATAAGTGAAAGTGAGCGGAAGTTTGTCTTTTAACAGTTGAGGACAGAATATGTAACAAAAAATAATTTCCTTTACAGGCGCCTCACTTTGCTTCATTGCACGTGTGAAAAATGTGCTGCAAACAGTCGGCTGTGAATATGAGACACACTATTCAGAGTGAAACAATCGACTCACACTTCCTCTGCACTTAGTAAAATTTTCACTGCAGAAATGACTGCACACTTTCACACCTTGCCCAAACACATCTGTAGGGCTAACAGACAACACTCAGACTTTGCACCCCTCTACTTACTTACACATTTATGGGTTTTATGTGTCTGAAGTAATTTTTTTGGTGCTTCCCCCATGATCAAATAAATGATCAGCTAATTAAATGGTCCTGTTAAAAAGCTGCCAAACTTTAATTCAGTTGACACTGCAGTCCTCTTAGTGTTGAATATGCATATTTTTCCTTATAAATTATCTTTGCTTTGCTTCCTCTGCTCTACAAAGTGCGATTGCGGTTGATCTATACGTCAGCAATCATGAAATTTGTCATTTTTGTGCTTCCTTCCTCTTCTCTGCAAAGGGCAGCTGTGCTTGATCTATATGTCAGCAACCATGAAATGTGTCATTTTTGTGCTGCCATGATACCTATACTGGACTCTGGCCTTTTACATTCATCAAGGAAGCAATTGGCGACCAATAGACCAATCCATGGCCTTATCAGCCAACAAGGGTCAACAGCTTTACACTACAAGCTAATTTTATAATACTTGCGATGACTTGATTTGTCCGTACAAGTATTTTAAAACAAATACAATAACGTTGCTACAGTGTGAAATTGCAGAAATAAATTCAATTTCTGTACCTGGCATCTCTTAACGGATGCCTCCTTAGCTGTACGAAAAAAAACAAAAATCAAACTCAGTCTCCTGTTTAACACAACCTGTTTCACTGTAAAATTTTGAAGCACAAAGGGGGCATTTTAATGTTCACCTAAAATGTACCGAGGGTGGGGGGGTGGTTAGTGTTTTAGAGTTGTACTTTGGCTGCTTGCTACACACCAAGTAAGAAGGGACAACATTGTATTTGTGTGTACACATTCACCCCACCCTGGTAAATAATCAACAGCCATAACTGCCTCAAGGGTGTTATTAAGTTGCAATGGTTTTAAGCTGATTCCTTGTAAGGGAGGGGGCCGAGCTCAAAGTATCATCGCTTGTTTAAAAAAAACCCATACTCATTTTCATACTACCACACTTATCATATCTTTCCATTTTGACTGCATGAAGCTGAATTACTTAGAATCCAAAAATTTGAACTTTTGATTTTAGTTTTGTGGTAGATAAAATTATATGTGGGTTAAAAAAGACTCAATCGATAGCCCTCTTGTTAGAATCTACAAACTAATTGTTGTAAATGGAGGTTCTTCAGACACTTTCTGACAATTGACTTTTACCATCATAAAACACTTTCGCAGGGACTGAATAAAACAATAAATCTTTGAGCTCAACCCACGCTAAAGCCTACACATGCACACCCACACATGTGTGCACTAAGCTAATGTGAGCCAAAACTTACTTTATATACATACTCGGTATAACAGAACATATACAAGAACTTACGGACATACAGAACATCTAGTACTTTAAGATAAACGCATTTACTCACTTTAGCTTTTACATTAAAACATATATACAATATCAAATGGTAAAGTGGACTCACAGGAGCTTACCTAAACCATTAACTAATGTACACTCAGAGGAATGTAAGTGGTGAATCTGCTGACCCACTAAAACACAACCACTTGTATTCACATGGTCTCATAAGCATCCAGACTTGACGAGAAAGTGTGTCTGGGTCAACAGAGAAATCATGTTCAAAGCCTTAATATGTCTGTCTGTGTCTGCATGTACTCAGGGCCGAGTGCCACCATCAACTCTAATTCATTTTACTGAGTTATGATAATACTTTAAGTGACAGCATCAAATTAAATGTCGATTCTTAACAAATAAGGGTGAGGAAAGGTGGGATGTTTAATTAAAAAATGGCTATTGTTGCTATTGCACAATGAAAAACTGTAAAAAAAAAAAAAACAAAAAACACTTGCACATCCACTTGTGACCATAATGTTGTAAACAAGAGACGGGATCCCTCGAAACTTGAAACTGGTCCTTCCTCAAACAGAGGATTACCATGTTGACTGTTATTCATTTTACTTTATGTTGAGTCTCTATTTTTTTCTCAACTTTGCTCTTAAAACGGAGCCAACTTCTCAAAAACAAAACAAACAAAAAAACCCTGGTAATGACCTTAAATGTAACTTCCTGGTGTTTAAGTTTCAGGTCATGATTGATATCGCTTCCCTCACACAGTCGGGGATTTGAGACTTATCCCAGTGAGTGGTTATCACTCTCTGGGATGTTGCCAGAAGTGCTACGTGCTTGATAGTGCCCCCCCCCCCAACTCATGAGTACAACAGCAGTTTCCGGCCTACAGCGTGTGATTCAGTTTTTGGCCAGACTCCATGTTTTAAACAAATCATTAACCTCAATGTGTCAGACTCCTACAGGAAAATGACGGACAACTTTACTTGTTTCTTTCTTAGAGTCCAAAATACTATTTCACATAGAGTATGTTTCAACACATTTAGCTATAAAATGAATATAACATCAACATTCAAAACACTACGCATGAAAAAAATTAACAAACTGACCAGGTTTTACTTTATCCTTCTGCTTTGAGGAATAACTGAAAATCAGTACCTGATACATGAAACTTTGTTTATGCTGTTGATGTTTTTTTTAATTATTATTTTCTGGCAGTAAATTTCTTTTGTAGTCAACGGTCAATCTGGTTCTAACTGGTTGGACTTAAATCCAGTTTCCTAGTTCAGCTTTTCTGTCTAAAAGAGGATGCACACAACCCAGAGTTTGATTAACACACACATGTAACGCCACATACACACTTAGAAACCTGTAAAACACATATTGAAACAAAATCAGAAGAAGAGACTGTTTCTATATTAAAGTCATTATTGCTATTACCAAAGTAGTCCTGTAGATGTAATCCCTTGTGCTTGTACGTTTTTATTCTTAAGTTAACAAACACACACATATGTACACACACAAGCACACATAAATACACTCTAACATCCACAACGTGACCCTGACCAAGAGCTAAAAATGACTATAACCAAGAGGAAGTTAACCTTTAAAAATAATTCCATTACAATAGTTCTGCAATTTGATTTAAAGACTGCACTTTGCACAGTCGCACATATTTGATGACCAGATTTACTTATATATATTAAAAAAAAAAAAAAACCTGAGGAAGCTCCTGCTTTTTCAAACTTTCATAAGCAGTAGTTGCTCCCTGGACAAAGCGCCGACAGACCAAAGTCTGTTTGCTGTCCGTCACGGCTGAGGGCCACATGGGTGAACTTTTTGAAGCAGTGAAGGGAATTTATTGCACAGCAGTTTTGTATTAATGGCTGACAGTTACTGTCAAACATCTAATGTATCACAGCTGGGAAAAATAAAATGCAGCCGACATTTGATCTGCGGCATACAGTTCACATCACACGGCAGTTTGTAATAATAGAAAATAAAAGCTCATATAAATCTAAACTATTAGAGTTTACTATTAGAGTAAACTAATGGAGAGACTATTAGAGTTTACCCCGAAGTCAAGAAAAACACACATTTTCTGATCTGACACTCAACATTTGTTATTCAACCTATGAAACTTGACTTTTGAATCAGTTAATTATAAACTTTACAGGCGGAATATATCTGCTCTAAAAATGTGACTCCCAGAGTTATATTTCCATTTTTGAAGGATAATTATCATCCAGAGTTAAAGGAAGGATGTAGGCCTGTAAAAGATTAATCCAGATTTAGGGAAACATCTTAATTTAAGTGAAAAAAGGACTCTGTTAGGATCAAAGGAATGTCTTCGAAATGGTGAAAGTGATAAACCTGTTAAGGTTAGCTTTCACTGAAAGCCAACATTTACAGGAAATGAGCGTCTGTCTTTTCCGTGTTTCGACCTCCTACGTATAATAATGTCACCTGACTTCCTCCTCTGCCCCTTTGTAATAACAATAATAATTCAAAGGGGCCTGGATGTACTAAATCAGCATTTCTGTTAACGTCAACCTATCACTAATTGTGGCTTTTACCATTTGAGCTTTTTACTATAACTGAGGGCACCATTGTCATCGATTTTATTTACAATTTGTTGCCTAAAGCTCATAAAAAATGAAGCAAAAGCCAAAGAAACTGTAACTGCTGCAAACTGTCAGCTGTTAAGTGTTGCGCTCACATACTGCTGTATGTACTGAAGTTCATTTGAATGCTGACTTTTTATCTTAGAAAAAAGGGAATACACTGCATAAATTGTGTTTGTGAATGTTGAAGCAGATCTAAGCCAAACAATCAAGGGTGTTATTTGTAATTTTCAATTCTGGAAAATATATAACCAAGTATTACCAAAGCTTATTTAAACAATATCACAGGCAGAATTATCACATGACATCAGAGAGATGGATTAAGAGTCTGGTGTCGAATTAGCGCGTTCATTGTTTCCACTATGGAAAAACAGCTCTCCTACTCACTTCACACAGGAAAACACAGGATCATTATGAATGAACTTTACTGTGCTTTGTATTGTCCTAATCAGTAGTAATCCATGTGATACAAGAAGTCCCGTCAGCTTTTCCATCTCCATACAGTCATGTGGGTCAGGTGATGACATCAGCGTGCAGGAATCTTAGAGTAACGTTTCACAATGTACACAAAAAAACACATCGACTGCCGACTGCTTTATTTCCTCCTGTGACACATCAGCGTGTTTTGATTTTGATCCAAGTCAGTGTACCTTCCCTCTGGCTTTCTACCAGATGGCTTCACTTATACACACCCTTGGTAGGTGTACTAATAAAAGCGGAGCCTGTACTGTCAGGTGAGAGTCAGCTGTGCTTACCGACGGTGTGATTACGTGTGTGATGTGTGGAAGTTTTACCCTCAGGGTAAGCTTACAGGGTTCGAAATGCCTCATCCTCCCCTCTGTCTCAGGAGGTTTTTTTTTGTCCCTGACAAACTAAAGAAAAGGCTTGGCAAATTTATTTTTGATCAATGACTTTGTTCTGTAACATCAGTTTTATTGAGTCTGATCCAAACAGACTTGCAGCTATGGTAAATTTAAAAGGATATGATAGATTTTAGATTGCCTAGATTATAATAGCTGCTCCGCTTCAGACCAGGTAAAAGAACAGCTTTTGAAAGGCCTCCCAAGGCAGCTAAACATGGCATAAGAAAACAAATTTGACCAGTTTTCTGTACCCACTGAAAGAAGTATTTACACTTAAACACTTCAGTGTAAACTTTACTTATTGTGTTTTCTTGTTTTTATTTTTTGGTGTGTTTTTTGTGTGGTTTGTTTTTTTTTAAACAGAGGTGTATTCATCCTAGTAATATAAAAACATACACTAGCACATGTTGCACATACTTTATCAAGTAATATCCTAAAAAATTACAAAGTTGATATTGAACTTAAATGATGACTTATATTTGTGCACTCATTACTCAACTCTGTCAGCATTTCACACATTCACACATACTCTCTGGTGTGGCACGTAGAGATCGTTTCTTTTTCTTTTTTGTCTAAGAGTGTTTTCTTTGTGAGGTCAGAATAAGGTCACATTTAGGACTCATAGCCATGGGACACAAGATGCATACAGCTCCATGACGCTGTGTCTCAGACTCGACTTTGTTCCGTCTTCCACGCAACTTCAATCAAGACTACACACAAAGCATATACTCAGCACTCGCGCACTCACATCTCAGACCAAACCTGATACAGCTGTCACAGTCTTTTCTCATTTTCTGAAAAACATGTAGCCATAAAATGTCTGCTTTTTGTACTAACCGGGCCATTGTTACACTTTATTTATTTATATAAAATATTTTACTTTTGTTAACAACAATCACCACCACATGTAACATTTTAGGATGATGGTAAACAACAAAAATGCAACGTGACAGTAGCTAAGTATAGAAGAGACAGAAAATGGGCAAACTGACTCAGTTGTGTCTGACTAAAGTTTGCTAACATAAGCTAACATCAGCATTTGTAGGCCATGGCAGCAAAACTTTAGAGTGTGTCACTTTAGCAAGAGTAATACAGTTTCAATTTGTACGGGGAAAAAAAACGAGTCAGTTCTTTCAAAAGTCATGTAGTCTCACTTTAGGTACACCTATGTGTGAACGTATGTGATTGTCAGCCACATACGTCGACGGTTATCACTTTGAAGTTACATGTTAGCCTTTGATTTACGTAGATGGGAGGATGGTGGGAAAAAAAGATCGTAATTAACACCCCTTAAGCTCTTTGTTACATTGCATTAGTGTTTTTTTTGTCTGTTTGTTTTTGTCTCAAGGTGGAATGTGTCTGATGTAATATGCAAGTTTTTGAAAAACGGGTGCAGGGGGTACGGGAAATGTCGCAGTATGACACAGACCACTGATGAAAAACTGCTGTTTACGGAAACACATAAACAGTAAGTGTTACATTACATGGGAAGCTAAAGAGTCCCATGTGATGAAGACTCAAATCAAGAGATTGTGGTCATGAGTCACTGAGGTCTACTCTTTGATTATACCTGTGCTTATCATGTGACCTTGTGTCACTGTGGTTTAGCACTGCAGAAACACACACACTGGCTCTCTGTAGCATCATAGTAAGGTGGGGAAATGAAGAGTAAGCTGGTGGGAAACAAAGTTTATTATCAAGGCTGGAAACTTTGCTGTAATTTCCTGTTTTGTTTTGTTTTGTTTTGTTTTGTTTTGTTTTGTTTTTTTTTTTATTTCAAAATGAAATAAAAGGGCTCTCAATGAGCATCTGTTCCAAGATGGCATATAGCTGTTCTGGTATGTAAAAAGAAAGCCAAGTGGGAAAATCTCAGCATTTGATGCCTTAATCACTGAATCACTGGTCTCAGGGGCGTTGAAAGCTGCCTCTTCCACCCTGCATGTCATGAACAAGTCATCACAAACTGAACATACAAATGAATTTCCGGTTCAGAAGGAACAGCAACTAGCATTTACTTTTATAGTCTGACTCGTTTAAACATGTTTGCTTTACATAACATACAAACACACTGTTGTATACTTTTGTATATTTTTATTGTTTATTGCAGTTCGGAGAGGATAATGATGTTACAACTTAGGCACCATTTTATGGTATCATATTATGTATCATTCGATATCACAAACTACGAAAAACAAACAAACCAACAAACAAAAACTAAGAAAGGGTTAATAATGTCAAACATAAAATATAAAGAAAAATAAAAACAATAAGATTATGTAAAAACAATAAGATTATGTTGTATTTACTTTAATCACTAATTCCATTCCATTGGAATTAATTCCATTCCATTCCATAATTCCATTCCATTCCATTAGAGAGTGTTCGATTCATCCAATCCTCTTTTTCCAATCCAAAATCCAAAATCCAATTTTCTAAACAATTTTTACTGTTTAAAGTACGGCACAGTTTAGTTTGATCTAGAAGTAGACTGTATAATTAGTGTAGTACAGCACAACACAGCACAGTTTAGTTCGGGGAAGCCTGTTCTGGTTGAGTAAATTATGGAGTAACACAATTATGTTAAGTTTAAAAAAGTATAGTTTGATTAATGAAGTATCGATAAGAATATTAAGATAGTGTGATAGTAAGGGAGAGGAGTATTTTAAACTACTTTCAAAACTCATTTTATGGACTTCACACTTGGTCACTTGTGTTTGCACTTGGTCAAAACCAAAGAAAGCGCAGTGTTGAGTGTAGAGAGGATTGGATAAGTTTTACAGAGAGCTAACGAGGGAAACATTTTTATCTTTTTTTGATCTTATCTGAGTATCTGTTAGCAGGAATAAACGCGCCATAAAGGTGTACCCTAATCTGAATTTTTGAAAAACTTTGAGAGAACAGTTGCTGCAGTGGGACAGAGAGGCTGGCGAGGACTTGTTTTATTTATACAGAGATTTTTAGTGGACTGGTTATAATATAAACTCAGATTGTTCAATCAAAGAATATAAACCAAGAGCAAACTGTTGGAGACTTTGCTGTTCACAGGACACACAGAATGACTTGACATGAATTTCAGAATTAATAATTAACTAATATGAAACCAGCCTGATGCTTTGAAGTCCCAACACACCCACTTCCACACTTCCCATAATGCAGGTACAGAGAGACATAAATGCATTGTTTGAAAAGCTACTGGCGCAGACTAATAAAGGACAACAGATGGGCCTCCTCTGTTATACATTATTACTAATGCTCAGTCTGTCACATTAGAATTAGACTTCAAAGTGAGTGTCACCACAGAGTAATTATTATAGAAATAACATCATGTCTGTGTGTGAATGTAATTGTACAAGTTGGAATCTCATACAGTAATAACAATGATCAGGGAAACTAAATTAGAGACTTGTGTATGTTAGATTATGACTACAAACTCCTGAGCAGAAGTTAGAGTCTGTTTGCATTCTGTGATTAAAACTAAAGATCAAAATTCATTACAGGATCTTTTAGGCTCTCAAGTATTTTTTAAAGTAAAATAATGCGTTCATCATTGTAGATTGACATTCTATTGTAGAATGTTGGTACGGTACATTGTCTGTTTTCATTTACGTCATCTTGAACCCTCTGTGATCAAATCAACCAGAACGGCAAAAAGAGAGATCAGAGCCAGCGGGTTAAGAAGTTCAAACCAGGACACACTCGACAGATTTACTTCATGAAGAGACAAGAAAAGGGTTGTTTATTAACAAACTACTGATTCATCACATATACAATATTTGATTCATGATATGCAGTGTTAAACAATATTTGAACAATAATTGAAGACAGTACACAAAAGTTTATATATGAGACTGATTTATATTCCAGAGGTTGTTTTGAGCTGTGAACAGTTGTGGACAGCCTGGCTGATTCAGTGATAATAAGTGAAGGTTAATGACATCATCTCAGTAATAAGCTGTCCCAGTCTTTTAAAGTAAAAAAGTACACAATGGTGAAATTAAACGTGAGAAAGTAAATGCATTTTAGCATCCCAAACTTAGCGGATGTTACTGGAAATTGGTCATGGTATTAGTGGATTGAAATATTACAATTAAATATAAATTTATTTTCTTAATTAAAACTGAAGAGGGTCTATTTCTGCTATAAAGGTCTGTTAGATAGCAAGATAGCAAAACTTAATTATTATAATTATTACTATTGTCATCGGATTTTTTTAACAGCAGACATCATTGTCTTTTTTAAAAAAGTACCTCAAGCCTTTTATATTTTATATTTTAACTCAATATACATTTATTGCATTAATGTTAAAGTGGTTTTTCTCGAATACATGTTTTTGTGGATCAATCTGCTTAATATTTTCTCAATGTATTGACTTTTTTTTTTTAACTTGTGAATATCTTAAAAATAGTGAGAATGTGTCAAAGAAGTTTAAGTCACCTGGTAGTTAAATAAATTATTAGATATTTAAATACATCATATATTTAGATTTATTTACATAAAGTTATTACTCTTTTTACATCTTGAAAGGTAAGGAAAACATTTATTGCCATCCAAGACAACAGAAGATGAGTGTACATTTGTCCACAAAGAGATTTAGGTGTGGACATGACGGCCAAGAGGAAAGTTTTAAATCACTTTTTACTTTTACTTTATGGACGCAGTCTTGACGCAGTACATTTGACGCAGTTTTACTTCTTTCGACACAGATAACAGTGACTATTTCCACGCACTGTACACATTCACATGCTCGCCCACTTTTTTCCTGTGAATCATGCAATTCTCTTTGTGTGCTTATGACATAATGATAAAGCATCAATTCCCGTCATTTCAGGTTTGGAGCAATCATGTAGTCACAATACTTTTTTTCTCCATATCGTAGATTAGTGCAATAGCATGTTGTCCTCATATTGTGAAGAATTTTCCATGTTAAAATGAAGTTTTTCCCAGTTCAACTTTCATAAGGTTTTAAATACTCATAATGCCAAACGGAGTGAGCTGCATCCATGTAGATGATCATGGTATGTTTAAAGTTAACACATAGAGTAGGGTAGAAAATAATAAATTCTATAAACTGATCTAACTTGGTAACATAGTTGGTAGACTGATGGGCAATACTTCTGAATGTTGTATGATTGTTTCCCTTTTCCCAAGAGCTCATCAGCTGAAAAAGGGAACAAAAAAACAGAGCAAACAAACATTGAAACAAACTCTCAAGGACAAGAATCGGTGGTGAAGATAAATACTTAGAAGAAGGAATGAACTGAAAAAACTTGTGAAACAGATTCGCAGTAACTTTCTGTTAAATTCCAACAAGCACTTTTTTTCAAACTGTTTACCGAAAAAAAAATCTTTATTGTTGGTTTCTGCTGCTGATACAGAGGAGTGCTAGTCTTTGTGACGTGAAACTTGAAAAATCTCTTGAGAAAAATGAAAAAGAATATAAGATATACAGGCTGAGGAAGCCAACAATGGTCACAAGATCAAGAAAGTAAAATACAAAATTTCACAAAGCAGACAAATGTGTAGATGTCTCTATTTAGCCTGTACTGATTTTTAGGAAAAGGCCTACATTTTCAGAAGTGATGGGTTTTTTTTAGGTCACTTTTAATTCTACTTCACTACATTTTAGACTGTTTTATTTAGATTTCTATTTCTTTGAGAGTTTTGGTTTCAGTTAATTTTACAGATTTTACAGGAAGCAAAATCTGCAGCCATCTCAGACATTTTAATTGATAACATTGGCTTAACATTATTTTTCACATTAAAAGCAGTCTCATTTGAAACCTCTGTCATGCTTCAGATGTTGTTGAGCTGTTAGTAGTTCCATCTGAGACATTTTGCCTCTTTTTTTCTTAATGGTTTTGATTTAAAATGAATGTTTAAGGCTCAAGTTCAGCAAAGTTTTTTATAGATTTTTTATAGCAAATAAAAGACAAAGGACAAAAACTGAGCACATTTTTATGTTGAGGTAGTTTATGGTCATGACCCTCCAGGTTTAACTTGTCCCCCATTAGAGGGGGCTTACCCCAAGGTTGGCTAAAATACCAAACTTAATTTAAAGTAGTTATTGCTGGCCCCCTTTTGATATTTTACATAATTAAAACAATGCTCAGACACTGATGCATCGTATTAACAACTTAATACACACAGAAACACATACATACATATTGAATATTGAAATTTTTTGAGTATTTTTACAGTGTCACATTGGTGCTTTCACTTACTTAATTAAATGCACTAAATTGTTCTTCCATCATATTGGTGTAATGATACTCAAGCTCATTATAAGTGAACATAAGAGGGGTGGTTTGCAGTAATTTGTACATTTAAATGCTTTAGTCTGTAAAAAAAAAAAGTCAGGTAAGTTCAAGCTTACATTGACAGTTGTGAGAAATAGCACATTCCTATGAGCCTGTCAAGCACAAGCATGAAGGGTCCCAGCTGCTGTCCTCATGCTGTGCTCTCAGCTCTGCTCAAACCCACATAGCACACATTCCTCACTGACTCACCAAACACGTGTGTGTGTGTGTGTGTGTTCTTCCCTCTACCTCTTTCAGTCTACTCATCGTCCCTCAGTCACTCACACAGCATCAACCTGCATGTGTGTTTGGGTATGACTTGAGCTGCCTTTCCACTGCATGGTACAACTCAGCTCTACTTGCGTTTGTTTTTCTTGACTCGTTTTTCCGCTGCAGATAGCATTTTGTCAATGTGGGCAGGATTTCAGCTGAAAGCTCAACTCGACCCCCCCTTTCACTTGGAAAACAACACAGGAGCTTCAGTTTGGTCTTGAGAGGCTTCAGCCTTTATTCACTGACATACTGTAATCTACACTCTGCATTTAGTGCTAAACTGATAGCTTCACCGCTAATTGCTTGTATTTACCGTCACTCTCTGGCATTTATTTTTTTCTCACTCAACCACACACTCCCTATATGCACACAAATGAGCAATGCAACTTTTATAACTGAGTATACTGCAGGAATGGCAGTGTCACATTTTAGTATCAGCTCAGCTTATTTATCTGGAAGAGGAGAGTACAAAAAAAAGCAGTGGAAGTTTCTGTGGCTACTTAATTTTTAATTTTTAATTTTTTTTGCAGTCTATGGTCTGCAGTGTTTTACCTTTACCAGCTTAGCTGCACTCAGATTGCTTCAGCTTGACTGAGATGATACAAAAATAAAGGCACCAGTTGCCAGGTATCGTCCTTAATGGAAAAAGGAAAAAGAGAGAGTATAAAAGTAGATTTGAGCTGAGTCTTACCATTCAGAAAAAAAACATGATTTTGAGGTCAGTGGTTGATTACAGGTTAGGGGTCAAGGGTCAGGAAAGCAGTGTTTTATTCTCAAAGACATGTATATGAGTTTATGGTTTAGTTAGTCTATTAAATTTTCCCAAAAGTGACCTAAGTGAGTATGCGTGTGTGTATTTGTGTGTGTGTGTGGGTGGGTGTGTGTGTGCGTGTGTGTGTGTCTGTGTGTCTGTGTGTGTTATCTGTCGTAAAAATAAGTCTATGACTCACAGTCCATTATATAACATGGCCGAGCACTACTTAAACTGCCCGTCACAACACTAACACCACCCAGTCTGTTAAGAAGTGCCACCATATTAAGAGCTTAAGTTCATGCTCCATCGAGAACCATGTTGTTGTTTTTGTTTTTGTTTTTGTGAGTTGTGTGTAACTTTAAACAGAGCATTAAATCATTTTTTGCCTCTTTGTTCGAACACACAAGCCTGCATGGAGATAAAAGGATTGTTTTTGCGCTGCATGCCTGCATACACAAACACATGCTGGTGCCTGCATCATTTCCTGCCACAAACTGAAAACAGGTTTCACCTGCTGATGTCAGAAGACCTCGCCTCTTTCAAACTTAAGCAATGCCATACCACACCCAAGAACTCACCTCCAGGTTTCTCACACACACACACACACACAAAGACAAATGCATGCTCGCAATTTGTGGTATATGAATGTGTTGTAGGGTGTTGATTGATTTCATCCATGTGGTTTCTCTATGGTAATTACTCCTGCACACAGTTATTAGGTACTTTTTTTATTGTGTCGGCATATGTGCTGTTCATTCCTCAACTCTGCTAAGTCCTTTAATACATCAATAATTAACAGAACTGTCACTGTAAATATCAGGGTTTGACTTCTTGGTCCAAAGGTTGTCAAAGGCATGGGTGTGTTTTACAGTGTCTGGGTGTGTGGGTGTGTGAGTGTGTGTGAGAGTGTGCTTGAGTAGCAGTTTTTCTGTAAATGACACCATGTGTGAGAGCGTCGAAGTCACAGAATTCTGACCCAGTTAGCATCACAAAGAAGGTGTTGGCACTTTTAATGCCTTGATGAAAGATTGAAGTCAAAAAGAGACCTGGATTTAGTCTTGGGATTACTAATACAAATCTGTTTGCCAGGCAGGGCTGTTGACCACATGTTGCTCCCCTTTCTCAACAAATGCAGTTTGCTTGCAGAGTTTTAAGAGCTCCATAACAAATCCACAAGACCAGATGGAGAATGCAGCACTTGCCCTAAACCACATAGTTCTTGAGAAATAAAAATCCGATGCTTCAGCGTCTCTCTGTACACTGGAAGTAAACTGGAAGTCTGTAACTTTCCACATGATCAATCAACACAATCATGACAGAGCATGTGTTGTATTTGTGGAGCTGAAATGTAGTTAAACTGCTGCTGTCACTGTCACATGAAAGGTGTGACCTGGCAAACCAGATCAGCATTTTTTTAGGAACACATCACCTGTGTGTTTATTGTTTGGATTTACAGGTAAAGTAAAACACATGGATACAAAGAGGAAGTCTATTTGCATTTGAATTGTGAAACATTTAAGGCCACAGTAATTTTCTGCTAAAGTTTAATAAGACCATTTCATCCTATCGGATACTGTTAAATGTTCATTGTTAAAAACAGAAAAACTCGCATTAGCTCTGTGTGCACAATAAGCTTTAAATGGGTTTTAATGAGGAGGCACTTAAATAACATAAACATGGAAAATACTATTTTGGGATGTAAAGAACAATAATTATTGTTCAGCTTGACTGCCACAATTGCCAGTGAGCCACATTTAAGCCCTATAAAGCCACATAAACACTACAAAATATCGCATTTACTCATCATTTGCAGAACCACTGAGGCATTTGTGTGTTCCAAAGAAGCCACTGCTGTTCTGTGAACCTGCGTGCCAAAGCATTTTGGAGAATGGACTGTCTCCAATGTAATTTGAATATGAGGCCTTTAAAATTTAGACACTATTTGGGAGCAGATGTTCTCATTAAAAGAGCGATGGGTAACATATGGTCAGAATTTCTGTTTAAAACACTGAAAACAGAAACTAGTATCATTAACAGAGAGAGAAAAAGTAGCAACTCTAATGAAATACAAACAACATCTTTGCGTTAGGCAGCAAAGATATATATACCAAAGTTAGCATGCTAACTAGCTAGACTTTACCTGGCCTGTCTTGCCTAAAAATCTCATTATTTAAACAAAAAAGAAGCTAAAAATGATCAAAGTATCTCTGATGTGTTCCAAATAAACCCTTACTCACTGAGGCAGATGTGAAAATCCCAGCTTGAGAATCCGAACCGTCCTCTTATTCCTTTCCCACCTCACACGTCTTTTGTTCCCACTTATTTGTGTCTCAGTAGAGCCAAGAATTAGATAATCCTATTAACACACACACATAAGTGATAATGATCAGATAATAGGATTACTAACTATAAGGCTAACTAAGCTAACAGGCTAACCGTAGCTATAGAGTAAAGTGAGCAGCAGTGAGCTCTTTATCTAGTGACTCGTTGCCTCAGATCAGTTTACACATTGCACCTTTAAATGTGGCTGCACAGCAATCGTCCCTAAATATGTTTTCCTCCTTTCTGATTTGCAAAGAGGATCAGGAATGTGACATATGAACATAATCTTGTCATTTTACCATCCATGTGAAAAAAAGCACACATATACACACCATCACACCACCACTGTCATGTCACATCTTTACACCTTCATACTGTTTCACACACTTTACAAGTGAGTCTTTCAAATTTGAAGTGAGCAGCATAAGTGGTGTGTGTATGTGTGGGAGAGACTGTGTGTAGCTGAGGTCTCTCTGTGTGTATGTGTGTAGGTGTGTACCTATGTGTGTGTCAATAGTGGTGTAGTGGGAAATACAAAGTGTATGTGAGAGAGAGGAAGAGAGATGAGGGACTGGACAGAGGAGGCTCAGTCTCTCTCTGTATTCTCTTTCCAAGGTGGCCCTGTGTTAGTGAATTATTTACTTAGTCCACCTATTTACATTTGATTTAGTCAAAAAATATTATGTAAAAAGAGTAAATAGATATCACAGTGTGCCTCTATAACTCCCTTTCACATAAATGTGCGTTGTGTGTCTACTCAAATTTTCAACTTTAACAGTTAAGTTGTGAAATAAATAACAAATACCGATGAAAAGTAGAATTATTCTAAATTATTTTCACATTAAAATACAGCCAATCATACTTGTACCACAGCCAGTGACAAAAAACTATAACATACCTGTCAAATCCCTAACGTGGCGCCTACCTTCAATTTTCGCCATCACATCATGTGACCGTGAACTCATCTGGACTTTCATTCACCATCAGTTGAAACAGTGTGAATCAGTGTTACAGCTGCTCCTGGGTTATCAAGTTTATCCTTATCATATCTCATTGGTTACTTCTATCTGTTGAACAATGTTTTCAACAGTAGCAATATTAAGCAATTCTTCCTGGTCTTTGTTAATTATCAACTGGTGACTGCCAGGAACAGAAAGTTAGCTTAGTCAACTCAGAGAAAGAAAAAAATAAATAAATTCCCTAATTAGTCTTTGTGTTTCATAAGAATCGTAGCTAAGACACATGTGTGAAACTCGCCTCTTTTCCGTCATTTAGATCTCTCCCTCTTTGTCCGTGTGTGTGGTGTTCCTGCAGAGTGTAGCCAGAAACATACTTTTCCTTTTAAAGAAACAGTCAGCAGGGACACAGAGTTAGACAGAAAGCGCAGGACAGAATACTTCCATGGCAAACAGATGTAAAGCTAGAGCCAATACCAGGGAATAAGGCCTAGAGACATGGAGGTGTAATCAGCCGGGCCTGGCATGCAGTCAAGCAGGACAGACAGATAACAGCAGATAGTGGCATAACATCAAAGAAGCAGACGGAGTAGTGACGTAGAAGATGATGATTGTTACACTCTAAATATTCTCACTGGTGTTGGTGAAACAATATGAGAAAGAAATCTGGTGTCACATTAAAACATTTTCTTGTTATGTAACATGGAAATTGCCAGCTAGAAATATAGAATTTAGCTGTGTTTGTCTTGTTTGGTTTTCTGCTTGTTGAAGACCTCACATCTTCAGAGTGCTACTGTAACCTTCAGGAACTTACAATCTAAAATCCAACTTTACTTTTCTTGTAACGTGTGAATAAAACTTAATAAAGTATCTTATCTCTCTTAGCTAAAGCTATTGAATGGTGTCCTAAAGCCTTATCTTTGCTTTGAAAGATACTGCAGGCCAAAGTCTTCAACTTTTTATCTGTGTAAGATTTACCCTGTGCTTATCTTAAAATTCATCACACACGGGCCGCATCTTTTGCCTGGCCCAAGCAACAAGCTTCTCCTTTTGGCAGGGTTAAAGTTTACTAAATACCCTTAAACCAATAAAGTGGAATAGGCGAGAGCATCAGTTAATGTATTAACAAAACATGTTGCCATGCAGGAAGACGGTCGTAAATAGCACTACATCAAATACACTAACCAACTAGCTGCTATGCAATAGAGGAAAGGGAACGAAATTCAGTGTATTACAGCTTGTAAAGATAAAAAAAATATGTGTACAAAGAAAACACATTGCTTTACAACAATCAAATATTATCCTGACAGTAAAGCAAGAGAAACTTTTTGGAAAGTCCTTCTAAGATCGCCTCATCTGAGTGGAGAGGTAAAATTGGAATATAGGAAAATTATATTTCAGTTTTGTTTTTTTAATAATTTATAATATAAAACACACTTCAATTACTATCCAAGACAAAGGACCTCTGGTGTCCAGAAGTATTATGTTTGATTTCTCATTACTTACGCCCAGAAAACAAAAAAAAATCGTTAATTTACAGAGGTAATTTAAAAAAAATACGACTGATGTGGGTAAATGGTGAATTTTGATTAATTTATGTTGATTTATTACCATTCAAGCTTAATAATGTTCATTGGAGTTGGCGGCATAGTCCTCCCACAGTCTGCGTATCAGCCACACAACTGTTGTTTTACTGGAAGCTGTCAGAGTGCAACTTAAAATACTCATCTGTTTTTCCTTTGCTGTCTCTGTCTCCTTCTCTCTTCAATGTTTTTTTCTCCCGAGCAACAAAAAAACGTTTAATCACTGGGAGGGAATTTTTTGCCGGATAGTAAAATCAAATTTAAGGATTTCTGAAACAGTTTTCATAAAATCCAGGCTTCCTCTATAATGTGACAATTATGACACTGCTGATGTATAAATTCAATTTCCTTTTAGTTTTTTGGGATGTTTTTCTCCCGTCATCTAATTTAAGAGCGGGTTATAAATGTTCAGGGTAGTTTCACACAGAGCCCGAGCTCATTTCCTGGCAGTTGCTTCAGCCAGCACTTCAGAACATTTTGTTTCATTTGTTTAATTTTCCAACTGTGGCTTCCCGTTCATCCCTCCCCCCTCATTCTTCTGCCTCTCTTCGTCCCGGCCCCATTTCCGTGTAAGAAGGAAGAGCACTCTGGTGCTTTGGAAAGTGGGAAGGGAAATGAAGGAGGAGGTGGTGGTCGGGAAAAGACCGAAGTTTTAAGAAAAATCGTAAAAATTCAGCAAATTTATTAAGAGTCTCAGCGAGAGGTGAAACACATGCTGGAGAATAATAAAAAAAGAAAAGCAGATGAAAGCACAGAGCGAGTTTAAAAGGAAAAAGAAGAGTGATAGAAGCTGACGTGTACAGCTGTGCTTTTTCTACTCTGCTTCATTCTTGAAAAACAGCCTTGCTCAATACTGAAGAGTTTGATAAGAGAGAGGAAAGGTTGGGGTTTTGAAAACTCTCCTAACAGACTGCAGGTCAATCATTTCCTGTTACTGGGAGAATGTAATGTTCTTCCTGGCACGACTCGCGGCGTACAACTACCGCATCTACTTTCCTCCTCTGTTTCTAGACTCATAAACAGGCATCGTGCAGACACGATAAATTCTCTATCCAGTCACTGTCAGTAGTACTTCTTGGAACTAGTACTTAGTATTTTAATGCTTCTGGCTCCTTTGTTTCATGAGGTGGGTTCTGCTTAACTGTGTCAAAGGGTAAACCCACTTTCTGTACAGTTTGCTTGGGTTTCCTCTCCCATATTTTACAAGATCCATTTTTTCGTTGGTTTTTCTTTTTTTTTTGGGGTGTTGTCAGCAGCGCTAAAAATCTGTCCATGTCCTTCCAGTGTTGGCAAAAGAACACCATGATTAAATAGTGCTAAAAATAAAATCCCCAAAACATCTGCTGACTTCTAGCAGCTGAACGTGGTGCTCAGCAGACGCAGGAGGAAACCTGGATGGCGGCCACACGGACAGCCTGCTTTATTCATGGTAGAGTCATTGTAGATCTGCCACAGGGCCGGAGCAGCGGGAAAACACCTCCACGCAGAGTGAGTCATGTAGCTGCGGACGCCGATATCTCCTGACAACACTCTGTGGTGACCTTGAATTGAAAGGAAGCCTGCAGCAAACACACACTCACACGCAGTCACACAGTCACACACATACACAGCCGGGTAGGTCACCAACTTGCTGATAAAGCATTTGCTGTGCCAACACACTGATGTTTTTTAAAGGATAGCTTACTGTTTAAATCATATTTACTCAGAGAGGGGCAACTTTTTATTACTATTATTATGTTTTATCTATGTTTGCACTTCTAGAGATGGAAACAGTGAGATTGTTGTACACACAACAGGTTCTGTACTAAAGGATTGAGGTGTAAGCCCCCTTAAAAGTCAGTATCGAAAGCACATAGCATTACTTAGCTTAGCATTACTAGCTTTAATGGTGTTAAAATGTACCGTGCAATAATGACTATAAATATTTTGTAAGAATTTGTGTGCAAAACTATGGTTACATTTGTGAGACATAAAATTCCATGCACAGATTTGTCCTGATAATAGTCAGATCTGTCTCCCAGCCATCCCCAAAACAAGTGTTGAACCAAAATTAAAGTCAGCTTACGTCAGCTGACATTAGTGTTTATACACAAAATAGAACACAATGTGCAAAGGCAGGCTCACACCATTTTAAATGTTTCAGTGTGACTAAGTGTGACAGTTGCTGCAAAACTGATTTAAAGAGCTCCGTCTTTCAATATGACTCACACCATATATTCATGCACTTTTTTCACTTTTACTTTAAGTTTTGCTCTGTCTCCGATGTGCCACGTAAACTGAGGATCTCAGTGACTTATATTATCAAACGTGTGCTACTGACACATGGATCCAAGCTCTTCAAGGGTTCATCTTTAACTTTCTGCTACCTCTTTTCTATGACTGGCCAAAAAGTAAAAAGGTTTTGATGTATTTGTCGTCAGATCAGAAGATCAAATCAATACCATAAAAGCAGAGGTAGACTTGTAATGTGCCAAAATTCTTTATAGTTGGTGTATCTGTGAAGTGTCTGTTTGCTCCTGAGGGGGGAAACACTTCACTCTGAGAAATTTGTTTGGGATGTGGATGAGAAATGTGTGACTTTGTAGAGAAAACACACTTTCAGAATGGAAAACACACACACGTGTGCACACATACAGAACACACATTTCAGATTTCACTCAGTTATAAGAAATCCACCACCTCTGACTTCCCTGGGCAGAAAGGCTGATCAACAACTTTTGAGTGTCATGCTGGAAAAACACATGCTTAATTGCTGTAAACTGCAGTTTAAAGCATCACTGTGAGAATTTGGCAAAGAATTTAATTCATTACTATTTTTATTTGAACATCTGTCTCATGATAAAGTTTTGCCCACAGCAGAAAATCCTCCAAAACCACACTTAAGCGCTGAGAGAGGAAACAGAAATGATGTTTCCTCATTATTGAGGAGCATTGCAAAATACATAACTTCTTTCCTGAACCTGTTCTTCTTCTTGACATAAACAAATTTCATTTAAACATTCTGTATATTTGCAATGATTTACTCCTGCCAAGAACATTTCTCATGTCTGTCTGATAAAAATGTGTGTAACTCACAATGTGAAGAACAAATTTGTTTAAAAAGTCACATTGTAGGGGGCTGGCTTACTTATGGCAACAAAACAAAAGTCCCCTAAACTTGAATCATTACATTTTGGAGTGAGTATTTTGTTTGAAGTTTCAATAATATAAGTTAATGTTACGGTCAAAGTTAGGCAAGTAGAAGTCATGGTCAGGGTAAGTTTCCAGGAAATAAATGGAAACCAATGTAATTTCCTAAAGATGATTGAAGAATGACTTTGTGTACGTGTGTGTTTTCCAAATTGATCTCATTTCCACTGTTGCTACTGAGTGTCAAGCTTCATCACTGCTGATTCCACCTTGAGACAAACCCTGCAGAAACAAGTCTAACCAGTCCAGCGTCATACCGATCTGTGCCACAGGCACCAAAAGGCTGGCCTCACACTGTAAGCCAAAACTGAGAGTGACCTCAACGCCTCAGTTAGAGCCCGTGTTTGTTTATCTGTTGCTGCCCTTTAAAGATTTTTAAATGATCCTTTAATGTTTCATCATAAGTTATGATTTTTTTATTTATAATGTGCCAAAAGCTTTATTTCCCTCCTCATTTGTATTATCTAATTTAGTTATTGCTCTAATTTGTGGTTAAATATAGAAACAAATTTAATATAAAAAGGTAGTTAGAATCATATATTCAATATTAGCCGGGCTGAAAGGAAACTAGATTAAACAAACAGCACTTTCAGCCTTTACTATTATTGGGGTAATCAGGAAAAACAAAGCTCAAAGTACAGACACAAAATCAATGAAATGACGGTGTGTCAGACAAAACTAGATTTTTAAAAAATCATACTGGGTGTCGACAATTTATCCCATTAATCCTGTAATTGCTGGTTATATAAAATCACAATAATTGATCAGTGACAAGAGTTATCCTCGAAACAAAGCGACTTAAAAAAAGAGTATGGCAGAGGAGAACTGAAACAAATTTGCAGAATAGTATATAGAAACTCTGGAAACAAAATTGGTAAGATAACCGGTTTGTGGGAATAAAGGTCAAGACCTGAGAAAGGAAAACACCAGACCAGGATTGACAAATGACTGTTTCTGGTTTCCCGTTTGCTCCTTCGCAGTGACACATACACAAAAAATTCTGACCAGTCATCATGCATTTTGACCTGTCAGATTACTGGTAGTAGCACTCATAATTTACTCATTGTATGGACTGATGTCAACAGAAAGACGCCTCTTATAGTGCATGGGGATTTCACAAATCTTTTAACACCTTGCTATACCATACCGCCCAATGAAAAGAGGGTGCAACTTTTGTATCATCTGAAGTTTTAAAAACATCCAAATGTCCTGTATTACTCTGCAGGGTAGCTAATGGCTTATTTACAATATTATTTCTTTCTTTTTTTTTAATTTAGGTATTTTTTTACTGTTCAAAAATAAATAGAACAAATGCTAAAATCTGGTTGCAGAGAACAAAAGTGTATCCTCAAAACACTATGCTTTGTTTAAAATAGAGAGGCAAACATTTTTTTTCAATGCTGCAACAATGAAAAATCTATTGAAAACATAATATTGAAAATTAAAGGAGGCTCAGTTTCATTTACATCATTTACTCCGACACCTAAACCGAAACTGTTCAGATTTACATTGAGGCTTTGGCCAAAAAATCCTGTCCTTTTCAGACTTGGCTTTTCTCCTAAATGAGGAATAGTTGTGTCAAGTCAAAATGACCCTCATAGAATTGTGTTTGCACACTCAGTGCATTTGTGCAGTGTGTTCAGTGCATCATTTTCAAAGTCCACAGTCCCTGTTGGCAAGTTATGCTACACAGACACATCCTTATCCATCACATGATAAGTATCAGGTGAACATGTGTACCCGCCTCTCCTAACAAATGCATATATTTGAAAAGGCAGGTACTTTCCCTGGCTAAAGAGTAAACATGGGCTCCTGACCAACTTAAACCACTGACTCATTTTCCCTCCTCGTGCTGCCATCCCTCCTCCCCCATCCTCCTCCCCCTCCGCAGTCATCCCTCAATCTATCTCTCTGTCCTGATGAATCACCTGATAAATTAGGAGGCATGAGAAGCTCAGTCTCATCACATTTCTGCAGCGGCCATGTTAGCTCTCCAAAACCAGCTCGACGGCTGTCGCTAAGCAACGGGTGAACCCGCACCCGCTTGTGTGAGCAATGTTTGGAACGTCACCATGGCGATGTCGTGGGGAGTTAAATATTTGCAAAGTATCACTTATTAGAGACACAGACTGGTCAAACTGCATCTTTCAGGGCCTTAAAGTGAAACTGGGTCTTAAATAGAAGAAAAAAAGGGGGGGGGAATTAAGGTTGTCATGTTATTTTATGTTCAAAAACCAGCAACTATAACAACAACATTAAAATAGAAATTAAATATCATGACATAACAACAATTTGTCTCTATCATCTTCCTGGTCAGCATTAATTTTGTTTCAGTACAACAGAAACCTTAGCGGCGCCTCTGTATGTTGACATGGCTGTCATCATGAGCCATGTGATGGTGACTGTACAGTGTGTAGTCGTCCAGAGTGAGTTAGACACCTCCAAAGTTCCCCTCAGTTTCCCTCCCATTAGTGCAGAAAAGCAAGTGTCTCTTTAAAAAAACCTTCCCCCAGGGATGAAGCACGGATTACACAGGTTTCTTTTAAGCGTTTCATCATTATATAAAAGCTGTACAATCATAATAAAGAATGTTGCTCAGCTCTGTGAAGAGAAACCATGAAGATGTTTGAACAGGAGTTTCACCTGCCTTTGATTATCTATAACATTATATTTTTCAGAATCTAAATTTAAATATTCTGAATATTTAGCAGTAATGTCACTCCATTACAATACAGAGGGAGAAAAATATTATGTTTCCTGTATCAGAAAAATATACTATACTTGTTCTTGGCAGCTTGAGTTACA
>JAQNCA010000029.1:12297005-12308946 GCA_029783725.1 Acanthurus tractus | reverse complement strand
CTCCAAAGTTCCCCTCAGTTTCCCTCCCATTAGTGCAGAAAAGCAAGTGTCTCTTTAAAAAAAACTTCCCCCAGGGATGAAGCACGGATTACACAGGTTTCTTTTCAGCGTTTCATCATTATACAAAAGCTGTACAATCATAATAAAGAATGTTCCTCAGCTCTGTGAAGAGAAACCATGAAGATGTTTGAACAGGAGTTTCACCTGCCTTTGATTATCTACAACATTATATTTTTCAGAATCTAAATTTAAATATTCTGAATATTTCGCAGTAATGTCACTCCATTAAAATACAGAGGGAGAAAAATATTATGTTTCCTGTATCAGAAAAATATACTATACTTGTTCTTGGCAGCTTGAGTTACAAGAGACTTTTATGATTTAGATTTTAAATACAAAGAATAAGAACAGGATATTAAGTATGACAAACTGTTACGTATTAAACCACCCAACACTATGTTGGTATGATACAGTTAATAATAATGCATTCACAATACATTCTTAACATTTACTTCTTAAATGGTTGTTTCGAATCATATTCCTGTACTCACCACTTGTACTATTCTGTTGCACTGCTACATTTACTTATCTAAATATGTAAATACTTTATTCACCACTGATCAGATTCATAAATAACAGAAAAAAATAGGCTGGTTTAATCAAAGAAGAGATCAGCTTTTTTTTTCTAAAGCTGAACTAAACATTTAAGAGGTCAAATGTGTCTAAAAATAACTGAAAATTAATTATAACAAATTTCTAAGTTTCCATTCGCTGACCTACTCTCCTGATACAGTAACATGTAACAGCAGATGCTACGTGGTCTGATGAGGGTAAACACAGACCTATTTAAGTTAATGATCTATCAGTACAGCTTAGTGACGTTACACCATCACAGTCCACAGATGCTTTGCAAGTGCAGTATAGGGATGTGGAGTGTGTGCCGTATGACCTGCGGTGGCTTTTTCTTCCCCTTGTGTATTTCAGTTACAGTAAAGACAAAACACGAGACAAGTTTCGCACATTAACAGGAGAATTTATTGAGCTTAAATCATGTCTGCATATCAGGTTTCATGTCCACAGACATCAAAGAAAAAATCCACGTCGTTCTATTGGAAAACCTCACTGCAAAACAAATGTGTTTATTCTGTTTGATGCGGCTATCAACAAGATTTCATATGAAGACTCATGTGACAAGAGAGAACCTATTGAGTCGGAAGATAAAATTAAGCATGAGGAACAGTGGCTTTTAATAGATTTAAACTCTGTCCAGGTGAAGCATACGCCTCCTGTGTGATGTATTTGCATAACAAAACAGTATGCGTTCATCACAGGTTTTATGTAATGAGAAATAAATGTTTAAGATTTGAAACACCTGAGCTCGTAAGTCTTCATCCGGTGACCTTTTCTATATTTTTTTTTTTCCTGCATTTTTCTCCGCTCTGCTATCTTTTCCCTTCATTTCTCAAATGACTCAGCATTTCATGGTCATGCCCTAACATGTTAGAAACCTGCACGCTCCCTGGCACGTAAAAAAAAAAACCCTAGTGGAAAACTTGGCAATGAGCACTGGAGCACCAACTCGCTTAGTCACCAAGGAACAAAAAAAAAAAGGAAAACATAACAACCTGTAAGCCATCGTCAGCAGGAATGCTAATATGAGCTCGTGTTTGTGGGAGCTTGTAAGTGTGTGTGAGTGCCCCTCCCTGTTGGAGTGACTTTCCATGCAACTGAGTCAAGAGCAGAAAAGAAACAAGAACAGTGAGGTAACCAAATAACGCAGAAATAAAACACACTGCCAACGCACATGTCATTGCACCCATTTGCTGCCTTTACCTTTGTGCCATTTTACTGGCAGGTCCATGAGAAAGAGTCTGGCAAAAGAGGAGGAAAAGTGGGAAAGACGCAGGGATTTTTTCCACACCCTTTAGATTTTCCCAATGCTGTCAGGTTTATTAGGTGAGTTATTAATATCTAAGCTGCAGTTATTAATAGGCGAACATGAGAGGCCTGCCTGGCTTCGGTCGGCCTGTCAGACTGTCCATCTGTCTGCGTAAGAGGCCTGTGAGATGTGACGCCAGCACATGAGAGCCAGTCCAGTTCTCAGAGGAAGCTTCTCAAGTCCATTGATATAATTAATGTACCATGCAGTGATTTTCACAGAAAATCTGATGAAAAAGCAATTTTTTCAACGTGCAAGCACAATTAGTCAGACAAAGCTGAAACCTCTGGCGAAATTAATGACGCAGATAAATATGCATGGAGAGTTTTCGTTTGGGGATACACTTAAGACAGTACATCGAGAACTGGGGCGTGATCTGGCGGTAAAGTTGTAATGAAACTATGGCGCAACGTATCCTGAAGTGGAAGAGGGAAGTTACTTTGTACGTATGCAATATTTAGCACTTTTAATACTTAATTGCTTCACTTCTATCTTGTAGTACTTTATAATTTTAGTCCAAAAGATTTGTGTAATATCTGTTGGTACTTTTTACTTTTTTCAAAAAAATAAAAAAAGCTCACATTCAAAACTAAATATGACCTCATTGATTCACTGATGTCGGTAGGTTCACAGTGTCCCCTGGATTATGAACGTTTTCATACTTTTGAATGCATCAATAATCAAACAGTGGGACTTCAACGCCTAAGACTTATAAGAACATTTACTTCTACTAAGAGAGGGATTTGCCTTCTGTCATATTTGCTTTTACTAAAATATTTAAGACTTCTTAAGCTGCTGTCAAAACATTTAAAGGAAATTTCAAAATTTTAATGAGAGAAAAATCATTTAACTTGCAATGTTGGTTGAATACTGTTCATGAGTTTTCTGTGTGCTTACCTGCACAGTTTTACATTGTTTTGTGTGTATTGGCCCCAGGTGGAGTCTGTCCATGTGTTTACATGTGTCATACGTCAACATTCAGTGATCAATATTACTGAGACTTTTTACACTTGCGCAACATTTATTCAAATGTTTGCACCGTCATTGCCAGGATTGCATGTGACTCATGTGAGTGGGTGACACATGCAGCAGCAGCAGCAACAGAAAAATGTGAAGTTGCCCGGATTAGCTGATATCAGCACGGTAGTCATATAGAAAAACAGAGCAGAAGCTTTGTAGATTTTAGATTGTGGATTTAATTTTCTTTCTCTTTTTTCTTTTCCTGTTAATCTCTCAGTTTCAATCTCATCCTTATTTTCCCACACATTTCACTGCTAAATCACAATAATGTCTTATCATTCCACATTTGTGGAGGGTCTGCTTGAATTGATCAACCATCAATACACAGAAAAAAATAAAGTTAATGAAACAGTTCTGCTCAGATTATAAAGTTATTGTGTACTGTCTTACAGATTACATGTACTTATAATTTAATATTTAAAGTGGATGACTAAAAAAGTGTGTGACTATTTTTTTTTGGTATTAAAAGTCAGAAGACACTGTGTGAAAACAGCCCCCATAATGTACGTAAGTCTTGGAAGCTGTAAAGATGTACCATGTTTGTGCAAGTTATTTGCCATTTGGAGATGAATAATGGTCTTATTTTCCAGCGTGTGTCATACAGTTAAAAGTGGGCCAAGGGTGTGAATCTTTCATACACACATCTTCAAAAAAAATATGCCTGGTATGAGTCATATAAAAATTTTAATAATAATATGTTATATTATGATTGCGAGAGTATCGAGAATGAAGGATTAGACAAAAAATAAATAAAACATACCAGTAATATAAAAGTATGTTGCTTGAAATGCACATATAGCAGATGTAAGTCCAGTGTTGAGTTTTTCAGGTTAATTACCCACTTCTTTTTTTTAGGTCAAAAAGTATCATCAAAACTTCAAAACTTGTGTGCTGGTAACTGCTGGATGTCTGTTGGTGCTTTGCAGTAATATTAAGGCTGCGTTGTGATCATAACAGAAACCAAACCAAACAAGGGGAAATGTAGATGTATGTTTTCTGGTAAAGACAAACATCTGTCATGGGCAAAAAAAAAAAAACACACACACACACTCAGATGCTTTACAGTATGTGGCCTGAGACAAAGTGATTTACACTTCCTGAAAACCAGTTATTAGTCAGAGGAATGTATATACTGTAAATATGTGATTATGTGTGTGCGGAACATCTCTGCTTTACTTGTTTGTGTAGGATGAAAAGTAGTATCAGTGCATCAGAGTTCAGGTCTGAACTAGAAGCCATCTTTTCCACTTCACATCTTTCATGGTGCTGGAATGATAAACCACTTTCTAAGAAAACCTCTCATCATTCACAGGAGTGAATATGTTTAGACTGAGAATTTAAAAAAAACAAGAAAAAAACAACTTTGGATCGCTATGGGCCTGGACTGAGAAGTGCAGGGGAGCTGAGTAAATAAGCCACTTTGCCTCCACATGCCCACGAAACTGAAACATTTCACACAGCTCACTAAAAATACACAGTTTTCTTTCTTTTTTTTTGTTGTTGTTTTACTCCCCCCTCCTTTCTCTGAGCTCACCAAATGAAACCTGAGGCGAAGGGAGGGTCATCCGGGAACATGACATGGAAACTCCTCCCAGTCCTGGGAGGGGTTTTCTTGGGCAGCTATAAAGCCAGGCGACAGCGTGCGGAGTTTACTTAAGTCTGAGCTCAGGTATTGAACAGTCAACCGTGGATCAGAAGTGACTTTTGTCTTCTTTTGACTAAAAGAGGTACAGCATGTCCGAAATGCTTGAAGACATCATTACGAAGGTGAGTCAAAGTTTAGTGATTTTTTTTGGTTTTGTTGTTGTTTTGTGAACAACCCAAAAGAAAATGGTGAAGGGTAAAGTTGGGTTGGGTGAGCTCTGTAGTACATTTCCTGGATTGTTTGTTTATTCCTCTGGGAATCGCTGATTTGACAGTGAATTCCTTTTGAACTGAGTTGAGTCACTGAGGATTTTCATTTTAAAGGAATAATGAGATAAGGGAGTCAGTCAGCACTCGGTTGTTTGTTTCATGAATTCTAATCTTCCACTAGCAGACTGTTCATGAGAAACAGAAAAGAGTCAAAAACTGCAATCAACCACATTTAATTTGTATTTTATGATCTCATGTAAATTGCAGAAAAAGGTTCTGTGACTTCGTTCTAAGCAGTTCCCCTTTTTTGTTTGTTTTTCAATGATTGCCTTCTTAATGAAAATGTTTTGGCATTTTCTGTCTCATTTCTATTTTTGTGAAATGAATCTTGAATATTAACCTTCCGCAGTTTAAGTCATCTTAGTAAAAGACTCAATTTGTTGTGGAGAACAAGATCCAACAAGAAATTATGATGATTATTTAACATGCAACGTATTCTTTTGAAATGTGTATGTGAGTTTGCAGAGTTTGCTTGCTAACTATGTCAATCATCTGTAACAGAACTTCATGAACCTGGCCCTGGATGATCCCCTGCATGTGCCACAACCTCAGCTCAAAGTACCAGGGCAGAGTCGCCTGAACCGGTCATCCAGCTTCCTCCCTCCCCTCTCCCCTCCTGCCTCTTCGAGCAACAGCTTGGGCACCGAGCATGTTAACCATAACGACATCCCCAGCCTTTTCTGGCCGTCCGACATCTGGAGCCAGGGCCCCGTCTCCAAACCCAAACAGCTCCCCTTCAGGCCCGACCGCTCTATGAGCCTGACGGAGGCCAGCAGCAGCCTGCTCTCCTCCTTTGCACAGATGAAGAACCTGGAGGCTTTCTCGTCAGGCCCTAACACCACTGTGGCTCCTCCACCAGGATTCCCTCCATCATCCGCCCTACCTGCCCAGGTCCAACCAATGGTGTCCCCTAATCGTTATAAGACTGAGCTGTGTCGTGGCTTCCAGGAGACTGGCAGCTGTAAGTATGGCAGTAAGTGTCAGTTTGCTCATGGCGAGGCCGAGCTGCGTGGACTGTACCGCCACCCTAAGTACAAAACAGAGCCCTGCAGAACCTTCTACAACTTTGGCTACTGTCCCTACGGCTCACGCTGCCACTTCATCCATGAGGACAAAAACAGCGGGGCTCCGTTACCATCCGCTAAATTCCAGAATCAGCATCAACCAAATCCAACAGCAACTCGCCACCAAATCCGCCAGAGTGTCAGCTTCGCTGGGTTCCTTGGCCCCTTACGGAGCGCATCTCCTCCATCATTCCCCTCATCCTTTAATGATCCCAACATGGGGTTTAGCCGTGCTCCATCCGTCTCTCCACCTCCTGCTGATCTCCTCTCTCCAGTCTTTGGTGACTCCCTGCAGCAGGAGGCAGCCGCATTCCAATTTGGCAACCACCAGACCCGTGCCAGCACCGGAGACATCCACAACATTCCTCTCATCCTGGAGCCAAAGGCCTCACGCTGTGTGTGTGGCCATGGAAATAACTTTAACAGCAACAACAGCAGAGCCTTCGCCAGCATGGAGGACGGGCACCACCAGGAAAACAAGCTGTTTCCTGGTGCTGGGGGCCACGGAGGATTCGTGAAGCCCGCTGGACTCCAGCGTTTCTCCTCCGAGGATTCCCTGGAGGACAGCTACAGCAGTAGCAGCGGAGGCTCCAGTGGAACCGAGTCTCCAACTTTCGATGGATCCGCCACCAAGAGGCTCACTGTGTTTGAACGCCTGTCCCTGTCTGACTAAAGAGATCCAAAGAGAAAGAACAGAAGAGAACTGACAGCATGTTAACTGTGTCTGTTCATCTGGACTTTCTTTAGAACCAGAACTGATCACAAGTCAGCTTTTGATAGCAGAATAACACTTAAAGTTCTTAATTTATGTTTGTACAAATGGAACTCGTCTTGGATTAACTACACATACTGAGATGATTTTAATACCCAAATGTTATCAGACTCTATTTTTATACTTTGAATTTTTGTGTAGCCTTTTAGACCTTTGTATGTGGTCTTCCATACGAATTAACTCCTCTGCAGGTCTTGACAGTACCAGTAAATAGCCTGGCCGTACTTACCATAAATCTGTAGTGATCAAAATGGCTTATCTTTAATGATAATCATTGATTCTTGTGCCTTTGAAATTTCCACCCTGCCTCACAGGCTATTTACTCATGGTGCCATGAACAGTATGTTTGATTCAGTAGCCTTAATCAGTGAAACCTGGCATGTGTCATTGATGCCATTTTATCTGTGATATGCACTTTACAGCTAATTCAAATGGGAAAAACTGTCAAGTCTCCCAGTAGCATTCAACCAAAGCTTCAGACTTCACTCTGCTCTGTGTGTGTGTGTGTGTGTGTGTGTGTGTGTGCGCGTGTGTGTGCATGTCTGTATATATATGCATGTGTGGGTGTGTGTGACATTTTTGTAAGACCTGGGGTGCAAGCATGTGTGAGTTGCAGAATGCTAAAAGATCAAAGTGTGCTAATAGATAACTGTGTGTCAGTGAGTTTGGATCTCAATGTCTGTATCCTGACATATGAGATTTGATTTTGTCGAACATTCTGTCACCTTTGCCAGCTTGTAGATTTGCACCCCATCTGTTATTGTCCCCTGTTTGTCTGACAACCTGGTTCAGGGACTTTAGCACGGCAGTATTCCTTTCGGTTATTGGTTGCCTTGTGTTAACTTAAACTAATATATTTATTATGATATTTATTTGTGTTTAAAGAAAAAAAATGTATTTTGTACGTTATTTATGGAGAAATATTTCAAGCTCTGTGAAATACCAATGTGAGAAAAGTGTAGTAAAAAAGAGAATCTTATATTTTTAATTGCCTGAAAGGGAAAATAATAAATTTCTGAATAAATAATTGAATGTATGCTGATTCTTTTATGACTCATTTGTTTTTCAGCAGAAATTACATGCTTACACAAGATGCCCACTGAGTAACAGATATTTTTCACACTCATTACTTATAGATTATACATTAACTATACCTTGCATCTTTACATATACAGTTCGGTCACATCTTCACAGTTCTTGCAGGGTTTTTTATGAAATTTATGAGTAACAATAAAGGTAAAGTTGAATATACTTTGCCTTGAATGTAGGATGTGTACTACATTATATTATTATATTATACTGATACTATCATAACATAAGTGTTATAATTGATGTGTTGACACAGCTAACAATATTAGCCCTGTGTTGTAAACACTGGCTGGTTTCATGAAAAGCAATAAATTTCAATCTCTCAAGGAATCTGCACCAGGAACTACTGTTAGTAGTGGCAAAAGAATGATTATTTTAACGATACTGATTTTGTAGATGTTGTAGATCAGAGCAACAATAAATCAGCACAACCTTCTGTATGTCAGCCTCATACTTAGTTTACATCCATGAGGCCCAGTTTCACTTCTGAGGGCTCAGAACAATCATGAAAGATCAAGTGAAAGCCAGACTTGATACCTTTTCTGTTTTATTACAGGTTAAATACACAGAAACAGAGGAAGAATTGTCTGTTGCGTGTGGACCTCTGAGCCCCTCTCTGTTTCTCTGCCACTGTGTTTTGCTGCATACACCGTCTTTGTTGTGTATACAGTACAGACGACGGTGTTTGGATCACCTCAGCAACGGTGGCACACAGCCAGTGCCAGGTACAACCTGCAAGGCTTTCAAGTAAGTGGTCACAGACTTCGCAATGACTGTCTGATTAGGTGTAAAAAGACACACCTACAAATAAAGTCACATATACACAAATAGGTACTGGATTTAAACACAGTATGTTTGTTAAAAACAAAAGGTAACAAAGGCATATTTAATTTTAGGCCAATAAGTACAACAGCAAAAGCTGGTATCGAGCTGCATAACTGAGAAAGCTGAAATACAAGAGGAATGTAGAAACATCTTGATCTTCCGGTCAAACTTAAGCAAGATGGCGTGGGCTCAGGGAGGAAACCTTAAAACTAAGGGAAAAAAATTACATCATTTCTGAGTAAAATCAATCGATGCAACACAAGCTGCAGTCCGTGATAAATATACACCTTAAACTGTGGTAGCAAGGGGAAAATATTCTGCTCTTTTTACCAAGGACTGGGACTTTGTGAATGTCATCACTGATTCACAATCCTGACAAGTTTTATGCTTGAACCCCAGAATTGCTAACGTAAATTTATGACCTGGGATTAAATCCATAAAAACAATTGCATCCCTATATTGAGTTTAAAAGTGGTTAATGGCTGAAATACTGCCTATATAGCTAAACACCCAGAGTATCTTGATTTCAGTCACTTCCTAATCCCATTCATCCAGTTTGATTGAAATGATAGGTAGGACTGGAAAGAAATTGAAAATCTGGGTCTGTAAAAATGTTGTAACAACAAAGACTTGTAGATGTAAATGATTTTTAACATTTTATATTTATTCATTGTTAAGCCGGATTTTCGGTGGTAATTGTTTCTTTGTTTGGGAGTTACACATTGCGTTCCCTCTCTTTCCTGGAAATTTGGAGCTGCCGTCATTTTCAGCTGTCAACATGTTTGATTGATCGCCAGTGCTTCCTTGGCAGTGCTGACTTGGCAGAGCTTGGATAAAAACCTGTTGGATACGGGGATTGCGTAAGGCACATTTGCAAATTAAGCAGAAGTTCATGAAAGTACCGTGTTGCAATTTCCCCTTTTTTTCTCCCAGTGCGAACTTGTATTGAGCAAACCAGCAGCAAAGTGCTGGATTCAGTGGCTTAAGACTGCAATCTGGACAAGGAAAAAAAAAGAAAGAACAAAACATTTTTCACAGTAACGGCTCATAGTTTCTGAGAAACAGACCCAAACAAAAGGCGTTTGTTGCATTAGTCTGAAATGTGTTTGAGACATTCAACATGAGTTCAACTCACTAACAACCTTGTAAATCAGTGGCTAAGCAGCTTGTATCTTGTTTGAAAGTTCAAACTCTTGTATTTTTTTGTCTCTGGGTCATTGGAGCTGTTACAGGTCTCAACTCATGCCAAACGATCTGTAAGTTTGAAGTGAGAAACTACTGAACCCTAACTGTAGTACTGTTTTAAGTGGATATGTAACACTTGTATGAATTGAAAAGCTAAAATAAGCAAGTTCGTACAGTATTCAAGGGATTTTCCACAATATTAAGAGAGTGAAAGTCAGCGCAAAAAGAAATGCATTGTCCTTGTGTCTGATCAAACTTTATAATCAGATATTATAAAAGCACGTTCCTGATAAAAAATTTGTAAAACTTTACTTGTGACCACAATTTTTTAAATTTCACAGCAGCCACTTCCTTTTTTTTATATTTTTGTTGTAAGTTTTTATTATCCTATAACTTAAAATGAAAAAAACAAAGAACAATGAAACTCTTTCTCTTCATTTGCTTGATGCCATTTCAGTGATAAACCGATCCATACACATGCTCTTCTACATCAGTCTGCTTAAATAAGGGGAGCAATGTAATAAAAACCCATATGTGCAGTCACACATTTACAGTGGCTGCATATGATACATGTCAACTGGCAGTAAAGATGAAAATATAGCTGTAAAATGCTAAACATTCTCTCTGAACTGTATCTGTGTTGCTATTTTCACTGTGTTTTACTCGCTGATAAAAAAAAAAGCTTTATTTGAAACACATAAGCAACACACCGATTAATAATCTTTCAGCCAAGGTTCCTACTGTGCATTGTGTCTTAAACCCTTGATCCCCTTTGGACCAATGGCAGGATGTGTTGCTATGGTGATGGACAATGACCACAAAAAGTAAACAGCGAAGACAAAAAGAAGCGATCAGCGTGCGTTTGTGTGCCAACAAATATTACCCTTCCCAGTCTGCTCAAGAATAAAAAGGTTAAAGTTCACTGAGCAGTGCAGTTCGTATCTGACACAGAACTGCAGATCCACAGTTAGATTTACTAACCTTTGGTCAAACCAATTTTACATAAAGAATTTTAAAAAAGTGGAAATCCTCAGTGGCTTTTCCTTTTTTTTTTTCTTTCCTTGAACACAGCTGAGTAGTGCTTCGTGCAGGTCTAAATTCACCACCGCCGTCTGTGAACCTGTTAATAATCAACCACAGAGCTGCTGCTCTCTTTACCTAAGTCATCTGATCCTGAGCACACAACACGGACACAGACAAACATACACACACACACGCACACACACACACACACACACACACACACACACACACACACACACACACCTTTGAGACAAAGTTCAAACTTGGGTGGATCTATTGAAGCAATTACATATTATGTTGTCCAAAGGTAAGAAACGGACTGGACTGAGAGATACTGTTATCCACAGAGAGTTAAGCAACCGTTTTAAAAGGACAAAGAAGTCATTCATGTTCATATCTGCAACATAGAATGAAAAAGAGCTTGCACCGGGGGGGGACTAATGACTGTAAAGCAAAGTCAGTGTATGCAGGAAAATAAGTGCCAGTTAAGCTTTTTAAACTTTGACTGTGATCTGGGGAGGTGGGAGGGGGAAAAACACGAAGGCATTATGGAGGGACAAGAGGGATTTAAAGTGCAAGAAAAAGAGGATAAGGAAAAGGGGAAACTTCAGAGACCCTTCCGGGAAAATAGTTTTAAGGAGGTGAAGAGTTTGAATTTGCTCTTATCACAAGGTACAAGGAGGAGTGACTGTCAGCAATCTGTTTTCGACTTTGCTGCTGGTTTGGCCAGTTCTGTTGGAACTTTCAAACCTGAGGCAATCAGCTACCAAGATTGGATACGCTTACGTGTGTGTCTGTGCGCTTCTGTGTGCAAACTCAAACACAGTCAGGTATTGGCCTTGACTTTCTTACGGTTTGTAAAAACACCCTCCTTCCCTCCCTCCCACCCTGTCAAAGCCTGCAGATTAAGCATTATAGTTGGGTAATCTTTCAACCCCGAACCTTCGTCAACTTGCTCGGAGAATGACGGAGTGCGTTATGTAACTTCTCCTTTACTAAATGGGTCATTAGAAACGCTATCTTTTTTTTCCGGGAAAAGATAAAACTTGTCATTTGAACTTTGTTCCGATACTCCCCCTAAAATACCCATCTTCGTTTTGGAGATTCCTG
>JAQNCA010000029.1:12242875-12255728 GCA_029783725.1 Acanthurus tractus | reverse complement strand
TGTGTGTGTGTGTGTGTGTGTGTGTGTGTGTGTGTGTGTGTGTGTGTGTGTGTGTGTGTGTGTGCATGTGTGTGTGTTTGCATATGCATGCATCCCTCAGTCCCTGCTGTGCTTACTGAGCTCCAGGCTTCAAGGGCTGTGTGAGTGATAAATAATTTGGAATGGAGGCAAACACTGAAAACGCCATCAGGACTGAAACATCACATCATCACATGTTGTCAGTGACAAAGGAAAGCAACACAATCCCAAAGATGATGAGGATGTTGATTGTCACATCCTGCACTGCTTAAGAAATTATGCAAAACTAGCATTAAAAAATGGATAAACGAGGCTGTGCATTATGTTGTTTTCTCTCCTCAGGGGAAATTAATGCTTCATCTGTATTTGCCAATGGCTGAGAGAAAACACAAACATAATAAAACTGATCATGCAAATATGAAATTACCGCCTAATTACTTTTGTCTTGTGGAAACAAAGAAATATGCAATATAATTTGTGAAAGTATGCCACTCAATTTTATGTTTTTTGATCTCTACTATTCAGAAGTACTTAATAAGTATTTGGACTAAGTTTGAGGAAAGTTTGAAGTCATTAACTTTTGCGGTTTGTCTTTTCCAGGTGATTGAATTTGTGAGTCAGCACTGAGAAAATGTACTACATCCACTTTGTGCAGTTATCTAGAAAGGTGATTACAAAGTTTGCAGTGATGATGAGTTATCACTGCTGCAGACCATTTTTTGAAGGTCCAAGACACCAGCCTCTACGAAGGGGATTCGTATAATCCATGACTGCTGGGCTTAATATATAAAAATAGGAAGGATTGCTCAGTTTTCTGAAAGTAACTCCTTCAGTCTCAGGCCATAAACTTATTAGTCACTCTTTACCACTTCAGCACTCAGTTTTTACAATCCAATAATTTGAAATACAGTTGCATTTCCACTGTCATTTACCATGTTGTGTGGTTTTGGAGAATCTATTTGTAGAATATGGAAGCCTATTCAGTCGCATGGAATTTGCAAATTTACCGCAAGGTGCCACTAAACCTGCACACTGGACCTCATTACTCATACATTCACATTACATAACAGAGGAAACTTTATTCTACACTTAATATGTCTGTAGTAAAATATCTGTAAAAATGAATACAAATCCTATTTTTTTCTTCTGTAGTTTTTTATGTCTTCCTTGTCAAGTTCACAATAAGATTTTATTTTCGTGGATTATTTAAGGTTAATAGATAAGTGAACAATAATGTTACCAATTGTAGTCTTTTTCTCTTTAATGTGTCCTCATCGGTTAGTTTGAGGTAATGTTGATAAAATAAACTGACGTGCTGTCATGAGAGTAGTTCCCTGATGTCTCACAGTGGGAATGTGATTCAGTTAGACAGTGAAATGTATTGTAAATGACTTTGATGCATTTCATAGAATCCTGGGTGCATCTGAAGTAGTTTAGAAACAGTAAACATGAGCGCAGAACTGTATGACTCAGTGGGTATTTTCCTTCAAGGCTGGGTGAACTTCTGAGGGAATTGTTACACTCAACAGGCAAGTAGGACATTATATTACTGTTTACATAAAACATCTTTCCTTGTTCCAGTGACAGTGGCTGGAGGCTCAGAGCCTGGGATGGGGTTCATGCTTGAGCTGGCAAACTAACTAAAGACTAAAATAGGAGCACGGCAAACAATAGACAAGGCACTGAGGAGAGATCATAAATGTTTGTGGTGCAGAGGGTGCAGAGGGTAGAGGAGAACAGGGAGTGAGGAATGAAACACTAGGTTGTTAAATCTTACTAGATTGTTCATTTGAGCTGCAGTCAGATCTTTGCTGAGGACTATAGGCTGGTGTGTATGAGTCCCGTTTGTGTGTGTGTGCTTTCTTGTCTGTGCGTGTGTGTAGAGGGTAGCCCCCTATTTTAGCCAGGTCACTGGCTGTCTCATGGGGTGCCTGAGGACACACTTTTAGTTTATCTGGCTGGCTGAACATGACTTCACACAACAGCACAGGTCTGCCAAGGCAACTATGCTACTTAAAAGAGCTCCGCTCTGTGGATGATAACCTTGTTTTCATACTGCTAGCGCATTCAAGACAATACGGACAATTAGGATGCATCCCACTGACAAGCCAGAAGGATAAACAAAAGCAAAAAGCCTCAGCAGAGCTACAACAGCATTAAGGCGCTTGTGTTTAATCCAGATGATAAAAAATGAGAGTGTGAATACACAGCTCAGCTAGATTTTAGCCTTAATTTATTTGTTCCTCATTATAAAAGGTCCTCAATCAATGAGAAAAAACAGTTTGCGGAGGTTAGGATCAGCTTGATTATGCAATCAACTGAAAGGACTTACAGGCTTCCTGATGATTTAAGATGAATATCATCAAGTAACAGGAAAAAATCTCCAGTGATACAAATATGAAAATGAAAAATGGAAATATGATTAATAAACACAGGTGGATGCAGTGCTGAGGTCTTTATTTAGTGAAACAATAGCATAATGTAAATGTTCTGGGTTAAAGTCATTTACTGCATTCAACAAAACATATAAAAGTATTAACACTGAAATTCACCTAAAATCTAAAATATAAAAGTACACAGTATGCACAATAATGTATGCAGTATTGAATTACTGATGTATTAATATGTAGCCATTTTACTTAATGGGGCATATAATTTGTTGTATTTACTGCTGGGTAGCTTGTTAATTTACCTTACATGATTATACATTAATAGATATTTGGTTATTACAATACAGTTACAATAATAAAAGTACAGTGTAAATGTAATAAGCTTCCTACCACATCTAAATATAAATGTTCATAAGCACATCATCCTTAACAAATTTGTAGATAAAAGTGATGAGGTGAGTAAAGTCATCAATAAGTGATTCTAAAAATAACAAAAATTAAAATATAGAATGTTAAAACATCATGCTAAACACCTAATGTGTCAAAATCAGACTCAACTTAAGGCAGCCATAAAGTTCAAATCACAGCAAGAGAAGCTGCAGAAGCTTTTTCAAGTCAGCTGTTGTTAGTTATAATCAACTGTGTTATCATCTAATTGTAACAAATCAAGGACTCAGACCGACCAGTGTCAGGTTTCTATGTAGAGCAAAAAATACAGAAAATCTAATGCCAGTGGTCTAGAATATCAACAAACAAAGAAAGTCTTTGAAAGTGGTGTTTTTCCTTTTTATTGGCATTACTATAACTATACATTATATTTATAAACATTGCATGAAAGTACAGCAGATCTCACAGCATTTGTTAACGGTAACTCTCAAGGATCCTGACAAACTGTTTCTTCAGAAGCTTCAAAAGAAATGGACATAATGTTGTTACATAATTATACAGGAAGCAGTTTATTTCCCTTGAGGAAATAACTTCATCAAACATTAATGTTGGGCTAGTCATGGACATTTCAAGGCTACAGAGTTCCTTGATTAATACTGTAGCATCCACTTCCCTGGAATGTTAGTAAGTAAATCAGCATATGGCACAAACATCTGGCTAAAAGATGATTTATAAGGGCTTCTTACACCCAAATCATTGTTCCTGTCTACACAGGAAATCATTTGTGGATAAAATTACAGTAAAATGTCAAACAAACAAGGAAAAATAGTTTATGCTATGGCAGAAAATGCTGTAAAACTGCAATCTGATATGTGTACAACAGGGCGGGAATGATTTAGTCTCCCCATTCTAATCTGTTTTTTATCTTTTTTGCAGTCGTATTTTATTACAAAATCTAAAATAACTCAACACTCTTCAGCTTTGTTGCTCTGTAATAACTTCAAAACATTTCAGGGATCCTCTTGACCACATTATTTTCTCTTGTCTAGGCTCAAACAGGCAGCCTGCGTCTAATGTGCCCTCTCAGGCTCAAAATCAATTCGGCTCGTGCATCATGAAAAAACATGAGAATCGTTGCTTTGGCTCAACATAACACAGTCGATGTCTGGCTCAGACTCACAATGAACATCAGCCTGTCTGAGAACACTGGTTCCTTGTTCTCAGGGTTTTATGTGTTAACAATCCACGCCTGAGGCAGCAGTTAGGTGTCCCAGATGTACTCTAATGCACCTGTTTTTCCTCGACCGTTGAAGATTATTTCCATAACATACTGTGTTTGTGCACGTTAGCCTATTTCCCTTAAAAAATGATCAAACCAAATCCAATAACAGGGAACAATCAAATGAATCATACACAATTATAATTCTGGATTTTGAAACATTTAAGTCGCATTGCTTAAAAAAGGTCCATGATGTGTACTTGTGTGTGTTCCCATGTGTGTGTACATTGAGGAGGTGGCTGAATGTCTGCTGGGACAGCAGATGGTCAGGACTGGCCCTCAAGGCTCTATTCCCTCATTGGTCAGCTTGGCAGTGAGTCCGTCATGTTAAAACTGGTCTTGACTGAAAAAACTTGAACTGCATGCAGATTATACACAACATGTACTCAAGTTACTGTAGCAATGAAGTAAGGCTTAATATACCACCTAACCGACGCTACAGAGTTTTTAATATATACCCACATTTTATTCACTTAAAAGATTAGATTTGGGTACAAAATTAATGTCTCTCAGTTTTTTCAGTCTTAAAAATATTGATTTTAATGCTAGCCTTTGTAAACCCCTATCAATGAAATTCACCCTTTAAAAATAGGGTTTATAAGTAGTAGCCAATCCCTTAAACATTTGTTAAAATTGGTAAATATTTTCCCAGTGCTTTATATATAACTAAAACTATATTTTGGACCTTTAGTAGATGATTCAATTTTCTCTATTTGGTACTTAAACTGTTATGAATATTAAATATTCAGGAATTTAAATTTTCTGAAAAATTAAACAGCATAAGTACATGATAGTAAAAGGTTTATGAACTATTAATAAAGATATAAGTTACAGCTAATAAATCTTTCAAGTTTTTTCATGATTGGAAGGTTGTTCCAGGCTTCTAACTGATCTTTCCAGTTATTATAAAGTCTTCATTAACCATTAATAAAGATGTTTTTTACAGCTTATAAACCCATTAAAAAGGGGGCATTTTTTAGAAAGCATTACCTTAAACCAGTAAACCTGAGCTAAACAGTTGCTTTGTTTATTTTTGTTCGCCAACATCACATGGTCCCTCAGAGGCAGCACAAAGTGAACCTGTATCTCCAGCACTCAGGTATTTCAGAGTCTGTTCGGATGTGTTCCTGCACTGCTGCAATTTTACCGTCTGACAGTGGATGTCTGACAAACCTACGGTGGCTTATTCTGTGCTTTGGTGCACACTTAAAGCGGATTTAGCTCAACAAGCTCCACTTTACAGTTATTAGATGTGACAGGAAGTAAATGTGCAAGTCACATTGATCTCAGCCTGCCGACGGTTGAAGCTCCTGATGTGTGCTGAGAGATGGTGCAAAATTAAACCTATGAAGACAGAATCAAGAAGCCTTTTATATCTGTCAATGTGAAGACCAAATTAAGGTTTAGGTATTGAGAGGGGGGATGTTTTGGGGGTATTTTGGTCATTTGAGGGCTTTGGGCTCTCAGGGTTTAAGAATTGTGGTTTATTTTAAATTTTCAGCTGAATTGCAAAGGGCATGGGAATGCTGAAAAAAGAGAAACATAAGAAAAAATTGAGCATATATGTCAAGTCGAACTTGAACCAGGACGTGGTTCAGTATAATGTGATTAATATTTTCAGCAGACAGGTATCAATGTTGACGGTAACCTCCATTTTTTTCTTTCAGATACTAACGCCTGACTTTGTGTATCTTGTTGCATTGAACATATTTATAAATATCACCACATACCTGGATCTAAGCAGTTACTTCACTGACTACAGTGGTAAAATAATCCCCAGAATTGATGGCCTGAGCTTCAAAAATACTCTCCAAGTTGTGACATGCCAAATTTTTTCTTAAGACATCTAGAAGCAGGTCCAATTTCAAGTTAGGGAATGAGGGGGTAAGTGTTTGTCAAAAATGGTCTGCAAGAGGACAAGAAACCGGTAAAGAAAGAGAGAGTCATAAGACAAGTCACTGATGTTGCAGGTAATTAAAATATAAACACTTTTGATTCATTTTCTTTGTTGTTTTGAAATTCAACAAAGTAACTAATGATTCCTTGTAAAATCCATCCCTGCAGCCTTATTCGCTGGGTTCAATTCCAAACATTTCCCAGTTTAGTTACCATGACTTTTAGGATTTTCCAAAAGTCAACCAAACATAACACTTAATAAACTGATACTAAAACTAAGAGCATACATACGCAGTGTAACAAGGAATCTTATATGCATTGATTATCAAAATCTGGATACTTATTTCCACAAGCCAACATGAAAAATTGCAGTATTAAGTGAGCAGTGTTTCTGGAGTTTGAAAGTCTGACTGATGGTGTATGAGATGCAAAGTCTGTTTCGGCTCACAGGTGTGTGTGTCTGTGTTTATATAAAAGTATTGTGCTATTTGGAAGGACAGCAGAGACTCATGCGGGTCCTCTCAGTACTATGTCTTCTCTGGCTTTAGCTTGTTGGTTGAGAAGAGAATGACGGGGATGAAGTGTAGATTCAGCCCAGTTCTCGCTGCTGTCGTGTCAACTGCATTTAGGTCTGCTCCACCATTAGAGGCACAGCGCTTCAACCTAAAATCATATCCATAGTGACATGCAGCTCCAGCAGAAATGTTGTAACCCAATCTCAGGGAGTTTTTTGTGCCTTCATGAGTTTTGAGACAGATGGCGAAGCCTTGTGCAGAGGTTTCACGTCCTTTTTTGTCAGACAATCTGTACTGGTTCAACCTGATTCTTGTGTTACTGTTGCGTTCCTTCATGTTGCACCGCAATCGAATACTGTCTTGATTAGAGTGAAATTGTCTCAGTTTCACGCTTTGCCCTCTCCGCTGCTGCTCCATGCCTGGCTTACAGATCCAATCACAGAGACATGACACCAGAAAATAGACCATTATTCTGTGAAACCGACCTTCCACAGAGGGATCTTTGATGGTGTGCAGAGCTGCTGCACAGACTGAAACATCAGTAATATCTAGTTCCATGTCTGAGTATTTTTTTAACATCAATAAGCATGTAGAACAAACAGAATAATTTTAAAGATTGCAGTTTCTACGTCAGATATTGGTCAGAGCGTGATAAAGATTACAATAATACAAGCTTAAGTAAACATCTCATCATGCACATATGTGAAAGAGCACTGTATCAACAAAAAACACTAACTGTAGGACACAAATGTGTACAAAAAAATACATTTTTCAAGTGTCTGCGAACACAACTCAATTGCCTTAAGCTCTGAATATCACTGCACTCTCATCACCTTTTCACCATGTTTTCATGTTATTATTACAGTATTTCTATATTATTAGGCACAGAAATCCACCTAGAATATAATCTAATCTCCAAATAAGTTAGAATTCAGAATGTGCTTTGGTACAATATATACAGGTTAGGTTGAGGAACACTGATAATGCAATCGCTAACCCACCTGGCTGCTGGGTACAGGTGTTGTCAGATCTGAGATCTGGCAACTTATCTCATAACTGGTACTGGGTTCAGGCACACTTATCAGGTGGAGGTGTATATGTAGACGAAGACAAGCAGCAGGAGGTTGAGGACGATACCGATGACTCCCAGCACAGCCAGGAATCTCTCCTCTGGTGTGCTCAGGTGTGGACACGTGAGGTCCATGTAAAAGTTTTTCAGTGAGTCTACTAATTAAGGAAATTGATATTTAGCAGGGATAAGTGATTATGTAAATATTTGTATCAATTCAAGGAGATTTAAGGGCGCTCACGTGATTGTGGTCCCTTAGTGATAACTCAAAAGTGCCTTGTTTGTCAAATCATTTAGATTTAGAAGTTTCCTCTGGCAGTGATAAAATCTTAAATCTAACAAAGGAGATTGATTCTTGCAAGACAGAAAACACACACTCTCACATGCAATGTGACAAATTAGAGGATGCAGCACAGTAAAATACAACCACCATCAGATAAAAGACACCCAGGAGCTCAATTTTGCTGTCAAAGCAGTCACTAAAAAAGCAAAGCCCCAGTCATGAATCAATAAAAACATCTAGAGATATCACCATTACCAGACTGGCCACACTGTCAGCAATCATGTGCATGTGTAAAACTGTCTGAAAAAGAGAAAGATACAGTGTGAAAGTGGAGGGAAGAGCAGATACTTCCACCTGTAGCTCCTTCTCTGTGATTGGCAGTAGTCTTTAGCCAACAGAACAAAGCTGTCATAAGGGATAAGCAGCAGCGCAGGTGTAGATAAATATGGCCACCATCCAGCTGAACATGTAGCCAAGATCCTCACATCTTACTGCTCATGCTGAACAATCAAACCCTCCTAGTATATAAATACTTAAAGGGGAGGGTGGAGAAAAGTTGGGGATAGCACTAACGAATCTCACTCAAGTCTTGCAGCACACCTTAGGTGACGGAGGTGTAGATGTAGACGAATATGACCACCAAAAGATTGAGGATGGTTCCGATGATGCCCAGCACGGCTAAGATTCGCTCCTCCCGGTCGTTATTGGAGTCTTCCTCTCTCGCATGAGCGCTGCAGATATAGCGGCCGCTGGGGACCATGGTTACCATCACAGAACCCCACCCCCACAGGGCGCGACGCCTTGGTGTGGAGACGGCAAGGGAGAGAGGACGGGGGGACAGGGGACAGAGTTGAAATTAAAGAGAGGAGGGAGGCAAATGGAGATAAGATGGAGAAGAGAAAGAAACGGGTTAATTATTTATGACACAGAGAAGCTGAAAATTATCCCTCTTGTTCCTTGACATGTGCACATGCACACACACATGCACACGCACACCCATTCACACACATTCACACACATGCAGCTTTTTAGTTAGAAACTTTTTCTGATGCACTTGGACATAGAATATTAATCATAGAAGTCTAAAAACCTAAAGTCACTGGAGAATATAATGGAACTTTGTCTTTTTTATTTTCCATTTTCTTTGTTCTTCTAAACAATTTTGTTTTTCTTTCCCTTCTTTTGTTACAACATCTTACAACATCCAAACAAAACCCTTAAACACCAAAATAATTAAAGAGACCTAATTTTCCAATGATTTCTTTAAACTATTGACTGGCTCTACAGGCTTCCTCTTAGTGTTAAACCTGTCTCTCCTCCTCCTGATATCTTCACATCTAACTTGGTGCATTGGATTTCTTGCGACCAAATCAGGATTGGTAATTGTTAGAGTGAAAAAAAAAGAGTATTCCAGAAAGCTTTGGTAAGTTTTGTTTTGTTACTGTCAAATTGAATCAAGTGCGTTTACATGATCTCCAACTTAAAAAAGCCACTCCTGTCAATGGAGTGTGGTAGTTTGATGAGAGAGATTATAAATTCTGTTAGATAAATAAGACAGATCTCACTCTTTAACAACGAGATCTATCCAAAGAATCCTTTTACAATGTTGTCAGACACTTTAAAAAACAATCTGAGCCTGTCAGTGGTAAAACTACGCACTTACAGTGAATGTATGTTTGACTTCGCACAGTTCCCCCAAAGGATAAGATTTCAACCCATTACAGGGCTGCAGCTCTTTCTTGATAATGGACATATTTGGATTCATTTTGACACAAAAACATGATGAAACATGCTATTTAGCCTAGAATTTTAAAGGTTTCGATGTCTCTGAATGCTGATGTGAAATAAATGGTGCTGGTTAAAAATGAATGAGGTCAGATGCTGATGAGGGAATTATATGCCGTCCACTGAGACAATTTGGGATCATGGAGAGACAGAAAGGTTAGGATGAGGACAGTGTGTGACAATGTGTTTATATGTCTGTGTGTGTGTGTGTGTGTGTGTGTGTGTGTGTGTGTGTGTGTGTGTGTGTGTGTGAATAACTGTGTATAACTGTGTGTGTGTGCATGTGTTCTAAAATGAGAATGGCTCCTGGGGTTTACACAGGACGTGAGATTTCCACTACACTGAATAACCCACAATAAGGTCCACTGGACAGTTACATCAGTTAATACTGTAAATAATTAGCATCCCTTCAATTAAAGCACAGAATAGTGTACATAACTGAAATTACACTATTTGTTTTTGACCAACTCAACCTCAAGTTTCTCCTCATGTCTCCTCTTCTTTTATGTCTGCTTTACTCTCCACTTGTTGTTCTATCCTTTCATTTTGGTGGTGCGTTGGGTAAACATTTCAACATCCAGCAGCTGTTCTTGCAGCCCAGGGGTGGGTGTGTGCGCGTATGTGTGTGTATGTAGAGTAAGGACAGGGACATAGCACTATCTTTTGATGCAGCTTAGCCATTCAGCAGTGTAATGTGATTATTTCCAACCCAATTAGAGGGAATGCATGGCACACCTCAAAACTCAAGGTCCTAAAGTGCACGGCTAGAGGAGGAAAAAAGGGAAATGACAAAAAAGAGGTAAACAAAAAGTAGCAAATACAGTAGAAGAGGAGAAACCACACTATAGATAACTTGCTGTTACACACAAATCACAACTCTCACACAAATCTGATTTGTATACACCAAAAAAATTTTTTACCTTTTTTACCTGTTCATGTGACTATAACAGTTTTTTGTTTGTTTTTGTTGTTGTTGTTTTTTTTGTTATAAAGGTGTTCACGTGAGTTTAAATTAAAACTCTTGATAGCAAATTCAATTCTGGGTGAACACCCACTACTCACAGCTGTGTCTCTCATTTAACCCCCTGAAACTATCTCTAAAGCTGCAACCCCCCTAAAATGAAATGCTTCAGACTATACATAGTTATTTCAACACAGATTGAGCTTTGTTACATATATGTCGAGGAGCTATTGTGAAAATAAATGTGATGACTCCTTTTAGCTTGAGCCATGAACTTATCAATCACCTTTTGCAGTGTATGTGCTGTGCTGTGCAGCCGGATTTCACAGCGGTTGCATCAGTCAGGTCTTTGTGTAGATTTGTGTCCTTATTTGAACCTTTATTTTTTTTACCGTAGTCTCACATTTGTATACCACTATAGTAATAGTAATAGTCAAGTTTACATTCTGTCTCTGAACTTCTAAAGGTATTTAAATTACACATCAGAGATTCTTGATTTAGCTGACATGAACGTTCATTCACCTCTTTTTTATTTTCCTTTTTGCTCACTAACTTTATAAATATTGAATTATGTGACTTCCCCCAGGCATTCATGAGGCTTGGATTTAAATATGTATGAATGTATGTACGTTTTTTATACATTATGAACATGTATGCGTACGAAAAAAAAGAGTGAATCAGTGTTTGGCTTGCAGCCCCTTTTACAAACAAGGAATAACAATGATTCATTACATATTAAAATGCCGCCATATTAAAAAAAATGCACAGTTATATGCCATTCCGAAAATACTCCTTTCTCCTCTTTTCAAGGACTCACAGTCTTAATAATGCACAGCGGCTCAAGCATTTAGTCATTCAAATAAATTTTTCAATGCAGCTTCTCTATTTTAGCCATTCAAACTTAAGTTTTTAGCATTGTTTTAAAAAAAAATCTTGTGTTAATCCATCTCAATCTGGGTTTCATTTAAAAGTAGTTAAAAAGTTCCCACAGCAGCATTGGAAACCTGTGCAATTAAAAATGTAATTAAAGTCACTGTATGCCAATCTTAATTGGAGGCTGCACATAACAAAAGCTATGCATGCCAAATTGTATATTAAATTTGTTTTGGAACCAAACATTTAGGAGGCTTTGCTGTGCAGTGCAAATGAAAAATTCACCAACAGCTTCCCCACTGAATGAGCAATGCAAGGCAGTCTGCCCCATGAAACTCATGCATAATATTTATCATAATTGGTGCAGATAGCTGCACTGCCTATTTCACTGTCCAATTAATTTATGTAGGTTGTGATATAAATTCCCTGCAGATGGTCAATCTGCAGTGCAGTGTGCATTACTTTACTGAGACTCTAAGTCTGAGAGGTTACATTGTGATTCACTACCAAGATAATGTCATGGAAAAATCTAGAATGGAAACATATGTGACATGCATATTTTAAGTAACTGGTCAGGTGGAAAAAAACAAGTAAAAATAAAAATATTGTCTTTGGTGTATTAATTTGTGTAGATGTCCGTTTTTTCTGAACTAGCTGTTAACCTATGATCTGTAATCTTTTCCTGCCAACCACAACTGTTTGTAGTGGAGAAAAAGCAGCAAGATGGCTAACACCTAACACAGAGGAAATGTGAACTTAATCAGTTATAAAATTTTGTCTGTCTGGCAACTAGCAGAAATTTCAGGACGGTAAGTACAGTTACCATCTTTTATTTGTATATGTCATTGTTAGCTAATTAGCTTATAATCGTCAGTGGCTGAGACAGTATGAGTTGTTTCTCTGATGCAAACTTTCCGTCTCCTGTGTTTTGAAGGTTTCAAGTTTCTTTACCTGTGATTAGCTGTTGGATTTGTCCAAGTAAATCTTAGATTATAGGGAAGTGAACAGGCATCACCACCTTCAGTATAAATATGTCAAACCTCTCTCTCTAATGAAAACCTTGTGCAGATACAAGACATTCAAGAACTAACATTTTCCAGCTCTTTGTGAGCCACATCAAGTGGTTCAGCTTAGCAAAAACAGCTGACTCTTTGCTTTTCCAGATTGCTCTTCATTTTGAACCACTTCTTGCTTTTTTAAATCAGCCAAATTTATGTTTTTACCTATTGTAAGTATATGTGCACATATGCATTTCTTAAAAATTAAATGTATGCTAAGTTCTAACTTCCAAAATAATACAATTTACAGTATCTTTGGATTAAAAAACACCAAATAGCATTGAATAAACATGAGTATGTTTTGTTTATGCAGACCTTTTCATATTTTGGCAACAGCAG
>JAQNCA010000029.1:12184460-12203877 GCA_029783725.1 Acanthurus tractus | reverse complement strand
ATGACAACAGATGGAGAGTCTGCCTGAAGTTCCAACATACTATATTAAACACACACACACACACACACACACACACACACACACACACACACACACACACACACACTGATAAACTTAAAAAATCTCACTCAAACAAAGCCTCACAGTCAGTAAAATCAAACCATAGGGAATATAGTACATGTAGGGCTGGACAGCATATATCTATATTATTGATATTGTGACATGAGACTAGATATCATCTTAGATTTTAGATATCACAGAATGTTACAGCATGTGTTTTGTTTTTCCTGGTTTTAATAGATGTAATAATGTGCAGTTTTGGTATTTTCTGAATTTACCCGACTGTAATAGCTGCAGAACCTTCTTGTTATCTGTGAATTCTCTCCTTCTTGTTTCACATTTTGTAAAAACATTGATATTCATCTCTATGATATTGTTCCAATGTTAATATACTGAGATATTTGGCTTAACACATTGTAATACATGACTTGACCCACATTGCCTAGTAAATATATGTATAATTTTTGGTCATTTTATTACCATAATAGTGCCATTCAGTTTTAGGAAAGATGCCATTGTTACTATTCTAGTGATGAATACTAGTCTGTGTGATGGTCCTGCAGCCGCATAAGTTCAAACTGTAAAGCCTGTGGTTATTATAACCTCTGAGAAGCTGAATGAAGATAAAACCACAATACCATTAATTTACATTAGCTTTCTGGATGAAGTCCTGTCATTTCACATTCACTGGCAGACATGAAGACCAACCCCATTGAACTCATCGTTTCATTCACACAAAGTAGAACACCAATCATATGAATGAATATCTGTAATAATGTGACAATTATTGGCACTAATTATTCTTCATTCTGTTCTACTTCACCCGTCTGCAGGCAACATAAAATAAACATTTATTTGTGTAAAAGTAGAACAATACTGATCTCTGTAACAGCGGACTTGGAAATGTATTGGAATAGCATAATTTTAAATGAATAAAAATAAACTTCATTGCACAGACAAACATCCCACATTCTTAATAATTTAATGAAGTTATTTTACAGAAGACTAGATGTCAAACAGTAGAAAGGTCCAGCTTTACAAAACATCCTTTGAATATGAGGACAAATGATTCATGACGTGATTGAAAAAATAAAGAATTCTTTAAATCAAACTTGAATCTAAAAAATAAAAAATAATGCAGAAATACAGAATTAAATCTAAAGACAAACTGTGACACACACATCAACGAATAACTCTGAAGTGCAGATGACTGACAGGTATTTTGTGAAGATCAAACATTTCACCCCATCAAGGAGGATGGTCGAGGGAAAAAGAAAGCTGCTGAAAGCCATGCATGTCAAGTGAGGTGCACACAATGCTGTGATGCTGAGCTGCTATAAAAAGCTGCAGTGGTAGCATGTTATTATTTAACATTGTTCCTCCTCCCGCTCACCATACAGAGCTGCAGATGTTTGCTGGCAAACCGTGTCGGTTGCATATTTGCACAGTGATCCAGTTCAACTATCTGTAAGTTATAACACCATCTTTTTCATTTTGAACATTTTTTGGTTTTGGCCTCCACAGTTTAGCTTCAGAGTAACCATAGCTTATCATAAGTACACGTGCTTCATCCAGAATCATACACGGAGAAGTTCACTTTACTGCTGTGCTGTTCTCTGAAAAAGGCGAGATTTTGCATCACAGTATCTTTTTTCGAGTCATATATTTCCCTCGCAAGAAGTCTTCAATTAAAGCCATTCAGACCGACTTATTTCATTGTTTTCTCCAGACAGCGAATGTTTTTGTGGATTCATGCCATGTAAATGGGGATATATAACATTTTTAAGACCTTTATCCAATATAGGCTGTTGTTTTTTTCTTATCTCTCTCCTTTTGCCACCACACTGCCTTTTTTACACGTTCTCCATGCAAATCCAATCTGTTTGATGGGCTAGAACACAATGTCCCCATGTGCACTTTTGCTTTATAATCCAAGAATGTGGATCAGACCCAACTCAGAGCTTCAGTGTAGATTTACAGGTTGTTTTTATGAAGAAAGACCGGTGTCCTGCCCTTCAGATCGATGATGTGGATCTCTGCAGGAGCAGAAAACAGACAGAAAAAATTTAGTACACTTCCTGTTAAGCTGAAACTTTAAGGGAGGTTTGCAATCAAAGTTTAATTATCTGATTCCAGCTCTTTCTTGAAAAAATGGTCAATTTTTATATTTTCATAACAACTTTTCTATTTGACAAACCTCTCTTATAAAAAATGAAATAAAGCACATTTCTGAACACCAGTCAAACCCACATAGCATTCTGACCCAAAAGATGAGACTACTTGATTACAATAATTGTACATGATGAGTTACATAAATGCTCAATGAGGGAAATAGAGGAAGAAAAGAGGAAGACAAAAGATAGGTGGGAGAAGAAAAGTTGAAGGATTGGATGAGTCAGATGTCTGGTGAGGACAATGTGTATGTATGGGTGGGTGGGTGTGTGCGTGCGTGCGTGTGTGTGTGTGTGTGTGTGTGAAAGCAGTGCATGGGTTTAAAAATGTGGACTTCACGGTCTGGTGCCTCACATGCATGAAGGGAGGAATGTATGAGATTACAGAGGGAGAGATGGACAGAAGAGAACAGAGGGTACAACGTGACACAAAGGAGGAACAGAGCACCCTGAATATTATGCAACTCAGACTAAACTTTTGAAATATTCTAAACCTAATCAGGAGTTTGTTTTAAACATTTAAGAAAGACAAAGTAAACCAGGATGACAAAAGGCAAAGTAATGTTTCCAGGGTTTGAGTGTCTGGAACAGAGACGAGGTCCCTGCTGCTCAGTTAGCTGGTTCATGCAGCTTATTATACTGCCATCTTGGGTCCAAATCCAGTGTGGAGGAATTTACTTTTTCACTAACAGCACTTAAATGCAACACATCAAGATACTTTAACTTTAACACGCAAAAAAAGCAAGTTAACCCTTTTACCATTTTAATGATTCATTATGCATTATGTCTTAATTCATAGCACTGAGATTACAAAGAATTCTCATTCGCTGTTATTATAATTATTCACTGGTAGAAAGCATTTCAAAACGACACAAGTGTGCTTTGTAATTTCTCCTACTAAACTGTCTCTTTAAGTTACTTTCAAAGTGTTTTCATGCATTAAATGCAGGAAGAAAAATCTTCCCAAAGGGAGGATGATCTCTTAGTCAAGTTAAAAACCCTAATTTGAAGCAGAAAGGCCCTCACTGACTAATGTTTGCTGCAGACTGGCTCATCATTTTCACTCAGTGATGTTATGCTGATGAAGCTCATTTTAGAGGGCAAAGTACAGCAAAACAGAAATGTGAGCGTTCAGAATTATACAGTGGGTGTTTTTTACTAAAATGATCTCTTGCATTATACAATTTAGAGCATGACTTTGATAAATTTGCTACATTGGATCAAAGGTTTGAAATGACCCGATCAATCTTGCCGATGTTTTTCTTCTTAGAAGTAAAAAAAACAGCATAATTGAGACAGCAAAACTATTCAAGATAGTTTTGGAATCAAAGGAAGATTAAATGATCAAAAAGTCGATTTTAACTGACGTCTCCACAGTGTTGTATGACAGAGGAGAATAGACCACTGTTGTAACCATTTTTAAATTTCTTTTCTAGTTCAGAAAGACTTGGAATGGTTATTAAACCACCTGCATGCAATCAGGCTCTAAATATTTTGGTTACCAGTTTTTCTTTGAGCTCTCTTACATCGAAAAACTATGATTTGACATTCTCAGCTGATATTACTGTGTTTGATACATGACAGTGTTTTGTTCCTATTTATATCGCAAAAGATATTTAGCAAGACCTTTATTATTTATAAAATAAAATCTACTGTTAAACAACACTTTCTGAAACTTAAAGCATGAAAGACATTTAAAAAACACAGAGTGATCCTCTCAGCCATGTGTCTATAACAAATTTAAGTTTTGCTGTAGGCGTTCACAGACTGTAGGATAGCAGTTGAGTAAAGTGTCCGGGACAAGAGAGCATTAGATCAACAACATAACAAGTGTGACCTCCTAATGTTTGGTAATCTTTTTATTGTGAACAACTCGGTTTAGAGCTCCTCACTGAGGCGATCCAGGTTGCTGTACCACATCACAGTGTGACTACAGTGTTTTCACTTCTCACCTCCTCCCTTGGTGGTTGAGTCGCTTGGATTTCTGGGATGTGAACAGGCGTCTGGAGTTTGGGATATTGATGGTATCTCTCACATCCATGTGACTGTGCACACAAGTCTTTTTTGCAGTTCGATGGCGAGAGTATTTGCCAAGTTGATGTTGCAGACCATCTTGTCTGTGATGAACAGATATTGGTGAGTTGACTGAGTCAGTTCCAAAAGCTTGAGATCACCAGGTGCCAACACATTGATGACATGCCAGAGGATTACGCTGCACTGTCCATGTATAGACAAAGTACTGGCTGCTGATTGGACAGTGAAGGAGCTAAAGGAGTCAAAAAGCAGCTGGTGGTGAAAAGTGGAAAAATTTGCCTCAACCAACCGAACAAAGACCACACACACTATATTACTATGATTATGTCCTGCAGGGTTGCTGGTTGTAGTTGTGAAGCAGTGAGGGCTAATGAATTTTTCAAACAAGTCATTCATATTTGTGTTTTCATTCCAAAATGCATCACTTCTTGGGTAGAGACAAGGACTAGAGATAAAAAAATTGTCCTTTTTCTCACTGACATAAAAACCAGCCAGTGTCTCTTTTCCGCACGTCCTCTCCCTCCGTTCTCACAGTGACTCTTTTCTTGTCAGTTGTCCCACTTACTAGTGGCGAAAATGCTAATGAGCATTTCCTGCATCATTCTACTCTCTTTCACATCTTCCTTTTTAACTTAATGTGTCAGTCATTGCCTTTCTTTATCTCAGATGACTAATGCTATAAATTATTTCTCTATCCACTTCCTTTAGATTCTGTCTTTGCCTGTGACGGCAGAAGTTAGCTCTATTCTGTCTGTTAAATCATCTTCTAGCAAAGTTAGCCACGGAGATATGATCCGCTCTGACCAGCTCTAATAGCCATCGGGGGCACACTTCCCTCTGGGATGTTAAACGAGGTGGGGGGGTTAGAGCGGAAAGTGAGCCTGAGAGGCGCATTACTCTGCTGAGCTCTGACAGGAAGATAAGGCGGTTCACACGGGCCGGATCTTAACAGAGAGACAGTGAGATGCATGTGCAAGCAAATGCATATGTATAAACACATTAACATGCAATAGAGGACACTGGCTGCATGATCCCTTCTGACTGGACTGGGTTAAAACTACATGATGCAGGAAAGTATGTTGATGAGTCATCAGAGACAGCAGGGTAGCGAGAAAAAAAGGGCATCAGTATGTATGAAACTGGAGTCGCGGTCTGTACAATGAAATTCTCAATGGCCTGTTGATGTCCGATCTTTCAAGTAAAGCTTACACATGTAAAAAAATCCAACAAGTCTTGTCAATTAAATTACAAAACGCATTGAGACTGACCTCCAGAACCACACATCTAATGCTTTGATCATCAGAACAAAATGGTCAGTCAGTTCTAAACAGATTCAAATCCCATAATTTGCAATAAATAAGTGTGAGTGAAAACATTGTGGACTGGCTTAAAATTACTTTGCATCAAAACAACTGTACCTTCTCTGTTTTTTATTATTCATTTATCATTAGGTGACTGTATGTAAAAGGGTGCGCTCATGACAGACCAGTTAATTTATTGCTTTGGCTCAGTCTCAGTCTTGGTAACTGATGGCAAGTTAATGGTTTGATTTTTCTGCTGCATGCTGGTTGTTAAATTCTAAGTTTCTTTTCATCAAGCTACTTTGTGACCTTTTCCTGACCTGATCTGTCCTCATTGTTCTCATTCTGCATCTCCATGTCCTTTCTTTGTCTTGTCTTCTTGCCTCTTCCCTTTTAGCTTTATTGGATTGCATCTCCTCACTAACAATCTTAAATGATCTAAAAGGAGCTGAAAGTGGATGGCACTACCATTTTTAATGATGTATTTATCCTTATAATGGGGAAAAGTAACCCTGACAGAAAGAAATGATCCTGCGTGACCTTCCTCGCTTGTTAAATTTCGACAAACCACTGCTCATCCATAGCCGAGCCTTGCTTCTTTCTAGACGGAGTTTGTTGCCTCTGGGCTTTTTAAGGGTGCCACAGTTTCTTTAAATAAAAGACATTTCTTTAAATAAAGACAATAATAGATCCAACAGAGATTTTGAATTAGCTGTGACTGTGGATGTTTGTGGACATCAGGAAGCATAGAAAGTATATACTGAATGTCATGTAAATAGGTTGTCAGGGTCGTCCATTCACATCTCAGCATGAGTAACAAGGCACAGCAGGCCAGTCAAAAGGTTTCTCCACATGCCAAAACAGTGTCCATTGGGCTGTAATAAGAGACTGAACAGTTTTTTTGGATGTGTGTGTACTTTCCCCTCACTGTGTCCAAGTCAGTGCTGGTTGCTCCTATAGCACAGTATGTGTTACCATCTTCTTCATTTTGTTTGCACTCAAGAAATGCAAAGATAACATCAGGGATAGATTTAAGATTTAAGATTTAAGATTTAAGATTTAGCTTCACTAAACATGTCCTCTCATCAGATGACACACAATTAAATAAGACTTTAACCTTACATTTGTTCTGGGAAAAGTAAAGTTAAGCAACAGTGTTTCTTTACTTCCCTGTTTTCGGTATGAACATTAAACTGGTGATGCTGACTTTTTGTTAATGACGTACAGCTTTATCCGCCATCATTTAGCCCAAGTTCATCCATGAATTCAACAAGTTAAATTTCCAGACACTTTTCAAGGTTTTCGCTTTGAAACGGGTCAGTCTAAAACATGATAAAGTCTGACAGGCTTGAACTGTGTGTGAGCTAATATTAGCATAACTCGCTAGCATGCTGAAGAGGTTAATTAGCTAGACAGCTGATAAAATCTACAAGCCAGACTTGCATTTCAATCACCAAGGTAGAAATGAGAAGCTGTTGTTGTTTCTGTCTGTCTCGAATCAGAGATTCCTTTTTCAAAAGATTACTAAGAATTTTGAGCTTCAAATCTTTATTGTAAAAGTGTTTTTTCTATGAGCATGTAAAACTTGACAGGTACAGTAGCATAAAATGAGAGGGTGGGGCTTGGCAAGGGTAAATCCCTCTGACTGGTTAGAGACTTTAGAATTATTCAAATTAAAATAGCCTTTGCCTTGAATGTACAAATAAAAATGAGAAAGTAGAACTAAAAGTAAAGACAATTCAAGCTGAAATTCAGTCCTTTGACTGAGCATCATCAGGCTGCGGTTCAAACCTAATGTGCAGCTTTAACACTGGATCTCAATCTGGCTTCTGATCCCACTAAGAGATCAAGCTATGATCTTGTCTAATCCTTGCAGTTATGAGGCCAACCTCCGCTGTCCTTGTGGTGTAACTGGGACAGAATGGGTTTATATAACACCAGCATGGATTGCATAATCAACTGACCATTGGCAAGCATAGGACTCACAGCGTAGCATGTTTAAGGCTACGGCTTTTTTTTTCCAGCCTGGAGTCCGAGTTGAATAAATTTTGTATGGTGCTGTAGGGATGATGCTCATTAAAAAATGTTAATACTGGGTTCACTTGGCGGGGAAAATTAACATACTTGTGACCCATTTAGAGTAAAGGACAAACCTGAGCAAAAGTTTTTTCTGAATATTTGTACTGAATGTAACTTTTTTCTGGAAGCAAATGTTTACTTTGTCAGTGTTTAAAGCATAAAAATGAGCTCTGAAAGAAACTGAAGAAAGTGTGTTTTTGCTATCTGACTGGTGTAAAATTGAAAAAAGTAGGAAACCTCTGATGCAATATAGGTATAAGTTAGTACTAGGCTTATTTTAGTTTCCAGTTATTGTTTGTTTAAGGGTTGTGAAGGCAAAGAGAATCTAAGAGGGCAAAGTGAATGAATGAAGATCTTCTTAATGAAGGTATCTAATCCAACTTGAATTCATGAGGAACTACTTTTTAGATAACATCAAGGAAATTGACTTGTTTTTTTAAGGATCTGTAGACTTGATTACTCTAGCAAATGAGTCTCAGATACATGCATTGTTTAGGTCTGTGTGTGGTCTTTCTTGGTTAGTTTGAGGTTTTTTCAGTATTAAATAAAAGATCTGCTTTAATATCCATTACTGAAGAACCTTAAAGTGATTCTACCTTATGTATGTCAAACGTGAACTTTGTAGCTTCAGCTTTAAAATCATTGCACTGTAAAACTAAATCAACTGAGTTTGACATACTTGTGTCATTTTTAGATCATTTCAATCTGGTGACAAATTTAAATATTCAAATAATAATTCTGGTGTTATTTCTGCTCTTTTTTGTTGAAAAAAATCGTCAGAGTATTTGAAAGAAAACTTGCATGCAAATTCTCTTTCAAACTAAAGCTTGTACTTCAAAAGGTCTTCAAAGTAAGGCTATTTTACATCATTTCCAAAGAAAAATATATTCTCAGACTGTACAAGATTTCCCATATATAACAGCAACAGTATTTCACTTCCATCTTGTCAGAAGGCACAGACGCAAACCACAGCCACCACCACAATGTTGCCAATGGTCGCCAGCACAGCGATCCACAGCCAAATGGTGTCACTGGACACTTTCCCATCATCCTCTGCTTCTGAGGGTCGAGAGTAGCCGGCATTGAGGTTGGAAGTAGACGTCTGCAAGGACGTGTTGCCGTTGTACGGAGAATCCATGAAGGCCCCACTCACAGCCGGAAAATGCTGTCAGGAGAGAGAGAGAGGACTTCAGATTAAAGTCGCTGTTATTTAAAGTCGGGATTTAAAGTAGGGATGAAATCAAGACACTGGTCCAGTGATTAGAGTTTGACTGTCTCTAGACTTCAACCATAAAGAGACAGAAAAAGAAGAATTTTAACTATTCAGGAGTACAATCACTCAGTTTAAATAAAGTTCACTGCAGTACAGGAGGTTAAATTGTTAATTTAATGAAGATTAACCATAAAACTAAAAATATAGTACAGTTGTAAACATGAATACATCATCATGTGTTATACACAGTAAGGATTTCATTGACATATGATTATGGCTGAAACTCAAAATAGTTTTGGAAAACCATTATTTACTGAGCTAAAGTATATTGAGCTAAAATAATATAATGGCTTTTAGTCTTTTTTGGCCATTTTTCGATGCAGGGGTTATATGATGCCTCCCTATATTAGGGATAGGAACAAAATTGTTCAGCATAGAGAAGTGATGGGATTCTTTGGTAGCATGCAGTGATGTTTAAACTCTTCATGTATTCTTGGTCTCAAAGGGCCAAAAATCAAATTCATTCAGCCATGATCTGAATGTTACAAAGACAAGGACCCCATGATAACATGTTCTGCTCAGAAGGTTAATCCCACAGCTGTGCCTGGTCTCAGAACAGCTTCCCCGGACAGTGAGGAGGAATCAGCATCTCAGAGGGATTGATTCTCAGACGGATTAACAAAGTACGACACATGTTCCACGTATATGAAAAGACACACACACACACACACAAAAAGAGGGGATGGAAGGGAAAGGCATAAAACAAGTCAGGCAGATAATGAATCCTGAAATTTGTCTCAGCTGGATGTGTTTGTCCCTGGGGGGCTTCCATAGCACCCAGTCACACAGACAGGAAGGAGACTTCATCAATATACATGGAGCCATCTATAGTTATTCATAATTGAAAACATCAGTGTCTGCAGAGAAGAAACAAGTACACACACACACGCTCACACTTGTACTCAGCCTCCCGTCTTCATTTCTTCTTCTCTCGCACACATTCATACACTTACGTCACCTCTAATTTTAGCTGCTTGCGTTGCTTCCAGCTCTCTAATCTGAAGGTGTGACACCTGTGTTACAGGCACACAGATGTGCCGTTGTAAACACACGCGGGTGTGAACTGAATCTACTGTAATTCTTTACACAAGCTCACGTCACGACACACTGCAAAAAAGACAATAACACAAGCCCATGGGCTGTCTCCGACTCATATAGACTATAGCTGGAACAGTCTGATACAAACAGACAGCTCAGTGGCCATTAATAATTGCAGCTTTCACTCTGACACATGAAAGGTTCAAGTGATTCTGACCCTTTAACTTGCGGGTGTTTTAGCACATTCAAACACTATTCTGTGATCGCCCAACTGCATCACTTCTGTTCAGATGGTCAAAAAATAGAGGTCAGGGGTGACATTGATTGGAGAATACCTCACATAACCTGACATGTAGAAAGTTTTGCATACATGTGTTTGACCGTCCTAATGTTCGATGTGGGGAAACAGGATGTTGGATAGTGATTTTATCATCAGAAATCATTCCTTAATGGTGCTATATGCAGCATTTTAGCACCAGTTACACTACGGCTCCTTCCTTTAACTCTGATTACATTATTCAAGTGTGACTGACTAATGTGGCCACATCAGTTTCAAATCATTGGACCATAAAAAACAGTGTGTATACTGTACAGGTCCCATATGGTCTAGCACTTAAGATTCTTGGTTTCAGCATCCCAAATTCAACTCTCCCTATGGGAGCAGGTTTTCTTTCAGTCTACATTTGTTCCTGTACTTAGCTACAACAAAACTTAGACATAAACCTTGTACACACAGCACTTCTACGACCTTTAAAGGCTTTTTAAAGTCATTTTAAAAAACTTATTTTCTAATTTACTTCGGGTAATGCTTATCTGTAGGATAGTTTTAATCTTAGCTTTCAGCAGCTTTCAAATCCCAGTGTTTATCCCCAGTGTATTAAGAGGCAACTGTTAAAATATGAATATTTGAGAGTAATGTCAATATTTATGCAGATAGATTTAGAGTAAGGCAGGAATGATAAAGTCCTACATATGTTTTAAAGCATATGAACTTTAACTAAGCAGATGAATAATGTGTCTGACTCTCTGCATCTGTGTGACTGCAGCTGAGTTCAAACCCTTGCGACAGTAAATAGTATGACTCTGCGATGCTTTGAGCATCTGGTTCAGCTTTACCCCTTTTAGCTTCTCGGGCCTTTCTTGTGTCCTCATCCACCCTATCTCTTCACTCAAACCCCAAATGTGACTAGAGGGAAAACTGTCAAAGCAGAAGCTCTTCATACTTGGGCTAGTACGACGAGAACAGTTTCACTTTTGCTATCACTGAATGCTACAAGGGAAACCCATTATAACACCTCAAGTGCGAAAGCTTGCTTAGCACTTACCACAGTCATTATATTCTAATGTCTTCACAGGGGAATGGAGGTTTTTCACTAAAATACTTAAGAAAAAAATCTGAATGAAGAATTTATTGGCTTTGGTCAACTATTTTTGAATGAGGGGTCAACAAGGAATCACAGGGGGGCTTGACATGAGGTTATCTGACACCACTTATAAGCTACTGATACATGCATGCTTTAAATGTCTCCTGGTTTGGGCTAAATCTGCTTCTTTAGCCTGTCGTTACAGCAGCTGAGTTGCACAAGATTTACTCTAGAGTTTTAAACAGTTTGTGGGCAAGAAGCCTTTCTGAACAAAAAAACAGCTCTATATTCTACATATGCAGCAAGAAAACAGTTTCATAAAGGCAAAGTACCAAACAATATAATTACCACCGCTTCTCGCTGAAAATGTTTGTGCAAAAAATAGAATCTTTTTTAGACTGAAGGTATGAATGCAATCATTACATGCCCCAAAACAAAACTTATGAGTTTCAGGCCTCACATGCTATACATTAAATCCCACTTATGCACAGGACTTTGCATGATGATTTTCCTTTTTGTATCATTATTCATGCACAACTGTCTCATCTTATTCCCATAACACAGAAAAACATCCCCTGTGTGTGTGCGTGTGTTCATTCCTTCTAACAAGTTAAAAAAAAAGTCTAAAATGTTGCAAACATTAATATATGGCAGCATAATTTATGAGGAAACTTTAAGAGCTCTCACATAAGCCTCTTAAAATGTATATTTAATTAAAACTGCCTCCCAGGGATTTTCATGAGTTCGGGAAAGGGACTGTTTGCTGTTCTTGTACCGGTTTGATAGAATACAACTTCAAGCATCCAAACATGTGACTGCCTATAAAGAGACACAGAGACACAATCCCAACCTGAAGACAAAACCTTTTCTAGCGACAGGAACACTAAACTGGTTCGCCTCCTCATTAAAAAACTCTCAGCCCGGAAGCTGTTTCAGTCTGAGTGCAGCAGCACAGAAAGGTCATCAGACAGCAGTGAGTTTGTGAGCATTAGCAAGTGTTATTACACCACATGCCCTGGAGACGAGCTACTCAAAGATGTAATGAATTTGTTTTTAGAACCTCGAGGTCTGAATTTGGAGACCTAAATACCTAATGTGGGCTTTAACTCTGCCTGGTCAACTCGTAGTGACAATTTAAGTGGGTTGGAACATCAGGAACATGTTGTAATCTCACCTTTTCATTAACTTTAGTGGATGATAATTGATGCTATTATTCAAACACTGGGGCAAACTGTTCCATTAAATGGAGGAGAGAAACACTTTACTGACAAACTTGTGCTGTCAGTATTCACGCATTAGATAAACATGGTCAAGTTGCTTCTTTGCCTGAAAGTTCACTGAGAAACAGCAAAAAAATGTTTGCTAAATGCACATCACATTGGTTTCTTGGTTTCACATTGGTGATTGATACGTTTTTGTCTTAATCTAGACAGATGTAATTTACAAAGCTCTCATTATGTGCACATAAAGTTCAACTCTTTTTAATCATTATGCAGTTTGAAGTTAATTACTTTGGTGATATTTCTGTTTTGGTTGATTAAAAATTGCAAGTCAGCACTTAGTGAGAAAATGGATAATATTGGCCTTTGTGCGGTTATCAATGATCCAGTAATCTGGACTATCAGACAAAAATAGTCTATGCAAATTTCACGACTGCTGGACCTAGTGTGTAAATGTAGGATGAGACTATGCTGAAAAACAGATGTTGTATTTACTCCTTCTATCTTTGGCCATGAACTTATCAGTCATCCCCTAATAACATCATTCGTTCATAAATCTGACACTCACAATGCCAGTAATGGGATCCACTTTGTATCAACTTCAACTGTAAAGTGTGATGTAATCAATCATATTCCAGGTGAGTCTGTGTATTCCTGTCAGTTTATCATATTTTCACATAAAAAAACAGTGCTGTGTGGTATAAATGGTTTGTAAGGAGGACTTATCAGGCTGATGTAAAACCAGGTGCAAAAAAAAAAACAATGAGATGCTATAGTACAACACACACACACACACATACAGGCTTACAGTCACTTCACTAAGTATCAAGCTGTGTAGAAAAGCAGCAATCTGTTCATCAGTCATACAGTTACATAAGGAACTGACCTTTGGATGACCGCTTAACATGTTTCACAACATTTACTGTTAATGTAAAGGTGGTCTATGATAGTTTGTACGTGATTTTAAGGCTCAAAAAACTGTGCACATATATTAGACTTTTTTCAAGTACATAAACAAAGAGAAAATAATAAACCCAATTGGGTGGAAAAAAATCTGAAGATAGACAAATAACTGTTATTTGTTTTATACTGTAGCACTATAAAAATATTTTGCACATAGATTCATGGTGTCATATGACATTGAATTTTAAAAATGTTTAAAAATGTAAACATGAGGTAAGGTGACTCCTCACATGATGGATGAGTGCTGATTCGAAAACATGCCAGGTAGAGTTACAGAAAACTGACACCAGCTGTAAAAGGAGAGCCACATAGTGAAACTGTGATTTTTATAGAGTCAGTGAGACAAAATCAGTCAACATAAAAGAAGAAGCAGCATAAACAAAGAAGCTTCAGTATAAATTGCTGATTACAAATGAAAAACATCCAGATTTTGCCCCCCAAAAAATACACAAGCAAAGGCATTATTTTTTTAAGTGACACTGGTCTTGAAAAAAGATCCCTTCTTGTTCAATCATAAACGCTTTTCATCCTCGAGGCAACATTACAGAAGTAAACGCTGTAGGCTGCTGGTATCATGTCAACTCTTACAATCTAATTTAAAAATGCACTTTATGCACAATCTAATATATAACAGATTATCTGTCTTAAACTGCAGATGTTATGTTTTGTAGCAACACAAACAGTATTTGAGTTATTAGGTAAATTCAAACTTTGCAAATGAAACTATTACACTACTGAAGCTGTGTTAATTACTTCTAAAACATGTCTAGAAAATGCAGCTCAAAGTACTTTTTAATCATCAATATTTTCCCTGCCACTTTTCATGTATCAGGTATTTAAGACCAACAGAAAAAAAGAGATGAGTATATATTGTATTAGGTTTGAGGGGATGTGAGAGAGGATGGTGAGAAAATATAGAATGTTCATATAATTAAATAGAAAAATGAAGCAGGAAAAAAATAGAGAAAGAGAGTTGTACCTACTGCCGACTGTATGTGAAGGAAGAGATGAGCTCTGTCTGCCCTGTCCTGCACTCAGACTTTAGACCGAGTGCATCTGAAGAGGAGAGAGGAGCAGCGCTTCATTAGAGTGAGAGACGAACTCCATGTGGGGGAGACGGAGATATAGTGGGAGTGTTCACTGACAGGGAGACAGAGACAGAGAGAGAGAGAGAGAGAGAGAGAGAGAGAGAGAGAGAGAGATCCCTCCCAGTCAAAGTGAACGCACACTGTGAGAGCATGTGTGAGACAGATTTAGACATCCTGCTGTAAGCCTGAGTGCATGTGTGTAAAAAAAAAAGTGTGTGTGATACAGAGAAAGACAGACCACAGCATGAAGATGAAGTTGCATTAAAAAAAGTGTGTATTGCGTGTTTGTGTGGTGGGCAGAGAGGAGAGTCATAATGGATGAAACAGCCGAGCTGGATGTTTGAAGCTTCCCACAGAAACACTACAACACTATAAAACTTGAAACTGCAATTTCTGAAGACACTGTGGTGTGAATGCTGCACTTTGAGTAGATCACACTTAACTGCACTGATGGCTTTAAAAGTTGGATAATATCAGTAACGTATGTTGGTGTTGAATATTTTTGTTTTTTGAAAAGCTTCAAACATGTAACCTGTAACATGAACCTGATTTTAGTTAATTCTTTAGGAGAAATGTGACAACGCTGACAGAGTCACAAACATCTTTCAAAAATTCAAATGTAAGCTGGCTCTTTTGTTCAATGAGGGCTGAGTGCAATTTAAGTTGATGTCTCAGTGGAGGAGAAAATGTCAATTCTACTTAAAACAAAATATTTCTCAACCTTCTTCATCCAAACTGCAATGAAATTCATCCTCACCAGAGACAACCCAGTAACAAACCATTTAAACGGTTTGTTTGTCTGGATACATGGCATCCTAAATCAAATATGAATCTTACAGGATTGTGAGCACATGGAGGTCAACTCAGCCTGAGTCACCAGGGTGTTTTGTTTTCCTGCATTCACAACTCAGACTATGTGAACACACAGGTAACAGCAGCTGACTCACTTAAAAATGAGGCTTTACATGTGTTTCTGTGCATTTTACACGCATGCAGACATGAACATATGGCATGCACCTGAGTATCTGCATGTACACTGGGACCTCTTCTGTGTGTGTATGTGTGTGTGTATGCATGTATGTGCACACACACATATTACTAGCATGCAATTGTGAACATGGCTGAATGCATAATGCACAGGTTAGAGAACATGTGTCTATGTGCTTATGAGCCTCATTTATTGTGTGTATCAATGCAGAAAACATCTGTCTGTAAATGAAGAATTTGTGTCAAAGTTTTTTTTTTCTATTAAAAGCAGCAAGAACAAAACACCTAATTAAATTATCTCACTATTACAAAGTGCGGTGGAAAAAAATATTTTGGAACAGTACAGAACGGGGCAGATATGCTTTAAAATAAGTAAATATGGAAGGAAAAAAATCATCTTTTTCTTTTTATTGACCAAAAAGTCTAAATTGAGATGATTAAGTTGAAAATAATGATTAGCTTCCACTCCTTAAAGACAAAAATATTCAGTCGGAAAGGAAAGGGAAGAGAGAAATGAGACAGAGAGAAGAAAAGATGGGATATGAAGGCACACATGTGAATAAACAGTGACTCCATGACGTGTCATCATGTCTTTCCTCTTTCCTATTTCTTGCCTGCCTTTGTACCCTCTTTTTTCCTTTCAAATTCTCTTTTTTGCCTCTAAAGTGGCCTTCCTTGCTGTCTCCCATCTTTGTTTTTGTCACTGGGTTTTAAATCATTCACATCTCACACATCTGAGTCTTTGCCCACTTCAGCACTCTCCTCCTCTTCCCTCCTTTTTGTCAGAATCTCTCCATCTCTACAAACCTCTCCTTTTTATTTCCTATCACATTTACTGTCGTTGTCATCAACAGTAAAGTCACTGTATTAACCCTAACCTTTGAAAAGTTGACTGTTTTTTTGGTCTCTTCTCAACCATCTCTCCCTGTTTCTCCACACTTCCCCCGAAAAAACATTCCAGATGTGACACAGACATCCTGATACTCTTGGATTAGAGACAAACAGAAAGTTCAGCCATCCAGATCTTTAGCATTGAATAAATCTTTCACATATCAGGTGCATAGTTTTTCTTTGGGTATAATTATTTGGGCATATGAGTGTCCCTCCTGTGCCCATCTCTGAGTGTGTGTCTTGTGGGGGGCTGAGTCAAAGAAAGTGCATGTGCGTGTGTGCATGTGTGTGTGTGTGTGTGTGTGTGTGTCTTTCAGTCTTTCAAGAGAAGTGATGGTTTATAAAGTTAGATAATCTTCCACACTGAGAGTGCCTCTGGGGAGCCCTAAACACACATACATGCACACGAGGCACAAATGAGTGCTCACATGTGCAGCAGGAACACACATTCATCAATCACCAGAAGTGCAAGCACATGCACACAAGACACTGGAAGCTGGAGGTTGTTTAAAATGAGGGGAATTTGTGCGGAATAAGATGATTTGGGATGAAGGAAAAATAAGTCTCACATAATTAGCAATGGACGTTGAGGGGAGAGCAAAAGCCGCCAGAACTCACTTATCATCAATGAGGCATTTATCTCGCAAGCTATTTGTTTCACAAGCTATTAGTGTAGCCTGCGATGTGAAGTTTGCACCCGAGCAAAGGGGAATATTTCAACCTTATGCACACTGTCTCAAACCCACAACTTCACCAAAGAAGAGGGATTATGTATGCATTTTACAGTACATTTGAATTTTTAATTCCCAAGTACACTCCATTTCCCGAGCTGGAAATTTTTAGTCTCCATCTGTGACTTGCTTCAACAGAAAAAAGCAAGGCTGAAAGAAAAGAGGGGGAGGACAGGAGAGAAAGAAGTTAAAGGGTGAATAAACAGCCCCACAGCAGCCAGCTGTTCATCTCCTTTCTGAAACATCTGTCCTAGAAGAGAAAAGAGGAAATACAGGAAAAGAGAAAAAGTGGAGAAGAACCTTCAGAAAAGAAAAGAAGAGCAGGGGGATGACAGGAAATGGTCATGAGATTAAAAAAATATGTTTTATTCTCTACTTTGTGCTGTTGGTTTGTGTAAAGTTTGACTAAAAAAATCACTTGGTCGCACCATTTCTATAGCACCCACATGTGTGTTTGTGTGTGATTAGATATGTGTGTTCTTGTGTGTACATAGGAGTATGTGCCCTCATGCATTTTTTTATATGACTTTGCCTTATAATAAAGCTGTGAGTCTACAGTCATGCTAGCAGCTCTTTAACAAGCCCTGTAAAAACACAGAGGTCACTGTGCTTCATCCTAAGGTGAACATGAATATATTGAATTGATATCTGGCACCCACAGACATCATCAAATGTTAAATTTCCTCCTTTAAAATGCTTTACAAGGCCTTAAGTGCAGCCTTCTTCAACTTAAGAAGAGACCATATTTTAATAAAGAAAAATATTCAGATGGTTTTATCATATTAAGACCTGAAAGACCTGCAGATAACTTCTCCTACTGTCAGCGGAATTGATGTTGACTAAAAGCTCATTTTACCGAGTTCATTTCGAATGACTCTCATGAGTTGGTGATTTAACCCTAAAATAATGGACATCAGGCAAACTAAATCAAAAAGCAGAAGCGGCTGAAAATAATTTCCATAATTTCCAAGTTAATGAGCCGTGTGATGAAAAGAAAATACTGCAGCTAGAACAGGCCAAGTCCAGAGGGGACCTGAGCTGATTGAATTCATGACAAGAATGGAGGACGCTAGAAAAACCAAGAGAAAGAAAGACAAAGAAGAACAAGGGGCGAGAAAATGAGACAGAAGGTGGAGGTGTCCAGTGTGTAGGTCACAATGAGCGAGAAAAAGGAAACATTAGCGAGAGAGAGAGAGAGAGAGGAGAGGCGAGGGGCTGTTTCTCATGGCTGGTTAAATCTTTGCTTAGTTTTGCTGGAGGCTTCGGAGGCTGACAGACGAACAAGGAACGGAGAGCCATTCTCTGACATCACTATGTGACCTCATCCAGCTTATCCAGCTCTTAGCTTGACCTTATCCCTTCACGCTTCAAGGCCACACACACACACACACACACACACACACACTCACGCATGCACATTCTCAAAGGTGCAAATGTGTGAACAACACAGATGTTCGCGAGTGTTCACGCACAGATGCCAATGTGACTGTTTTGGGAATTCTGTAACTTTATGTAACTTCCAAGAAGAATGACAGCATCAGGGATCCAAAACAGCATATGTTGGGAAGACTGCGAAGCATCTGTCTGTACACCTGAGACTGCTGTTGTTTTCTCCTTTCATTTCTCATTACAGCACGACCACAATAACACATAGTACACTATGTATTTGTCACCTTACTTTCTCCTACATCCCCTAATGCTCCCTGTCTGTCTCTGCTGTCAACTATCACATACAAACAAAAACATAAGGGTGTTAAATGTAACATTTCAGCATTGATTACAGTAAAATTCTTCTCAGGTCACTTGACTTTGTTTGCCATGTTTATACTGTAGAGGTTTTATTTGGTTACATTTCCTGAGTTTATTTCAAGTAATTCAAGTTTAACTCTGGGTTTATAAACAGATTTAGGTCTTTCGGTTAAAATTCTGTATACTGCGATATACTCTTGTACTTCAATGCCATGGTTTAAACTCAATATTTACCCTGTACATAAGTACAAACTTGACTTTATATATGAATTGTACTGTAATTGTTACATAAAACAACTTTAAAAAAAAATGCATAACCTCTTTGTATTTCCAAAAACACACACCAAGCTCTCAAAACGAAGAAATGCAAATCTGTTGTTCAAGAGATACCAAAAAGCCACTTCATCGCTCAGTTAATGCAACAGTAACAGGGTTACTGTGTCTGTTCAGCAAAGCACAGAGTTAATG